>JANAVB010032419.1:6386936-6699113 GCA_029216955.1 Iris pallida
GTTTTCTTACGAGCAACAACTTTGGATGAGAAGGTTCGAAGACCGTGGTGGATGCTGCACACCATGGCGGGAAGAAGGGCCAGCCTAACTCTGAACACCAGTTTAACGGCAGGAAGAATAAAATGGTGACCGATCCCCTCGATAGAACCTGCTCCTCCCGAGACGACGCAATTCCGTAGCCATATCATTAAAAAGCCAGCCAGAAGCGCCTTCTCTGACATCTGCGTGGTCCTATAGTAAAAGTAGCTAAGAGAGTCAGATTGACTCCCAAATATGTCGCTCCTGGACCGCGACGTCTTGACGCCTGACATCAAATCCTTCACCTCCTCGTGCGTTCTAGGGGTTCGAGGAGTAACTTCGCCAGAAGGACCAACTTTGAAAAGGTAATTAATCCATGATGTGGTGTGGGGAGCGGTCCCTTCGGAGCTATCCGTTGTCTTTATAGACATCTGATGACAAGCACTATGGTGGCACAGCAACTCCCGGTATACTGCAACAAAACCTGGGAATCGTCGGTTCAAGTCCTCAAACTCATCATTCGAAGGGGTGTACACCTCGAAAGGCTCATTTCCCTAGGGGAGTTTAGAGACAGTATACATCTCGTGAAGAACAAGCCCCAGCTCTCCTACTAGTGAGAAGAATGTCCCCGTTCGCTGGCTATAGATCTCCAAGAGCGCCATAAATAGCGGCTTGTTAATAGGGAGCCCGTGACAAGTCCCTCGAACAGCATGATAAAGTCCCACCTCCCGCAAGAGTGTTCCGTAGGTCTGCAGGACCCAGGTGGTCAACTGGACCCACGCAGAAGTAGGGTTTATCCAGTTCGGCAACGCTATCCTACCAACAGGATAGGACTTCTTACGGACAAGCCGATTCAAGAAGGTGTCAGCCTGAGCAAATGAAAAGTTGGGGCCGTATGCATTCATGAAGGAGCCCGGGGCCAGACCCATCATATACCGAGGGACGGGATCCTTACCTGGGTACGCTGACCGCATATTCGGATTGTAATAAATGTCGCCCATCAACATCCCCGATTGAGTAGGGGTTAAGTTGCACACCATCTTCCTGTTCAACAGCACCATGTTGAACCACGATAAGGGATAATGGCGTTCCATAAAAGGAATATGGATTGACTCCCCGTCCAAAGAGAAATCCCAGTTCTCGGAAATCTCTAACACTCGAGAGTTCCCTATGATTAGAGCATCTCCAAAGAGGAATAGAGGCTTCAGGAATTTTCCATCCAGCCTCCCAGTGTTCATCATGGAACGAAGGTAATGAAGGGTCTGATTTTCGATGGCGTTCAACCTCTCCAAAGGCTCATCAGCAGGGAATTGATTCAATACATGTTTAATTAGGTCGTCAAGGCGCACACCCAAAGCGAATTGATTTGAACCAACCAAAAGTTCCCCCGCAGGATTCACGGGCAGATTCACTAGAAAAAGATAAAAGAAACAAGGTCAGAAGACAAACAAAGAAGACAGAAGTATTAGAAAAGATTACTGAAGTCTATGCGGCTAAGGTTGCCACAGCCTCATGCGGCTCGTCAGCAGATAGGTCCATGCGGCTCTGCGCGTCATAGCCCCATGCGGCTCTGAATTAACCAAATCCGTACAACTCAGATTCAGAAGGGTTTATAAATTCATGCGGCTAAGCCCGACTCATATAAACCACTGCGGCTACAAACCATCAAGTTCATGCGGTTCAAAAGTGAGCAACGCTTATGCGGCCCAAGTCGAAAACACACATGCGGCACTGATCTAATATGACAAACTCATGCGGCCATAATGGGCGAAGTGCCTATGCGGCCACATCGATACGTCTCGTACATGTGGCTTGTGCATAAAGTATGCAACAGAGCCATGGCAGCAGTTAGGGTTTTTCGGAGTGACCCCCTTACCAGCGATGGGCGGGTGAACATCAGGATGTACAACGCCTACAGCAGCCGACGGAGGAGCGACCACATTCGTCGCTGCAGTCGCCGCCGCAGCAACTGCCTTGCCCTTCGCGGCCTTCGATGCAGCAGATCTCTTAGGAGCCATGGTCGATAGATGAAGGAGGACGACGAAGAGCAAAACTGACAACAGGGAATTCAAGCAAAGAAAGGAGATAAAGAAATCCCCAAGAGCTGAAAGACTCCTATTTATAGGCGATCCATGAAGTAGAAAGACGCCTCGGATTACGCGCCACCTCCAAAAATAAAGGCGAGAACGCTTCGGTCAAAGCAAAAACCGACCCTTGGGATCCTCCCCCAAAAGACGACGTTAAATCAAATCGAAAGCAATTAATGAAGATTTGCCCACGAGGTCAGGACGCGTGGCAAAGAGCCTATGCGGCCAGAAGGATCTATGCGACCGAGATGCTAATACGGCCAGGAAGCTCAGGTAAACAGAACATCCTATGCGGCATAAACGGGGCCATGCTTCTTATTCAAAGTGTTTCAATTTTACAAATTGAAAACTTTGAAGGGGGTCCTGTAGAAGCATGGAAAATATTAGAATAAAAGCATAGATAGCCCATGCGGCTTTGGGTAGCAAGCCTATGCGGCTCATAACTGGAGTTGCCCCATGCGGCCCGAAAGAAGACCCTCAGACTCATGCGGTTCGGAGATATATGCTGTTCAGCAGGAACATGCGGCTCAATTGACGCCACGTGTGATCCCCCCACAGCTGGCTATGGGAGTAATGGCCTCATTTAATGCTCTGACACGACTCGACGGCTGCGACGTCTCTGACATAAAGCGTCATAATGGCTCTGCCATAATGACAGACTCCTCGGGGAAAGAAGACAATCTCTGACCCGATCTGTCAGAAATCCTAGATTGCCACGTGGCAAAAGTCTCATGCGGCTCGGGTAGAGAACAACTTCATGCGGCTCAGCGAGGAATCACTCTAATATGATTAACAGGAATCCGCCATATGCGGTCCACCCATTAGCCCGGTCTATGCGGCTCGATACCATGTTAACCCCTGCGGCTCGCAGAGACTACGCATATGCGGCTCATGGAAAGTTCGTCCCCTGCGGCTCGACGAGGCAATGACTCATGCGGCTCATGAAGAGTATCTCTCTGCGGTTCAAGTGTTGGCCATCCTATGCGGCCCTGGCAGGACCTTCAATTAAAACACGTGGCATTGAAGATTCAACCGAATCCCAACAAGAATATTTGATACCATTATCATAATTGCCGAGATCAGGGCATATCATTTATCATCAAGCCAATAGGACACGTGGCGAGCAATCAAATATTGGCATAATCAATTACGAGGATTTAAAGCAGTCAGCATTAACTGCTCATGAGATTTGGTGCTATCAGCATTAGTGGCCGAGATTCATTATGATCAGGATCAAGGGCTCAGATAGAATGAAGGAAGCGCCGACATTCCAAACAGATAATCATCAGCAAACCCTAATGATCATACCCCACTCCTATAAATAGCCAGCATCCTCCCCATAAAAAAAAAGAAGAAGAGAGAGAGAGAGGTCGGCAACAAAAGAATAAAAAAACTAAGAAGAGAGAGATCTACACAGAGAGAGCTCCCCTTTTTTTTGATACTCATAGAGAGAGAGAAGCCGGGAGAACCACCCGAGGAGAGTAAGAAGAGCCTTTCTTCGTCAACGCCAAGCAGATCTTCCCCGAGCTAAGGCTGCATACTGATCGTCCAAGGAGTAAGGCAGAGCGGCCGTCGCTTTCCCGAGCCTCTATCGTCACCCCCCAGAATCAAAAATAAACAATCGTACTTAGTCTGCTGTACCTAGGTTTTCGTCCCTAGGCTTTCTTTGTACGAGCGAGTTTATATTGTGAGTCTAAGTTCAGTCCTCCGATAATTGTTCTGTTCTTTTACAATCAATGGCAAACAGTTCCAGCCAAAATGGGAAGGTCCATTTGTCATCGAGGCCGTGTTCTCCAACGGTGCTTACCGCCTCGCTAAGCAAAACGAAGACTTGTGTAGGAACAAAATAGTAAAGCGTAATACTCTAGAGGAGGGTGAATAGAGTTGGCAGCGGAATAATGCTAATTAAAAAATATTAGCAGCACAATCACAGAATATTAATCACAATTGAAATAAAGTAAAGACAGAGTTAAGAGAGCAAACGTAAAGACATCGATGTATACTGGTATCCCTCTGTTGAGGACTAATCCAGTTGGTAGAACTCTTGCTACCAGTTGAATCCACTATTGGAAAAACCGCAAGTTTTCTTACGAAGTTCTTGCAACTTCTACAACGCGAGCTTTGATACGAAGAACTCGTCCAACTTCAAATGTGAAGAGGTATTCTTCAATCAAGCCTTCTGATTACAATCTCTCAGAAACTTCTAGACCATACCGCACTGGCAAATCGGCTAGAGGATTGTAATTGGCTTGGGATCAGAAATTGAAAGCTATTGAAAACTCTTTGAAAGACTGAAAGCTTTAGATAGAGAGAAGATTGAAAGTGAATGAGTGAGTTGAAATGATCGAAATCCTTCTCTATTTATAGGAATTTCAAAGGCATACTTCTGACAGAATTCGGACAGAATTCGGGCAGAACTCTATGAGCAAATCTCGGTCAAATCCGCAACTGCAGGAGGACCAAGTTCCAAGGATTCAAAATCACAACGGCCACTAACCGAACTCTGGCCGAACTCTGGCCGAACTCGGTCCGAGTTCTGTCAGGGTTAAGTCAGGGTTTAGTTAGGGTTTTGAAAAAGCTTTTTGGTGATTTTTGAAAACCTTTTTGAAAACCTTTTTGTAAACCTTTTTGAGAGGTCATTTTAAAAATATTTTGAACTCATTTGAGGGTAGCCTATTTGCCAGTACGACTCGGTGTACAACATATTCCTAGACTCAAATAAAATGAAAATATATTGTATAAGGAATTACAGATTCGAGTAGTCAAACAGATTTTCGGTCTTAAATTCAGTGGATAGCCATTCTTGATCATGTTCAAGAGTCCGAGATGTCCCGACTAGCTTTGTATATCCAGACAGAGTTTATTCAATTATTAAAATCAGGTTTGACCATATGACCAAATGGGCCAACAATCTCCCCCATTTTGATAATTGACAAACTATGAATGATATAACATTAAGCTTGTTCAAAAATCAAAAAGAAGTAGAATTGTTCATATCTTGTATTATCTCAAAAAAATGTTAGATCTTTAATTTTCTCCCCCTTTGTCACTTAGCAAAATAATTGCAAAAGATAAAGCTCCCCCGCAATCAAATGCATAAGTAACAAATAGTGAGAAAACATATATAAAAGAAATAAGGCATAAAATTAGAGAAATATCACAGGCATGTATTGCAAGAAAATCATCACAGGCATGTAATTTTACAAGCAGTTATAAAGAATGAAACAATATAAGAAATAGTGCTAGCATAAACTGAAACTGAAACATAGTGCTGAAATAAACTGAATGCCATAAACTGAGGCATAATAAACATGTCTATAAAAATAAAAGAGTACTGAAGCAAACTAAAAAGTGCTAATAAAAGTACTGATAATAACTTAGAATGTCGGAGCATTTCCAAGTGAACAATAAAATATCACTCAAAATCATATAGTCACATCTCTTCATCATCATCCTCATCATCACATCAGCAGCTCTACCAGCATGTCCTGAAGTACCAGCTCTAGAGGTACCAGCGCCAGAAGGATGTGGAGGTACCAGCGCCAGAAGGATGTGGAGGGGCGCCAGCATAGAACTCACCAACATAATCACGATGTGGAGCACGGTCAGGACGGTACCAATCATAGGCGTTACCGGGCTGGAAGTAGGCATGAACAGCCTCATCCTCACAGCGGTAACCGGAGAAAGCTGGATCTCTAGGGATAGAACCGGCTGAATGACCAGTCTGGGCGAAACGAAGATCAACTAAGGAGTTTGCAAGCGCCTGATAGTGGGTGACGTCGCGGAACTCACGCTCGCGAGCCATGTCCATCATCGAGACGTGCAAAGCCGATAAATGCTGAAGTATGCCCTCAAATGTCATGGCATACTGATGAGGTGGTGGAGGAGGTGCAGTAGGAGGAGCAGGAGGTGGAGCTGAAGCAGTCATGTTACGACAAGATAACTGAAGAAACTTGGGCTCAGGGTCCTGAGTACAAGTCGACAGATCGATATCGAAGCACTGAAAGATGCGTGGGAGAATCATCGCGTAAGAGAGATTTCTATCTCTTGCACGACAACGACCCATCATCTGAATCATGGTCTTAGGGGCAGAAAAAGGAATCCCCTTAAGAATGTGGTACATGGCGGACAGCTCAAGAGAAGTCACATCACCCTTTGAAGTAGATTTTGGAAGGATAGTAGAATAGATGATGCGATGCAATTCATAGTTAAACAAGTTCAGGTTGTTAGCCTTGAACTTTCCAGAGCATACTCTATCAGGTGCACAGAGTTCCGCTTTGAAACTGGCGAGTGTCGTGCCTTCGGGAAAATCAAATTCAGTGATGTCAAGTAGCGGTTCACCTTTGTTGGGGATACCAAGGATCTTCGCTAAGAGGTCATCATTGAAATTGATATTAATACCTCCAACACGAGTGCTCACATCAAAAGGGTTTAATATGAGATTGCAATAAAATGATCTAATGGCATTAGTTGCTATAGGGAAGCAGATTTTAACAAAAAGATGTAACCCTAATGCCTCAAAAAAATGACGATGATCAGGAAATACAGTCTATTTGACTGAAGCGCCTGTGCATATGGATCTCATGGAGAAGTCTCCATACCACAGTAGGGCTTGGTCTAGGGTTTGAAAGAAAAACCCGTCGAACGCACCGTCGCTCGTTTGGACCGGCGAGAAGAGGGAATCTGTATGTGGATGCGAAGATGACCCTTCTTCACTAGGGTTCGTCTTCTTTCTCTTTGATGGATTGAATTTGGGTGCCATTTGTGCAAATTGAAATAAAAATGCACTAATTGAAAAGTGGAGAAAGATGGGGTTATACCTTCCGAAAATAAAGTATGTCGAAGAGAACGGCGAACTCCGCACGAATCCAAATTTTGGATGGATTTCACCACTTGGATTGGAAGAAAGAGGGTGGTGAAAAGCTAGGGTTCGGGGCTCCTTCGCGGCTGCTGCTGCTGTTGTGAATAGTTTGGAAGCAATGAAGAAGAAGGGCTTCTCGGGTTCAGTATATATAACCTGACACTCTCAACCGAACTCGGGCCGAATTCGGTCAGAGCTCTGGCCGAATTCGCCTAGGGTTCTTTAAAGTTGATTTTAGCCATTCTTTTTCATTGTCTCATTTCAAATATTTAATTCAAATATTAGTCATTTCAACTTCAATTAACATAATTAATATTATTTTATAGATTAAATGTCGTTACACAACGACTGTTTCAGATTAGCTGTAGGAGTATTGTCCCAGCTGACGGAGGTTCACCGGGGAACTCTTAAGTACCGCTTCGCTTCAATCGTAGTTGTGGTGACAGACAGACTCTTTATTGGCTTGTCTCTAACACAGTTTTTGTATAATGATATATAATCATAAAACAAGATTAATTAATATTATTGATGTCCAAAATTCCTAATTCTTGACGTAAATAATTGAAACGATCTTCCGCTAGAGGTTTAGTGAATATGTCAGCTAGTTGATTTTCAGTATCTATGTACACAAGATTTATATCTCCATTTTGATAATGATCTCTAAGAAAGTGATGTCGAATCTCGATATGTTTAGTACGAGAGTGACATACTGGATTCTTAGTCAAATTAATAGTGCTCGTGTTATCACAGAAAATAGAAATATGTGTGTAAAATAAATCATAGTCATCTAGGGTTTGTTTCATCCACAAAATCTGAGCACAACAATGTCCTGCGGTGATGTACTCAGCCTCTGTTGTTGATAGGGCTACAGAGTTTTGCTTTTTACTAAACCATGAGACTAAAGCCTTGCCTAAGAAATGACATGTGCCACTGGTACTTTTTCTATCAACTTTGCATCCAGCAAAATCTGCATCCGAATAACCAATAAGGTCAAAGGACTTAGTTTTGGGATACCACAAGCCAACAGAAGAAGTGCCCTTAAGGTATCGAAAGATACGCTTAACTGCGGACAGATGTGATTCCTTTGGGTTAGCTTGAAAACGTGTACACAGGCAAACACTAAACATTATATCTGGACGACTTGCAGTTAAATAAAGTAAACTACCAATCATACCTCGATACTTACGTGTGTCGACTGGCTTGCCTTGTTCATCTGAATCAAGCTTTGTTGAAGTTGCTATTGGAGTGCCAATAGGTTTGACATTGTCCAGATCAAACTTCTAGCAAGTCTTTTGTGTACTTGGCTTGATTTATAAATGTCCCATTATCAGTTTGTTTGATTTGCAATCCGAGAAAGAATTTCAGCTCTCCCATCATGCTCATCTCAAACTCATTCTGCATACACTTAGAAAATTCTTGACACAGAGATTCATCAGTAGATCCAAATATAATATCATCAACATAGATTTGTATTAAAAGAAGTTTGCCATTAAAAGACTTAATAAACAATGTAGTGTCAACCTTGCATTTTGAAAAATCGTTGTCAAGTAGAAAAGAGCTTAGACGATCATACCAAGCACGAGGGGCTTGTTTTAAACCGTATAAGGCTTTCTTCAACTTGAAAACATGATCAGGATTTTTGAAATCCGTGAAACCTGGAGGTTGTGCTACAAAAACTTCTTCTTTTATAAAACCATTTAAAAAAGCACTCTTGACATCCATTTGAAATAGTTTGAAATCATAAAAACATGCAAATGCACATAACATACGAATGGATTCTAATCTCACAACTGGGGCATAAGTCTCATCGTAGTCGACACCTTCTTCTTGATTGTATCCTTGAGCTACGAGCCGAGCCTTATTACGAGTCACTAAACCATTCTCATTTAGTTTATTTCGGAATACCCAACGGGTGCCAATGACCGGATGATCAATAGGCCTGGAAACAAGTTTCCAAACTTGATTCCGTTTAAATTGGTTTAATTTCTCTTGCATAGCATCTATCCAAAAGCTATCACTACATGCTTCATCAATAGTTTTGGGTTCTAGCTGTGAAATAAATGCAACAATAGAAACAATATCTCTACTGGATGTACGAGTACTTACCCCTTTGGTAATATCACCAATTACCAAATATTGTGGATGATCAGCTGTAAATTTCAACCTTTTCGGTAAATTCTGAAGTTAGCTGGTTCCTGGATCTTCTCTAGGAGGTTCAGCTAGTGCAGAGCTTGGTTGAGGATCAGCTGATGTTGAGCTTGGTACAGTTGGATCTTCGTCATTGTCATCGATCGTCATCTGATTTAGTTCATCAAAAGTGACGCTGATTGACTCTTCGATGATCATGGTTCTTTTGTTGAAGACTCTGTATCCTTTGCTCTTGGCCGCATAACCTAAAAATATACCATCATCGGCCTTTTTATCAAATTTTCCCAAATTGTCTTTTGTATTAAGAATAAAACATTTACAGCCAAATATTCTAAAGTATGAAACAGATGGAATTCTATCAAACCATAACTCAAAAGGAGTCTTCTTCGATTTGGGTCGAATTAGAACTCTATTGAGTACAAAGCAAGCTGTGTTGACAACTTCAGCCCAAAAATATTTGGATAGACTAAACTGGTTTAACATCACTCTCGCCATTTCGGTTAGAGTTTTGTTCTTACGTTCCACAACTCTATTTTGTTGTGGAGTCCTAGGGCAGGAGAACTCGTGTACAAAACCGTGTGTGTCACAAAATTGCTCAAAATCAGCATTCTCGAATTCGCCTCCATGATCGCTTCTTATGCGAGTGATCATGTAACCTTTTTCATTCTGTACCTTCTTGCAAAAGGCGACAAATTCGAATAATGCATCATTCTTGCGTGTCAAGAAATATACCCACGTGTATCTAGAGAAATCATCTACAATTACGAAAGCATAAAGTTTACCTCCGAGGTTAGCAACTCTGCTAAGACCAAATAAGTCCATATGAAGCAATTGTAGAGGTCTAGTAGTACATACTGCGTTTACTGACTTGAATGTGGATCTGGTAGCTTTGTTCTTTTCACATTGGCTGCATACCGAGTCCTTCTTGAATGTAATATCCGATAAACCGCGTACTAGCTTCTTTGTGGATAATCTTGAGATCGTATCCATATTAGCGTGACCGAGTCTCATATGCCATAGATGACTTTCATCACTCTTGGCCATTAGGCATCTACCTGAAATGTTAGTTTCTTCTAACAAATAGAAAACATATATATTGGCTTCCCTGATACCTTCAAAGACAGTACTACCAGTTGAGCTATCAACTATAGTACATTTGTCTTTGCCAAAGTTGATGCCATAACCATGATCAGCTAGATGACTTATGCTGAGTAGATTATGTTTCAACTCGGTAACCAGACAGACATCCTTAATCACAGGATAGGGAGACTTACCAACATCACCGATACCAATAATATACCCTTTTAAGTTATTACCGAAGGAGACATAGCCTTCCTTCTTTTTCTTCGACAGTGTTACAAAAAGGGTAGCGTCACCGGTCATATGCCGTGAGCAACCGCTGTCGAGGATCCATTTGCTTCTAGCATGTGAAGGGTGTTCCACCTACAAAACAGTTTACAGATGAAACTTTTGGTACCCATTTCTTGTAGGGTCCTGTATTGTTAGCTTTAGGTATCCAAGCATAAACTTTTAAATCAACAAGCTTTCTCATTCTATATACAGATGAAATATAACCAATGAGGCCACAATAATGACATTGTGCATGTCGAGTGTTGAAAGCTGAGTGGTGTGCATGGGTGGTAGGTTTAGGTTTTCTAGTATAGAAGAAAGCATACCTATAATCTTGTTTGGGCTTAACCTTTTGGGGTAAAGGTTTTATATGGTTAGGTCTGACAGTGTTTGGCTTGGAAATGTTCCGATTTTTCGGTAAGTGACACGTGTTAGGGAAGGATGCAGCAGGCTCAGGCTATTTTCCTAACCTAATTTCCAATCTTTTGGAAGTGTCATACAACTTAGTATAATCAGAAGTGAGTGATTCCATTCTGATTTGTGCACATCGAAGACTTTTTTTCTCTATAGAAAGTTCTTCCTTGAGTTGGTCAATAATTTTGTCTTTCTCTTCAGATGACTTGGTAGTCTCGTGTAATAAGAGCTTTGTTGAAGAAAGCTCACCATACTCACTAACATTATTTCTAACCTCAGCTAGTAGGTCGATAAGTCTACCTATTTTACCTTTGTACTCTTTGAGTACCTTCTTAGCGGTCTGATACTTGCTACGCAGTTTCCTGTAATCAGTCATCAGGTCACTGAAGGCATCTCCTAATTGCTCAAAGGTGAAGTCATCATAAGTATCAACTATAGGTTCAGTGGGTACCTGATCGAATGCCATAAAGCATACGTTTGCAGCGTCTTCTGATTGTTCGTCTTCTGAGTCGCTGGCTTCACTTTCATGCCATATGCTGGTATTGGCATATCTCCTAGATCTTGATTTCTTCAGGTTCTCTTTTTCATACCTGTTGCTCTTCTTGCTTGATAATGAGTTTGTGGGACAATCCTTCTTCATGTGTCCCTTCTTCTTGCAGCCATAGCAAACAGCATCTTCTTGATACCAGTTATTGCTGTTGTTCTCTTTGACTCTCTTCTCATGTCTCATGAATCTTTTGAACTTCCTTGCTAGGAGTGCTTGATCTTCAGCGTCAGATCCACTGCTGTCTGAGTCACCTTCAGCAGCTTTTCTGTGCTGAGCCTTGAGAGCGATCGTCTTCTCCTTTGGTGCAGGCTCTTCAAAATCTTGTAGCTCCAGTTCATGAGTGAGTAGCTTACCCATGAGTACTTCGAGGGACATAGTTGTGAGGTCGTTTCCATCAATGATTGTAGTAGCCTTCGGAATCCAGTTCTTGGTAAGTGCTCGCAGGAGTTTGCAAATCTTTTCATGGTTACTGTAATCTTTGCCTAAGGAGGACAAAGGATTTACAATATCTAGAAATCTATCGAACATTTGTGTAACTGTTTCGTTGGGCTTCATCTTGAACGCCTCGTACTCTTGAGTAAGTCTGCTGACTTTAGATTCTTTGACTTGAGTCGTGCCTTCATGTGTGACTTCAAGTAGCTTCTACACTTCATTAGCCGTTGTGCAGATAGACACCCTATTAAATTCAGATCTGTCTAAAGCACAAAAAAGAGCATTAATGACACGTGCGTCAAGACTGGCCCTTTTCTTTTCTTCCTCTGTATATCTGCTGTAGGGTTTTCAACTAAAACTCCATTAACATTTATACGAGGTGGCTTTTGATAACCATCAAGAACAATGGACCATAAATCAAAGTCAAGTGATTTCAAGAAGAAACTCATCCGTGTTTTCCAATAGGTATAGTTCGTACCATCAAACAGTGGGGGTCTGTTTGTGGCCTGGCCTTCACTTGTGAATTTCACAGTTGCCATGTGTTGTGCTGTGATCTATAAAAATGAATAAATAATTACACTGTTACCTTTGCTTTACCTGTAACACCCGCTCTGATACCAATTGTAGGAACGAAATAGTAAAGCGTAATACTCTAGAGGGGGGGTGAATAGAGTTGGCAGCGAAATAATACTAATTAAAAAAATGTTAGCAGCACAATCACAGAATATTAATCACAATTGAAATGAAGTAAAGACAGAGTTAAGAGAGCAAACGCAAAGACAGCGATGTATACTGGTATCCCTCTGTTGAGGACTAATCCAGTCGGTAGAACTCTTACTACCAGTTGAATCCACTATTGGAAAAACCGCAAGTTTTCTTACGAAGTCCTTGCAACTTCTACAACGCGAGCTTTGATACGAAGAACTCGTCCAACTTCAAATGTGAAGAGGTATTCTTCAATCAAGCCTTCTGATTATAATCTCTCAGAAACTTCTAGACCTTACCGCACTGGCAAATCGACTAGAGGATTGTAATTGGCTTGGGATCTGAAATTGAAAGCTCTAGAAAACTCTTTGAAAGACTGAAAGCTTTAGATAGAGAGAAGATTGAAAGTGAATGAGTGAGTTGAAATGATCGAAATCCTTCTCTATTTATAGGAATTTCAAAGGCAGATTTCTGACAGAATTCGGACAGAATTCGGGCAGAACTCTATGAGCAAATCTCGGTCAAATCCGCAACTGCAGGAGGACCAAGTTCCAAGGATTCAAAATCACAACGGCCACTAACCGAACTCTGGCCGAACTCTGGCCGAACTCGGTCCGAGTTCTGTCAGGGTTTAGTCAGGGTTTAGTCAGGGTTTTGAAAAAGCTTTTTGGTGATTTTTGAAAACCTTTTTGTAAACCTTTTTGAGAGGTCATTTTAAAAACATTTTGAACTCATTTGAGGGTAGCCTATTTGCCAGTACGACTCGGTGTACAACATATTCCTAGACTCAAATAAAATGAAAATACATTACATAAGAAATTACAGACTCGAGTAGGCAAACAGATCTTCGGTCTTGAATTCAGTGGATAGCCATTCTTGATCATGTTCAAGAGTCCGAGATGTCCCGACTAGCTTTGTATATCCAGACAGAGTTTATTCAATTATTAAAATCAAGTTTGACCATATGACCAAATGGGCCAACAACTTGCTCATGTTGCCCGTCAACGGCAAGTTCCTGAAGAAATATTATGTCTAAAACAACATTCTCCAGACTATTGAGTCATGTACCCGCTGGTACCACTGAACTCACCTCCATAGTTTTTTAGATTTTTGAGTCATGTACCCGCTGGTATCGCTGAACTCACGCTCACCATTCTCCAGATTCTAGAGTCATGTACCCGCTGGTGCCTCTGAACTCACATCTCGGTCACTCTTTCAGATAGAAAGTTATGTATGATCATACCTCTGAACTTCCTTCCTGGAGGATATCCTCCCTCATGATCCAATACCCGCACTTTCAGTGCACAAAAAAGGGTAATCGATCCATAAATTTCTAAAACGGCCATGTCCTCATTACCTCTGAGTCGTCCCACTTCCGCCAAAAATAAATCACCCCTTACATAGAACTTCCATGTCCTCATTACCTCTGAGTCATTCTATGTGCCCTCCTTCACTGAGCCCACTCCTGTCATGTCCTCATTACCTCTGAATGGGAAGGCTCCGTCGAAGAAACCTTCAAACTTGCCATGTCCTCATTACCTCTGAGTAAGTATGATGATCCCCTTTCGACCTATTATCTGTACCCACAACCGGAGTACGCCAAGGGTAATAGGCCCACAAATGTCCTCTATTGACCACAAATGTCCTCTGTTGACCACAAATGTCCTCTGTTGACCACCAATAACCTCCGTCGAGTTCACTCCTGCCATGTACTCATTACCTCTGAGTAGGAAAACTCTACGTCTAAAAAACTTTCCTGCTTGCCATGTCCTCATTACCTCTGAGCAAGTATGTCGGTTCCCCTTCATCCTATTATCCGTATCTTAAACCAGGGTACGCTAAGGATAATAGGCCCACAAATATCCTCAGTTAAGTTTCTTAGCACAAACATACCATCTCATCATGCCCCAGGAGCCCAGCTGCTCTACGGCATTCCTTTTCCCAATACCAAGAGCACCCATGACCACTTTGCCATAGCTGTTTCAGGTATCCTGACCAAAGCTTGTTATTTGTACCTAAAACCAAAGTATGCCATGGGTAACAGGTCCACAAATGTATCCCCTATGCGGGGGAGAACATCACCACAATATCACAGGCGCAGCAGGCAACACAAATGAAGGGTAGAATTGAAAGTACTCTTTATTTGAAGGAAGAAAAGAAGTATTACATATTTCGGGACCACGTCGTCCCTTTCAAAAAAGGAAAAGAAAAGGCCGACTACATTTCAGCATTACTCAATTCTAGGAGGCGGTTTCTCACTGAGGTGGTACCCCGCTCAATCTGTTGCCGAGCGCGACGCTCGGCCTCCTGGAGTAACCGCTCCTCATTGTTCAAGCCTAGGAGCGCCTGACAGTCATCTTCCAATTTCTTCAGGGCAGTCTCCAGGTCAGTCGAAGCTTGAGTAACCCTGTCAGCCTCCTAAACAATTAGCCCCCTGTCATTGCGGGCAACCTCGAGTTCAGACTCCAAGAAAGTCAACTTCTTCTGAAGCACAAGGGGCTGCTCCCGCGTCTCAGTAATTTCACGAGAGACAGACTCCTCCCGAGCCGTGACATTTTCATTCGTGTAACTCAATTGATCATACCGATCAGATAAGTCGCTGAGATCCTTCAGTATGGCTGGTCTAGTCTTATTTCGAGCAGCTCTGGTCCTCTCTATAACAGCGATAAGGGAATCCCGTTCCTCGTTTATGACAGCAGACAGATTAGCCTGCCGCAATACTTGAAGCTCGGCCACCAGCTGATCAGCCTCCAACAATTTCGCCTCCAGAAGCGAAGCCATCCCTGCATCACCAGAAAGATTCCTAAGGATATTTACTTGACCCTGGGCGCATTGTCGGGCCAAGGTGAAGGAGGTCCCTCTTTCCACAGCGGCCTCGATTCCTCTCTTCAAATGACGATGAAAACTGGCAACCACGTCCTGCAACGCGTCGTCCAGAACATCAGCAGAGGATGGCATCACGGGAAGCAGGGACAGCAACGTCGGAGAAGTAACGCTAGAGCTCGCCACCAAGGGAACGGAGTCCAAGTAGAACGATGCATGAATGGCGGCCAACTCGTCTTCCGCCGCCCGGAGAGCTTGGATACTCGGTAGGGCAGAAAGGTCGATTCTCGGAGCCACCGGAGCAGAGGATGACGCAAGGACCATCGTTCACTGCCCCGACTGCCCCGATAACTGGCCCGCTAAACTCGAGCCCCCAGAAGGCCCATCAAGACGAGTCGGACGGTTAGGAGGTACACCCTTCTCCACCAATGCCCTTTCGGTTGGGGTTGTCTCAACAACGTCCATCCTCGGCACTGGAGGGGCAGGACCTGTATGCCCAGAATAACAATCAATCGACGTAACCCGAAGGACGTGATGATAGAGCAGATAGGCTTCCTCACAGGTTAAGATTCGGCTAATCTTACCAGGGGAGGGGCACGAAGGCTGCAGCTCATCCACAACTGGCATGGTCCCCTCACCCGCGATCCCCGAGTTAAACTCAGTCACGTCCTCTGTCCCCGTCACCTTGAAGGGGGATACAGATTGATCTGCATCATCTTGAAAAGGAACAGGCTCACGGGAGTCCCCGTCATCCTGGGTCACCACCTCGACATCTTGAAACTCTTCTTCTTCTCCTGACACCTAAAAGAGGGAACGAAGACGATTAGAATTAAAGCTCGAAGGGAAGAAGGAAGAAAGAATCGAGAGTGGTTTTGTTACCTCTGACGCAGGGTTGACTTCTTCTCCACTTTCTTTATGGCTAGCGGGCGATGCCTAGTCGCAACCAGCTTTCGGGATCAAAAAACACCGCCAACAGGAGAAACTTGTCTGCTACGTTTTGGAGTAGGACCAAGCGCAACGAGGGACTGATCCCCCAATATCTCATCTGACAAAATAGGCGGCTGACCCACCTCTGCGTCTGCCACTGGAAGGATAGAGTCATCTCTATCATGCTCGTTGCCTTCATCACCCTCAGCAGCGGAATCCAAATCTGGTACTTCGGCTCTAGTCTTTCTTTTTCTGTCCCTTTGAGAGCCTTCCTCCAGACCGGTACCAACAATAAAACTGGTACCTGGGTTAAAACCGACCGGGGGTTTGTTCGCCATGACATGATACAAAGCCGCCATATATAAGATCTCCACTGACTCCTTAATGGCAGGGACTAAGAAAATGGTACGAGTATGGAATGAATCATAATATTGCCAAGCCCTGATACCATCAAGAAGGCTACCTTCATAACCCATACAAGAACTGGGGCTGTCTAGACAAAGTTGGCTGTATCCAAACTGCCGGGAAACCTGCTAGGCAGATAAGGCTCCAGAAAGACAGTATTGCGGTTACGATACACCAGATGTGCGGGGCGGATGTTACGCAGCCATAGGAGCAGCTGGCCATCCAGAAGCTGAGGAGGCACAATACCGTCAAGATGTACAGCCTCTATGTCCCTGGCAGTAAAGCGAGGGACGGATACGAAAATATAATACTTATCTGCCCTTGCCAATGCCATCCGGCAAACCCGCATGGTCTTACATTCCCAAGGCTCGTCACGATAGCGGAAGATAAATTCGTCATCATCAGTCACACCGTCTTCAGAGCCCGGCCTCATCAAAGACGGATAATGTATCAGCAGCCACCCCATCAAATAGTGATAGGGCAACTCAGTTCGTTCAAAATCCTTGGTCACGTCGCGAGCAATGACTTTGGACGTGAAGGTACGAAGGCCACGGTGTATGCTGCACACCATGGCCGGGAGGAGAGCTAGCCTGAATCGTAAAACTAACTTCACAGCCGGAAGGTTGAAGTTACGACTAATTCTCTCAATAGAACCGGCTCCTCCCGAGACTACACAATTTCATAGCCAGATCATCAAAAATCCTGCCAGAAGCGCTTTCTCGGACAGCTCTTGAGTATCCTGGTAAAAGTAACCAAAAGCGTCAGTCTTGCTTCCGAATCTGTCACTGGTAGTGGCCACTCTCTTTGTCGACGACACCAAGTCCTTAACCGCTTCCCGAGATCGAGGGCGACGAGAGGTGACTTGACCTGAGGCATCTGTCGGGAAGAGATAGTGCACCCAGTCCTTGGTATGGGGAGCATTCCCTTCCGAGTTACTATCCTTTCGGGTTATCTGATGACATGTGCTATAATGGCACAATATCTCTTGGTAAAGAGCCACGAAGCCAGGATACCGTCGTTCCAAATCTTCGAGTTCCTCATTAGTGGGAGTATGCGCTTCAAAAGCTTCGACCCCCCAAGAAAGCTTAGAGATCGCATGCATTTCATGGAGCGCGAGTCCCATTTCCCCTGCAGGTGTGTAAAAGGTCTCCGTACGACAATTATACATCTCCAGCAGAGACATGAACAACTTCTTGTTTATGGACAAGCCATGATAGATGCCTCGGATAGCGTGGTAAAGGCCAATCTCACACAAAAAGGCCTCATACTTCTGCAAGATCCAAGTAGACAAATTGGTCTACGAGGGAATAGGGTGTACCCAACCAGGGAACATCAACCGGCCAACGGGATAGGAGCCCTTCCGTGCAAGTTGATTTATAAAAGTATCGGCGGTAGAAAATATGAAGTTAGGGCCCGCCACATTCAGGAAAGAACCTGGGACCAACCCCGTCACAGAACAGCTAGTATGCACCTTACCGGCAGTCACGGACTTCAGATTGTTATTATAATGGATGTTCCCCACGAACATCCCACTTCTGGTAGGGGTTAAAGTCTCCTCCATCTTCCGGTCCAATGGGAGCATATTGAACCAAGATAATGGAAAGTGTCGCTCCATCTGGGGGATGCGGATCGCCATCCCGTTAGAGACAAAACTCCAATTCTCCGACATCTCCAGAACATGATTGTTCTCCACGGTCAAGGCGTCTCCAACAAAGAACACAGGCTTCAAATACTCCCCTTCAAATTTCCCGGAGTTCATCATAGCATTAAGAAAATGGAAAGACTGATTCTTGATGGCATTCAATCTAGCCAGAGGCTCATCGCTCGGAAATTGGTTTGTCATATGCTGAACAATATGGTCGTACCTATAGCCGAGAGCAGCTTGGGCGCTACCCACCAAGAGTTCTCTAGCAGCGTTAACTGGCAGATTCACTGAAGAAAAGACAGAGAAAGGTAAGTTAAACGGATGGATAAAGAGAGTCGATTGGGTGCTTTCAAGCCTCTTGCGTCTCAAGAAAACATCCATGTGGCTCCATGAAGCCTTATGCGGCTCCGAAGTCTTATGCGGCTCCAAAAAGCCTCATGCGGCTCAAGCTCAGAAGAACACTTATGCGGCTCCGTGCAATAAAATTCTATACGATTTAGCGTCGCTTATGCGGCTTCGCCGACGAAGCGCGTATGCAGATACGGTAGTTTTCTTATGCGGCTCGCAGCTCAGCCGTAGGGCAAACATGCGATTTGTAAAGACTCGTGCATAAAGTATGCGACGTAGCCATGGTAGTTAGGGTTCTTTAACTCATACATTGTCCTTACCAGTAATGGGGGGTCAACGTCAGGATGAACATCAGGTACGACGAACGGTGGAGTAGCAGCCGCAGTCGAGGCGGAAGTAGAGGCTGCATTCTTGCCCTTTGCTGCCACGGTCTTCTTGGGAGCCATTAATTATCGAAGAGGGGGAGGGCAATCGAGATAGGGAAGATTTGAAAAAAAAGAAAGAAAGTAAAGAAGCCCTCTCTCTCTCTTCAAACTCCTCCTATTTATAGGAGGACGGGAGAAGGGGGACACGTGGGCCAATGACCGCCTCATAAAAAAATGAAACCGACTCCTTGGGTTTCGTCTCCAAGATTCACCCAGGGCGTAAAATCCGAAAGATTTAATGAGCTGACCCTTGGGACTCCCCCCTACAAAAACGGTGCTGAAACAAATTTGAGGCAATTAAAGACCCGCACACGTGGCGAGAAGCTATGCGGCTGAACAGTCCCATGCGGCTGAACCACCTACGCAGCTGAACAATCTGCGGCCAAGATCTCTATGCGGTCAGGGTTTCATATGCGGCTAGAAGAACACAGCCATGCTTCTTATTCAAAGTATTTCAATTTTGCAAATTGAAAACTTTGAAGGAGGTCTTGTAGAAGCATGGAAAATATTAAAGAAAATGACCCATGCGGCAAAAGAATCCCATGCGGCTCAGAAAGCCCATGCGGCTCAGAGAGTCATGCGGCATAAGGGACTATGCGGCTCAAGATATCCTATGCGGCTCCGAAGACACGTGGCGGGACAGTCCTCTTCTCTCCCCTCTCGCATTAATTGTTTGACGGCTGACAATTCTGAAAAAGTGACAGCCTTGACACAAAAAGAAGTAATTATGACTCTGTCATAATGACAGACTTCTAGGGAAGAGAAAAGCGATCTCTGACACAAATCCTCCGAGAGCCATAAAAATGCCATATGGCCTTGCCACGTAGGCGTTCGTATGCGGCTCGAGCAAAGACTTCTCATGCGGTTCAGAATGAAGCCGTCCTATACGGCTCAGGCCGAGACAGCCTCGTGCGGCTCGAGCAAAGACTTCTCATGCGGTTCAGAATAAAGCCATCCTATGCAGCTCAGACCGAGACAGCCTCATGCGGCTCGAGCAAAGACTTCTCATGCGGTTCAAGAGGACCATTCCCATGCGGCTCAGGCGGATGTATCCCTATGCGGCTCGCAATGATCACCTCCATGTGGTTTAAAGGCTCGAGGGAGGGCCACTACCCAGGGAGCCCTGACACGTGGCCCTAACCATATGCGGCCCAAAATCATATGCGGCTCACTCGTCATGCGGTTCAGATCCCCCCAGTGGCTCCTAGGACACGTGTCCTAAGCCGATCAATTTCTCAGATTTACTACAATCAAAGATTGGGTCAAATCCCAATAATCTGGGACACGTGGCAGGAGAATAAATCTAATTTATTCGCAGACATCAGAAGATCATTATGAGGAAGATTTATTCCAATCAGCATTAATTGCTGATGGGATTTGGTGTAATCTACACTCAATGGCTCGGATTCGTCACAATCAAAAAATGAACGGCCTAGATTGACCAATCCACAGGCCATCGCCATCTCCAAGAGGCAATCATTGGCAACCCTAATGATCACATCCCACTATTATAAATAGCAAGGTGCCATTCCCTTGTGAACGGATATACTGTCAGAGAGAGATACGCACATACAGAGAGGCTCCCCCGATAGTCAGAGAGAAGATTCCACAAAGATCAATCCAGAGAGAAAGAGAAGCCAGAAGAGCAATACGAGGAGGACAGGAGGAGCATTTCTTCATCAATGCCAACCATCTCGTCACATGAGCCAAGGCTGCATACCGATCGTCCAAGGAGTAAGGCAGGGCTGCCGTCGCCTTCCCGAGCCTCTATCGTCACCCCCCAGAATCTAAAATAAACAATTGTACTTAGATTGCTGTACCTAGGTTTTTGTCCCTAGGCTTTCTTTGAATAAGCGAGTTTGTATTGTGAGTCTAAGTTCGGTCCTCCCATAAAACTGTTCTGTACTTTTACAATCAATGGCAAACAGCCTCCTTGAGCCGCATACGACTGTCCATGTGTCAAGGCCGCATGAAAGCTTGTGAATCTCGGGGGATCGAGTCAGAGATTTTCCTCGCTTCCCTAGGAGTCCGTTATTATGACAGAGTCATAATTATATCTTTGTGTCAGAACTTGTCACCCTGTCAGGGCTGTCAGCTGTCAAGGCACTTAAAGCAGTATAGGACGAAGGGAAAAAGTATTTGTAGGCCACGTGGCTCCTCTTTGAGCCGCATAGGATTTGTTTGAGCCGCATAGATCCTTGATCCGCATGGATCCTTGAGCTGCATAAATTCTCTAAGCCGCATGGGGCTCTCTGGCCGTATGGATCTTTTTTTATTATTTTCTATACTTCTACAAGACCCCCTTTAAAGTTTTTAATTTGTAAAATTAAAATACTTTGAATAAGAAGCATGGCCGCATATGATGTCTCGGCCGCATGGATGTCTCAGCCGCATGGATGTCTCGACCGCATGAGCTTCTCGCCACTTCATCCTGCCATGTACGAAGATCTTTTGTATTAAACGCTGTTGATTTGCTGTCAGTTTTGAGGTTACTTTTCGGAGCGGGATCCCAGGAGTCTGGCCTTCATTTTAGACGGCTCGCCTCGATAACTGAAGGGTTGGTTTTTGTTTTGCACGAGAATCGAAGCACCTTGGTTTTGTTTATAAATATGGATGAGTTCAGTCAGAGGAATTTCTTTACTTTCTCTTTCGTCCCCAACTGTTGCTATCTTTTCTTCCTTTCCTTATCTCCCTTCTCCGACTGTCAAAAATGGCCCCCAAATCTTCCAAGGTCGTCTCCGCTGTTGCGAAAGGCAAGAAGGTGGCTTCCTCATCGGCCGTCGTGCCCGAAGTGCACCCCAATGTCTACCCTGCTTTCAAGGGTAAGGATTGCTTTTGAATATTTTGAACTCCAAGGACCCATGGCTCTGTTGCATAACATATGCACACGCCTTCATCCTTCATTTTCATTGAATCGCCCAAGCTTGACCATGATGGAGCCGCATATGTTGTATGGACCGCATGACCCTCTCATTTTTTAGCCGTATAGGGGCATGCCCCATATTTGAGCCGCATGAGAAAGATTTGAGCCACAGGAGTAAGATTTGAGCCGCAGGAGTACTTCTGGATTTGACCCGCATGAAACCTCCTTTGAGTAGAACCGCATATGTTTTTGACAAACTGGCCCGCATATAATTTTACTGAGTCTTGCCGCATAAACTCTTCTGTGAGATAAAACTGCATAAGCTTTCATCCGAGCCACATAAGCTGTCGAATCAGTGTCACATGGAACTTCCGACTGAATTGGGCCGCATGAAGCTGTATTGACCCGAGCCGCATAGACTCTATTGAAGCCGTGCCGTATGAAACCCAGCTGAATTAGGCCACATAAGACTTCGTTGATCCGAGCCGCATAGGCTCATAGAAACTTCTTTTTGATAAACTTTAAATGGTTTTGTTTTTAACCTGTCTTTTAATCTTGTTTCTTTTGTCCTTTTCCAGTGAACCTCCCAACCAACCCGGCAGGAGAGCTTCCGGTGGGCTCAGCTCAATTTTTCGTAGGTGTCCGGCTTGACGACCTAATTCGACATGTGACGGATCAGCTTCCCTCCAATGAGCCTTTGGAGAGGGTGGCTGCCATCAACGACCAGCCTTTCCATTTTCTTTGTACTATGATGAATTTGGGAAAACTGGATGGAGAATATCTGAAACCAGCTTTTCTCTTTGGAGATGCTTTATCCATAAAGAACTCCCGAATGTTGGACGTTTCTGAGAACTGGGACTTAACGGTGTACGGAATGGAGATCCATGTTCTCGAGATGGAACGACATTTTCCCCTTTCGTGGTTTAATATGGTGCCGTTGAGCAGAAAAATGGCGGGCTCTCTAACTCCGACCCAATAGGGGATATTCGTGGACAACATCCACTATAACATGAGTATTAGGTCAGCATGTGCAGGTAGGGAGTCAGTCATCCAGAGTGTGATGGGGCTGATTCCTGGTACTTTTATAAACGTATTTGGTCCCAACTTCACTTTTGCTTGAGCTGATACCTTCCTGAATCAGCTCGCTCGTAAGGGGTCTTATCCTGTGGGTAGGTTGTCGCTGCTGAATTGGATAAACCCTATTCCTACATGGGCTAATCTTTTCTCATAGATCCTGAGGAACCAAAAAGAATTCCTTTGTGAGATTGATCTTTACTACGCCATCCGAGGCACTTGTTACGGGTTGCCCATTAACAAGCCGTTGTTCATGGCCCTTTTCGAGATGTATAACCGGCGCACGGGGACTTTCTTCTCTCCCGGAAGGGAGTTGGGCCTTGCTCTCCATGAAATGCATGCCGTTTCTAAGCTGCCATGGGGGGGCGAGGCCTTTGAAGTATATACCCCGACGAATAAGGAATTCGATGATCTCGATCGATGATTCCCATGTTTCGTCGCTGTGTACCGGGAACTGTTGTGCCACCATAGCATCTGCCACCAGACTGCTATCAAGAAGGAAAATAGCTCAGAAGGGAACGCACCCCATACCACGTCCTGGGTCGCGTATCTTTTCAAATTACGTCCTTCCGGTCGAGTTTCGTCTTAAGGTCCTTAAGCCCCGAAGGAGGTAAAGGACCTGATGTTGAAGGCCAAAAGGTCGAGGTCCACCCATGACAGGTTTGGGAGCCGCGCTGACTCCTTCAGTTATTTCCATTACGGTACCCGGCAGATGTCCGAGAAAGCACTCTTGGTCGGGTTCTTGATGGTGTGGCTACGGAATTGCGTAGTCTCAGGAGGGGCAGGTTCTACTGAAAGGATCAGCCGCCACTTCATTCTTCCGGCTGTGAAGCTGGTCTTCAAAGTTAGACTAGCCCTTCTGCCGGCCATAGTGTGTAGCATTTACCATGGTCTCCGCACCTTTTCATCTAAAGTCATTGCTCGCAAGGCGACACTGGACTTTGAGCGGATAGAACTACCATACCATTATCTCATGGGGTGGTTATTGATGTACTACCGGACGTTGATGAGACCCAGAACAGAGGAGGATGTTACCGCTGATGATGTCTTCCTTTTCTGATACCGTCATCAGTCTTGGGAGTACGACACCATGCCGGCTTGTCGGAAGGCATTGGCGAGAGTTGATGGGCCCGACTTCTTTGTGTCTCTTCCTCAATTTACCCCTAGGGAAGTGAGGAGGGTATACGTTGATGGCATTGAACCTCCCCATCTCTTATCTGAGAAGATGCTTCTTTGGCTGCGCAACATTCGCCCTGCTCACCTAGTATATCATTACCGAAATAACGTATACCTGGAGCCTTATTTGCCTAGCAGGTTTTTTTGTCAATTCGGATATAGTCAGCTGTTCCTTGACTGCCCCAGTGCTTGCCTGGGCTTCGAGGGCAGTGTCCTTGACGGTATCCGGGCGTGGCATTATTACAATGCTGTTCATACCCGGGCTAGCTTCTCTGTCCCTGATACTAATACGCAAGGGGATATTCTGTACATGGCGGCCCTTTATCATGTTGCGGCGAGCAAATCTTCCGTGAACTTTGACATGAACACTAGCTTCATTGTCGGGACCGGCTTAGCAGAGAAGCCCGAGGGTTCCAGGAAGAGAAAGAGAGGGGCGAATCGGGTTCCTGTACCGGACTCGGAGTCCACTGCGACAAACGAAGAGGATAATGAGCAGGATGTCGATGACTCATCGCACTCTTTGGACGAGGAGGTGGCGGACCAGCCTCCTTCTATGTCGAACGAAGAGGTAGAGGATCTTCCATCTGCTGTGTCTGGTGCTTCGTACAAACGAGGCCGACGTCTGTCCACTGACAATGGCAGGACCTACTCCACAAAACGGGCTACGGTAAGACGTCGCAGGCTGTTTATTGATGCTATTTCTGAGGTGATTGGAATTTCAACTGCCTTTTCCTTATTTTTCTAAGTTATGGCCTAACCATTTTTTTCTTTTGCTCTTTGTAGGCGTCAGAGGAGTCTGCTTCTCGGGACTCGATTGCTGAGGTCGATCAGGCCTTGTCCATTTCGATCAATGACATGTGCACTGCTATCACTCCTGTTGGGGTTCTTCTGGAGGCGGCCGGGAAATCTTACCTTGCTGAAACCTCAACCCATGGGGACGGGGGCTCTACTGCACCTGTCCCTGAGACAGTCGAATTTTAACATGATGACACTGACCTGGCTGGCTCCCTTTCAGGGGTGGCTGGGGCAGAGAAACCAGTTGAATTTGAGTTGGAAGTCGCGGGTGGGGAGACCATGCCAGCTTCGAACGAGCTGCAGCCTCCGTGCTCTTCCCCTGGTAAGATAAACCAGCTTTTTAACTTGTGAGGAGGCCTATTTGCTCTATTATCCTGTCCTTCGTGGATTAATGATTACTTTGGACGTACAGGTCCTACCCCTTTATTGCCGGTGACGGACATTGTCGGAGCAAACTCTGTCAGAGGGGATCTGATAGAAGCACGTGTGCCTCCTTCTTTTCCAATCGATATTGAAGGGCCTCGAGCCGGGTCGAGTTCGGGAGCCCAGGTGGCAGTACAACTGGGGCAAGGGACGATGCTTCCTGTGCCCTCCTCTGTGAATATAGTTTCGGGGGTTAACCTTTCTGCCCTGCCGAGCATCCAGGCTCTTCGGGCGGCGGAAGAGGAGCTAGCCGCTATTCATGCATCTTTTCGTACAGAATTTGTTTCCCTGGTGGCGGGGGTGGCAAGTTCTGAGGTTACTCCTTCGGTACTGCCTGCCACACTTCCTTTGACGCCGTCCTCTACAGAGGTTTTGGATGAAGTGTCTCAGGATGTGGTCGACAGTTTCTACCGCCACCTGAAGAGGGAGATCGAGGCAACTGTGGAGAGGGGGACTCCCTTTTCTATGGCCCGTCAATGCGCCGGTGGCCAGATTAATATCCTTAGAACACTCACCGTTGGAGCGGGACTGGCTGCGCTTCTGGAGCCTAAGCTGTTAGAGGCTGATCGTCTTGTGGCCCAGTTCTGTATTCTGCGGTATGCTGATTTATCAGTAGCAATAGATCAAGAGCGTACCTTCCTTGCAACCGCGGTAGAGAAGGTGAGGATTGCTCGGGAATCGCTTAAGCCAGCTATATTGAAGGATCGCCGGGACCTGACTCAGTTGTACGATCAATGGAGCCGTCGTACTGAAGATTGTGCGGCTCGGGAAGCGACTGCCTCCCGTGTGGTAACGGACACCCGAGAGCAGATTCTCGAGCTCCAGAGAAAGCTGGCCTTCTTGGAGTCCGAGCTCGAAGCTGCTCGTACTGAGAAAGGAATTGCCATTCGGGAGGTTAACAAATTTAGTAGAGCTTCTGCCAATCTACAACTTGCCCTGAAGAAGATAGAGAATGACTAGCAGGCATATATGTATCTGAATGATGCGGAGCAGTACCCAGGAGGTGGAGCGCCGAGCTAAACAGAGGCTTGAGCGGGGGACTGCCTTGGTGAGAAACCGCCTCTTGGAGTTGTGTAATGCCGAACTATAGTCGGTCTTTCCTTCTTTTATTTTGTTTTTCTTTTCTTTTTGAGAGGGACATGGTCCCCAAAATGTGTAATGCTTTTTTCGTCCTTCAAATAAAGAGTACTTTCCATTCTACCCTTCATTTGTATTTCTTGTTGTGCCTGTGGTTTTGTGGTGATGTTTGCCCCGCATAGGGGACTTGTTTGTGGACCTGTTACCCTTGGCATACCTTGGTTTTAGGTACGGGTAACAAGTTTGATTGGGGATACCTAGAACAGTTCCACAATAAGGTTGTCGTGGATGTTCCGAGTATCGGAAGAAAGAATGCCAAGGAGCAGCTAGGCTTCCGGGGCATGATGAGGAATGGTGGGCCTGTACTAAGAGACTTAGCAAAGGACATTTGTGGGCCTATTATCCTTGGCGTACCCCGACTTAGGATACGGATAATAGGATGAAGGGGGAACCAACATACTTACCTAGAGGTAATGAGGACATGGCAAGTATGAGGGATTTACCGTAGAGTCTTCCTACTCAGAGGTAATGAGGACATGGCAGGAGTTGACTCAACGGAGGATATTTGTGGTCAACAGCGTACATTTGTGGACCTATTACCCTTGGCGTACCCTGGTTCAGGGTACGAATAATAAGGCGAGAGAGGACCAACATACTTACTTAGAGGTAATGAGGACATGGTAAGTACGGAGGTTTTACCGTGGAACCTTCCTACTCAGAGGTAATGAGGACATGGCAGGAGTGGACTCAGCGAAGAATATTTATGGACCTATTATCCTTGGCGTACTCCGGTTGTGGGTACAGATAATAAGTCGAAAGGGAATCATCATACTTACTCAGAGGTAATGAGGACATGGCAAGCATGAAGATGAAGAGCAACATCCGGATTGGGTAGCCAATATCGTCTCTGTCACCAAGAAGAATGGAAAGATACGAGTCTGCATCGACTTCAGAGATCTCAATACTGCTTGCCCGAAAGACGAATTCCCGCTTCCAATCACTGAGGTGATGATTGACAACACATGTGGCTTCGAACGCTTATCTTTCATGGAAGGATACTCGGGCTACAACCAGATCAAAATGTTCTCCGATGACGCAAAACACATGTCATTCAGGACTCCAAAAGGGGTTTTCTGCTACACAGTAATGCCCTTTGGTTTGAAGAACACTGGTGCTATGTACCAGCAAACTATGAGTACCATCTTTCGTCAACATCTACGCAAAATAGTTGAATGCTATGTTGATGACATCGCCATCAAGAGCCGTCTCAAAGGTGATCACTTACAAGACCTAAAGACAGTCTTCGACCTCATGTGAGTGCATCAACTCAAGATGAACCCCGCTAAATCCTTCCTTGGAGTTTCTAGCAGAAAGTTCTTGGGCTTCGTTATCACGGCGAAAGGCATTCCCACTCAGAGGTGATAAGGACATGGCAGGAGTGGGCTCCATGAAGGAGGGTACATAGAATGACTCAGAGGTAATGAGGACATGGAAGTTCTATGTAAAGGGGTGAATTATTTTTTGGCGAAAGTGAAACGACTCAGAGGTAATGAGGATATGGCCATTTTGGAAATTTGTGGATCGGTTACCCTTTTTGTGCACTGGGAGTACGGGTAGTGGATCATGAGGGTGGATCTCTTTCCGGAAGAAAGTTCAGAGGTATAGTCATACATGACTTACTATCTGAAAGAGTGACCGAAATGTGAGTTCAGAGGCACCTGCGGGTACATGACTCGATAATCTGAAATGTGAGTTCAGCGGCACCAGCGGGTACATGACTCGATAATCTAGAATATTGTAGATGTGAGTTCAGCAGCACCAGCGGGTACATGACTCTATAATCTAGAATGTTATGGATATGAGTTCAGCGGCACCAGCGGGTACATGACTCTATAATCTGGAATGTGAGTTCAGCGGCACCAGCGGGTACATGAGTCGATAATCTGGAATGTTGTGGATGTGAGTTCAGCGGCACCAGTGGGTACATGACTCGATAATCTGGGATGTGTGTTTGTGAGTTCAGCGGCACCAGCGGGTACATGACTCAGTGATCTGGAATGTGTCGTTTAGACATAATATTTCTTCAGGAACTTCCCGTTGAAGGGCAACATGAGCAAGTCTCCATTTTGTTTTGCGAGGCGGTAAGCACCGTTGGAGAATACAGCCTCAATGATGAATGAACCTTCCTATTTTGGCTAGAACTTGTCGACGGTCTTGTGAGTCATGACCATCGGCCTTCGGACTGCCAGGACGAGATCGTCCACTTGAAATATTCTAATATTAACCTTCTTGTTGAAGGCTCCAGAGATGCGTGCTTGGTATAGCTCGATCCTTTGCTGAGCCAGGAGGCCTTTTTATCTAAGGCCTCCAACTCTTGTAGTCGGCGACGGTAGTTATCGTCCGTCGTTAATTGGTAAGTGAGAGCGACATGGAGCGAGGGTATTTGAGTCTCCAATGGGAGAACTGCCTCACTCCCGTACACCAGGGAGAATGGTGTGTTCTATGTAGCCGTTCGGACTGTGGTACGGTATGCCCATAGGCATTCACCAAGCTTCTCGTTCCAGTCGTATTTATTGGACGACACAAACTCCTTGAGTAACTTGATGATGGTTTTGTCGAATGCTTCTGCCAACACATTTGCTGCTGGATTGTATGGCGTCGAAGCGATATTCTGGATTCGGTACTTATCGCGGAACCGATAGAAGGCATGGCTTGTAAACTGCGAACCATTATCGTGGATGATCCTTCGGGGCAGTCCAAAGCGATAGATGACGTGATGCTTAAGGAAGCTGATCACCTTTGAAGTCTTTACTTCTGCAAGCGGAATAACTTTCGCCCATTTAGAGAAGTAATCTGTGATTGCGAGTATGAAGCGATGTCCTCGGGAGGAAGGTTGAGTAATCGGACCGATGATATCCATTCCCCATGCTTCAAATAGCCAGGACGCCACTGTCGGATATAGAAATTCTGATGGTTGGTGAATGAAGTCCACGTGGACTTGGCAAGCTTTGTACTTTTTTGTGTAGTCTATCGCATCCGCAACCATCGTGGGCCAGTAGTAGCCCATTCGGCGAAGACGGTCTTACAATTTAGGGCCAGGCTGATGGGCCCCGCAGACACCGTCATGAGCTTCGCGTACGGCTTCTTTGGCTTCTACGTTTGACAGACACCGAAGTAATAATCTATCATAGGATCGACAATACAGCATTTTTGTCTCTGTATCGTAAAAGAATCTGAGAGAACACCGTCTGATGGAGGTGGCTTCCTTTGGGTTCTCGGGCAGGATATCGTAGACGACGAAGTCAATGAATGGTTGTCTCCAATCTGGAACATCGTCGATTGTCTGGGTGGAATAACTCGCCATGAATTGAACGTTGTTCTTGGGGCAGACCAGTTCGTAGCCTATCACATCTACTGATTGGTGAGTATGATCTGGCACTGCTAGGAAAGTGGCCATGCCTGCTAAGGCATCAGCTTCGATATTTTAGAGTCTGGGAACATGTTCGATGAAGAATCCCTCAAATAACGAGATGATGTCGATCTCTATTTGGTGATAAAGGATCATGTCTTCGTGGCGGACTTCGTATGAGTCCCGGATCTGATTGACGATTAATTGAGAATCGCCGTATGCTTCAAGATATTCTACCCCCAGCTCTCTTGCAAGTTGGAGGCCAATGACCAAAGTGTTGTACTCGGCCACATTATTAGAGCAGGGTTCTGTGAGAGAGTAAGCGCGGTTAATTACCAATCCGGAAGGAGAAACCAGCACCACCCCGACTCCGACGACGATGTTGTCCTTCGGTCCAGTTCTCGAAGCACCGTCGAAGAACATTCGCCATATATCATCGTGGAAGGTTGCATGCGAGTTGGCGACCTCATCTGGGATCTCTTCGTATATTCTGGATGACTCCGAGCCCGGATGGGTCGCCAAAACGTCTGCCAGGGCTTGACCTTTGATAGCCTTTTGTGGGACAAAGATCATATGATAAGGGGACAACAATATTGCCCATGTAGCGAGGCGAGAGCTGAGTGCCCCTGGTTTAGTCATGAGGACTCTAAGATGGTTGACTCGCGAGATCACATGTATGGTTTATCCGATGACATAGTGCCGCGTCTTCTGGATGGCGAACACCAGGGCGAGGCATTCCTTCTCCACAGCAGTGTATCGGTGTTCTGGCCCAATCATCATTCGACTGAGGTAATATATAGCTTATTCATGGCCTGCATCGTTGTTTTGTGCCAGCAGAGCCCCGAGAGAATGTTCCATAGATCCTACGTAGAGAGCAGGAATGGTTTTCCAGCAACCGGGGCCACCAGGACTGGAGGGTTCGACAAATATTCTTTAATGCTGTCAAAGGCCCACTGATATTCTTCGTCCCATACGAATGGGACGCCTTTCTTCATGAGATGGGTGAATGGTCGATATCGCCCGGAGAGATTAGAAATGAACCTCCTGATGTAAGCTAGCCTCCCTTGGAGGCCTCGGAGTTCGCGAAGATTTCTCGGGGGACCCATCTCCATAATTGCCTTCGTCTTCTCAGGGTCTACATGGATACCCTGGGCGGTAATGATGAAACCCAAGAACTTCCTACTGGATACGCCCAGGAAGGATTTTGTGGGATTCATCTTCAGATTGTGCACTCGCATCAGGTCGAATACCGTCCTCCGATCCTGCAGATGGTCTCTCTTACAGCGACTCTTGACAGCAATGTCATCAATATAGCACTCTACCGTCTTGCGTAAGTGGTCTCTGAAGATGATGCTCATGGCTCTTTGATATGTGGCGTCGGCATTCTTCAGACCGAAAGGCATGACTGTGTAATAGTATATGCCAATCGATGTTCGGAATGATGTATGTTTTTCGTCGTCAGGAGACATCTTGATTTGGTTGTACCCCGAGAAGCCATCCATGAATGACATACGTTCGAAGCCGCATGTGTTGTCAATCATGATGTCTATAATAGGGAGGGGGAATTCATCTTTGGGGCATAACTCGTTCAGATTGCGAAAGTCGATACAGATTCAAATCTTTCCATTCTTCTTGAGGACGGGTACTATGTTGGCGACCCAATTCGGGTGTTGTTCCTCACGAATGAAGCCGCTGGCTATTAATTTGTTGACTTCGGCTTCGATCGCATCTATGATGCCCAGACGGAAGCGTCGTTGTTGTTGCTTGACTAGCTTTGCATCTGGCCGAATATTGAGCTTGTGAAGGGCAACCTCGGGGTTTAGTCCTGGCATGTCTTCATAGCTCCTGGCGAACACATCGATATATTCTTTGACAAGTTCCAGTAGCGATTCTCGTTCTTCGTCTGTTAGGCTTTACTGACGAAGATCGATTTTGGAGAAGATTCGCTGTCGAGGTCGACCGGTATAACTTCATCTTCAGTGGGGGGTTCTCTCTGTTCGAACCGCTTTTTCCATTGTGCATCTAATTGTTGGGCCCACGGCTCTAACTCGAGGATTTTCGGAATGTCTTCATCTTCTTCATAAGCGTCGACGAATGCCATGTTGATTGACAAGACTTGTCTGAATACGTCTCCGATGCTGGTATCCGAGTCAGAAGTTGGTGACCCGGTTGAATGTGAATGCCAGTCACATTCTTCATCTGAACTCTCAGGGGTCATCGTGGGTGTTATATACCCTAACCCACATCGAGTCTTGCTATAGTAGTCCCGTGGTTTGCGAGCCGGGACTGGTGGCTTCAAAGGTAATCGTCGCCCAGTGCCTAGTTCAAGCCTGGTGTAGTCTCCAGATTATACCCCTATTTTTGCATGAGATGTTTGAATTGGGGGCTGTAAAGATACAGAGACAGTCTCCCGATATCTGATTCAAGGTCGACTTCTTCTATGGTGAAGGGATACGGATCGTCCTTCCGGCCGAAGATGATTGGATAGTCCCCTCCCTCGATTATGTGGTAAGCGCCTTCCACTGGAGTAAGCTGGTTCGCGGTGTACACATTTGTCACCTGTGTGTGTAGGTGAGTGCCTATACCGTGTTCCATAGCATATATTGTACAAAGCTTATTAAGCTCGAGGTAGTTCAAAGATAGCCCTTTATTGATGAAGTAAGATATCTTTCCTAGCGGGATTACATCATCCGCGGAGGGAACATCAGTGCGGGCAGCCACATACTTGGCTAGCGCCGGTTCCTCTTCGGCTACCCCCTGCGTAAATGAAGACTGAGAAGACGACCTGGGGAGCTTGATCGTTAGGGGTTCAGCTGATGGAGCAGAGCGTGGAGTTGTTGGCAAACTGGCGACCCCCAGTTTGGTACTCGATGCTGGGCGGGGAGTGGCTGGTTCACTAGAAGTCACAGACCTTGTATCGGGATGACGACTCTTCTTGGGAAGGCGTATCGTCATTGGCTTGTCGGAGAGATTGAGCTTCTCCGTTTGTGGCTGGCCGACTCTTGGCAGTCTGATTGTCAGTGGCTCCGTTGTGGGTCTTGGCATTTGGCCAAACCTTGGCAGCCGAATTATCATTTGCTATTCTTGTGCCGAGAGGCTTATTGCGTCCTTACGCAGAGTGGCTGTAAGGGGTGCGAACTTGCCAAGTTTGCGAGCTTGGATGTGGATCGTCAGAGGTTCTTCTGATCCTGTGGCTGTCTCGGTATGAGCTTGTCCGTCTCCTTCACCAAGGTGCCTCTTCGACTTTTCGTACAGGCAGGAGTCTGAGTAGTAGGATTCGACCCCTTTGAAGGGATCGATGTCGGCAAATTCTGTCCTCATGAAGCCGTGTTTGTCGACATACTTAAAGCATTGGTGCAGCGTAGAAGGCACGATCATATAATCGTGTATCCAAGGGTGCCCTAAGAGGATGTTGTAAGAAGTATCTGCATCTATACGTAACAGGTGACTTTCGACTGGAGATCGCCAATCTGACACTTCAGACGAATCTTCCCAATTGGGTAGCTCCTGTCCGAATTGAAACCGCAGATGGCGGTGCTTGTAGGCATCAGGCGATACATAGGAATGCAAAGATGATGTAGCAGACCCTTCGGAATGATGCTTATTGAAGAGCCAGGATTAATGTGTATCTGATCTACCTTTACGTCGCCGATGTATCCAGTGTAGTATAGCGGGCGATCGTGCAGGTTAGTTTTGATGAGCATGTCCTGCAGAGTGAAGACTATGTTGGGCATCGCTCTCCTGCAAGCGCGGTCTTGGAGATCTGCAGGCGGGTTCTCTCCCATGAGGTTGACCTGAGCCAGGTACGCATCGGTATTTTGGAGTGCATCGCTCAAAGCCGCGCGAACATCTTTTGAGAGTCTCAGAAGCTCATATAATGACAACTTGGCCGGTGTGTTGGATAATTGCGCCAAGATGTCGAAGTTGTAGGGCCTCTCCAGCCCCTGTGGTATCTCTTTTCGGAGGGATTTGTCAAAGCGAGTCTCCTTCGGCCTAGGCTTGTCGGTCGTCGGAGGCTGAGAAGGTCCCGGAGCGTCCGTTATAGCGGGTTGATGATCTTCAACTGAGTTATCAGCCACGGGTTGGGATTGTGCCCCAGAACGAGTGACGACGGCTGTAGCTTCTTCGATATCTGTCGAGATTGTGCGACAGGACCTGACTTTTCCACTCTTTTTCTTACAAATGGAAGATGGTGTGGGCTAAGTCACTTCTGATACCAAGTCTGGATGGACCCATATGACCTCTCCTCATGATGTGGAGAGGGGTACTAGACCAGCAGCCTGATCTCGGGGAGGTGGAAGATTAGCAATCTCCATTGTCGCCAGAGGGATGGGGACCACACCGTCTTGAGTTTTCGTCGGAGGGAAGCTGCCGAATTGTACTGACACCATATTGGCTGCCACTCTTACCTCCTCGAAATCGATGGCCAGAGCATTCGAATCGATGAGATTTTGGTGGAGGAAGCTGAATTCTGTCTCCTTGTATAAGCATGTCCAAGATAGGCCTGACGTGACCGTCTTCGAAGGAGTAAGTGATTTGCGGCCATTGTTTGTCTGCCGATTTTGACTCTGGTTTCTGGGCTGTGTCGGCCACCATAGCCTGCTTACCCCTGCTGTCCCGATTGTTGGAGAGGCTACCCCCATTGTTGTTGTTGGTATTAGGGCGCTTGCCCTTGTTCTCTCCGTCTGAGATGTGCAGTCCCAATTGGCGAGCCTTCTTCAACCGTTCTTTGGCACTAGTGGCACTGATGATGAATGTCTTCCAGTCCTTAAATTGACTTTCGCCCATCTAGAGACTGATTGTTGGGAGCAATCTCTTTTGGCAAATTTTAATCAAGGAGGAATCCAGATTTCCAGACGGCAACTTCATGGCGGTTTGGCAGAACCGCTCAATATAGTTCCTTGTCAGCTCTTTCTCCCCTTGGAGGACGTCCATGAGGGTGGACATTGTGATGTCCTGTCCTACTTCATAGAATCTCTCCAAGAACATGCGCTTGAAGCTGGCGAAGGAGTGGATGCAGTTGTCTGGCAGGTTGCGATACCAGTCGAAGGCGACTCCTTCTAAGGCCCCGATGAATAATCGTGTGAGGATGGCATTGTCATGGGACAGATGGTCGGTGGTGACCTCGAAGTAAGTGATGTACCGACTTGCGGAGGTCTTGCCATCATACGGGTTGATGTTGAACGCCTTATATCTTGGCGGGAAGGGGACATCCCTCCATACAGCAGGGTACGGTTGCCGTATTATGAGGTCTTGAGAATTTTCTCGAGCATGAAACATGGCTCGGAGCTCCTGGACCTCTCTTCTCGCTTCTTGGACCTCATCCACGGCGGTGGGGGCCGTTACTTCAGGAGGATTGTTGCCCGGGTTCGGTGCCGCTGAATTCGAGTCCGCATTGACCGCGGGACCCACGTTTGTTTGGCCAGACGTCCCTCCTTGCAGAGTTGGAAGGGCCACTTTGATCTCGTCCATAGACTTGACCAAGGCATGTAGTATAGCTTCTAGAGTGTCGATGCGCTGGCGATCACTGGAACCACCTTGGTTGCTGTCTGTCATGAACACCGTCCTTACATGAGGAGAGATGGACAGAGCGGTGGAGGAAGCGCCCTCCGAATCATACCCATGTAGTGAGAAGTCATCGGGGTATGTGGGAATGTCTTCCTCTGGTTCAGACTCAGAAGGAACAGTACCTCCAGTTTCCGAGTTTGCCTCGTCTTGGGAGTTGTAGACGTCATCGGGGACGTCGGGGTTTGCTGTATCTGATAGGAGAGTTGTTTTTCCCGGCTCGTCTTCTTGGAACATCAAATTGTCGTGGAGGTCCGGAGGAGTGCTACCCCCAGTCCCAGCAACCACCAGTGGTGTGGACGACGAATCTCCCACTGTAGTAGATTTCATTTTAGAATGGGTACCATGGAAAACTCCGGTGGTGGGCACCCGCTTAGACGACAGTCTTTTAGTCATAGTGGTTGAAATCTTCGGGCTGGGAACATTTTTTTTCTTCCCTCTCCCATCGGCGGGGACTTTCTGAGCAGAGTTGCAGGAGAGGATGGAAAGTGCCTCGTCTTCTGAAGACGGCTATTGCAGTCTTTGAAAGACGGACTACCGGTCTTTTTGTACCGTCGCATTATTGTAGCAGCAGTTGACGATGACTTGGGTGCAGTGACGTCCGTGGGAGGACTCTTTACACCCCGATGCAGCTTCTCTTTCCTTGCATTTGTGGAAGATGGCTTCACGCAAGTCAGATGGGTCTGGATCGACCATGTTCGCTCCCTGAATTTTGGGAGACTTTTGCGAACCTCTCTGTCCGTTTGCCACCGGGGGTTGGACTCGAGTGGTTCTGTACAACTTCCCATCTGAGGCCCGCATAACAGTATACGGAATGCTCGGATGGTCAGAGATCGGATCAGCGGACCGAACTTGCCAAGCTCGTGCTGCCTTAGACTTCTTCACTCTAGTGCGTAAGGGCACATAGTAGGAAGAATCTAAGTGATGCTGGAGAGAGTCAGACACATCTTCTTGGGAGCACAAGAGATCAGGACCATAAGAGAGGTGGTCGAAGACAGAGCCATACGGGGTAGGCGTTATGCGGTTGTCATCAATAATCTTCATGCGGCTGGATGGCGTAGCCGCATAGACTTTCTTCATGCGGCTGGGTGTCTCGACCGCATGAGTTTTCTTCATACGGCTGGATGATCTGGCCGCATAGACCTCCTTCATGTGGCTGGCCGATTCAGCTGCATGAGCTTCCTGCATGTGGCTGGCAGACTTGGCCATATGAGTGTTCGGCTTCTTCTTAGGGCGCATAGAATCACTCTTTGTCCCTATAAGTCCAGCATCGTAGTACTTTCCTCTGCCAGACTTGGGGACAGCAGAGTCCTCTACGGCTCGAAGTGGAGTCGTATGAGAGTCGTCTTCACCGTCTTGGGTAGCAGAGAGTACTCCGTCCAGAGCTTGGGGAGGAGCGAATGATTTTGGCCTCCACTCGCAGTGAGCTTTCTTTGTGCGGGTTTGCTTCTGGACCGGGCCAGCACTTCCTTCAGAGAGCATTTCTTCAAATGCCTGTTGGTCGAAGCGGACGACCATCTTCTGTTGCATGGAGCCAAGTTTGGCTTTATCCGATTGCGTCACCAACTCCTCAGCCGTGGAGAAGTTTGTCCCCAGCAGATTCGCCATCGTGTTTGCCATAAAATATAAAAGAGCAGAACAATTATCGGAGGACTGGACTTTTACTTCACAATATAAACTCGCTTGTACAAAGAAAGCCTAGGGACAAAAACCTAGGTACAGCAATCTAAGTACAATTGTTTATTTTAGATTCTAGGGGGTGACGGTAGAGGCTCGAAAAAGCGACGACAGCTCTGCCTTACTCCTTGGACGATCGGGTGCAGCATTGGCTCTATAGAAGAACTGCTTGGCGTTGATGAAGAAATGCTCTCCCTTCAAGCTCTCTCTGGCTCTCTGGCTCTCTCTGTATATGTCGCTCTGTATATCTCTCTCTGTGTATGTATGTCTGTCTCTGTGTGTATCTCTGTATCTCCGTATAGTTTGCAAGGGAATGGCACCCTGCTATTTATAAGAGTGGGGGGCCTCATTAGGGTTTACAATGATTGCCCATCCTTAAAAGTCGGTGGCTAAGGATCACGGGATCTGGGCCGTTCATTTTGATTTGAGTAATAAATGTGATTGCATCAAATCTTTTGTAGGTAATTAATGCTGATTGACATAAATCCTCCTGATTTGTCATGCCAACCTCGGATTTCTCGACACGTATCATTATTTTGCTTATTTTGCAAATAATCTGATTTGATCCCAATATTTTATTGGGATTTGTTATGGGATTTCGATCAATCTGATGCCACGTGCCCTGCTATCATGCCACGTGTTATAACCGTAAGCCACAGCAGAAATCTAAGCTGCAGGAAAGTTGCTCCTCATTGGGCCTCATAAGGATGGCCACGTGTCGAGGCTGCCTGAGGGTGGCCCGCTGACCATTTGGACCGCATGGTAATGATTTGAGCCGCATGAGTGTGGATGACCGCATGATGGGTGCCTTCTTCGTGAACCGCATGAAGATAGTCCTCGTGAGCCGCATGGGGCTGGTCTTCGTGAGCCGCATGGGGCTAGTCTTCGTGAGCCGCATGGGGCTAGTCTTCGTGAGCCGCATGGGGCTGGTCTTCATGAGCCGCATGGGGGAGCCTCCGTCTGGGCCGCATGGGGGAGCCTCCTTGAGCCGCATACGACTGTCCACGTGTCAAGGCCGCATGACAGCTTCTGAATCTCGGGAGATCGAGTCAGAGATTTTCCTCGCTTCCCTAGGAGTCCGTCATTATGACAGAGTCATAATTATATCTTTGTGTCAGAACTTGTCACCCTATCAGGGCTGTCAGCTGTCAAGACAATTAATGCAGTATAGGACGAAGGGAAGAACTGTTTGTAGGCCACGTGGCTCCTCTTTGAGCCGCATCGGATTTGTTTGAGACGCATAGATCCTTGATCTACATGGATCCTTGAGCCGCATGAATTCTCTGAGCCGCATGGGGCTCTCTGGCCGCATGGATCTTTCTTTATTCTTTTCCATGCTTCTACAGTCGGCTTGAGAGAATGAGAAATTGGGACCTTGCGCATTTAAGAAGGTAGCCGGGACTAGCCCCATCACGGAGCAACTGACCGGTTCCCTGCCCGCGAATGCTGATCTAACATGCTTATTGTAGTAGATGTTACCTACAATCATTCCCGACCGGCTCGGCGTCAAGGATTCCTGCATCCTCCTGTCCACCGATAACATATTGAACCACACCAATAGGAAATGACGCTCCATCTGGGGGATATGGATCGCCCTCCCGACAGAAATAAAATTTCAATTCTCGGATATATCCAATACCCGAGAGTTCTTCACATTCAGGGCGTCCCCGAAGAAGAACGTCGGCTTCAGGTACTTTTCCTCCAATCGCCCTGAGTTCAGCATGGCACAGAGAAAGCGAAAGGGCTGGTTCTTGATAAGAGTCAGCCTCTCCTCAGGCTCGTTCGTGGGCAGTTGTTCTACCACCTACCGAACTAGTTGGTCAAGACGGATTCCTATGGCAAATTGGGCCTGATCCACCAGAAGTTCCCCCGCAGCATTAACTAGGAAATTCTCTAAAAAGAGGACAAAGGAAATAAGTTAAAAAGATGGACAAAGAGAACTGATTGGTGTTTTTGAGCTTATGCGGCTCCAATTTAATGGAGTCTCATGCGGCCCAACTCAGAAAACACTTATGTGGCTCCGTCCAGCGAAGGTTCATGCGGCAGTGTTTTCATATGGCTCTGTTTAAATGAAGTCTCATGCGACAGAGTTCGGATAAGTTTATGCGGCTCATGCGACATACAAATTCGTGCAAGCCTATGCGGCCCAGCGCAGCTTATGCGGCCCCATTGGCGAAGTGCTTATGCGGCCACAGTAACAATTCTCATGCAGCTCGGACATGGAGCATACCCCATGCGGCTCGGACATGAGACATACATGCGGCACACATGAAGATGAAGGCTCGCGCATAGAGCATGCGACGTAGCCACAACAGTTAGGATTTCAAGTTCACGCAACGTCCTTACCAGCAATGGTGGGGTGGACGTCGGGGTGAACTACGGGCACGTCGACTGGCGGAGGAGCTTCCACATTATCATTCGTCGTCGCAGTCGAAGCAGCTTTGTTGACCTTCGTCTCCGTAGTCGACGAAGATGCCGCCTTTTTACCCTTCGCCGCAACAGTCTTCTTGGGAGCCATCGGTGATCGAAGAAGAGGATGATAGTTAGGGCAGGAAACGTGTCACGACCTGCACCCTAGACTAAGGGCACGAGACGTGGGTACGTCCAGCCTACGCCGCAGTGTCGGCGGTAGAACGTTGTCCTAGGTCACAACATCTAACAATATATCTCTAAACAGTTTATACTCCCCGAATGGGGGTGACATAACAGTAAAACTCAATCACAACTAAGGAAGAGATAGCACGAAATAGAATAGAACTCAAGGAAGTAAATAGATGAAATAACAGTAGTCTAAGATAATCCCAGCAATATCCAACAGTACAAGGTCTCAGATGAAAGAATATATACAACTCATAACTCCAAATAAAATCTAACTAAGACATGTCTCAAGACTGCATAAAGTAAGATAAGCCTAACTAGTCTAGTCTAGGCAATCGGGGTGATCTCCTCAGCTAGAGCTGGGTCCTCCTGAGGGTCCAGCTCGTAGGTGTCATCTAAGGCTGCCCCGTAGTAGGTGTCTAGGCAGGCCTCCTCCTCGTCCTCTGTAATATTTTCAACAGGTCCAGTCAGGACAGGAGCGAGCACAGTACATCTCAACAATTCATAGCAGGTTAGAAAATATAAACATGTAGTAAAGTAAGATACGGGTACTGAAAGAAATGCAGTATGTAAACTGAGAGAGAACTGTAATAGAAATATCTACTATAAATAGAGAACTATCATGTGACTAGTGAGTCAGAGTACAATATAGACATGTAAATGGCATAGGAGGTTGTGATAAGACACTATGGAAGAGATTCTGATAAGATACTACTTGGTTATGTTATATGATGCTATGTAACAGCCCCCGAAGGGTAGTAGACCCCGAAGGTGATAGACCCCGAAGGTGATACATAGTACTCCCATAAATAGGATAAGGATTCTAGGAAGACTCTACGATCATAAGAGTATATGTCGTAAGTGATCAAAGAACCAATGAAGCATATGATACGCCATGTAAGTGAAACGCACAGAACATGTAGTACCTGATGCTCCCTAAGGATAACATCTCAAGAAGGGATCCATATAGTACCAATCCGTGTGACCAACATGACAATACAAGTAAAGTAATCTACTGCAGGAAATAATTCTAAGCAGGATATGAAATGATCAGAGAATGTACTCGCCTATATCTGAGTGTCCAATATGAAACGTACTGTCCAAGGAGTGGTATCTGGCTCCTAATCAGAACAGCACAAGTCACAACAAGTCCAGAATAGTGAAATGGAGTCCTACTATGCATTCTATATGATTCTAGGTCAAACTAGGCCAAAGTCAACTCCTGGTCAACTCTGGTCAACCCTAGAAGTCAAACTAGGTCAACCAAGTCTAATTAAGTCTAAACTAAGCTATTCTAATCTACACTAGCTAGCACAACCCCTAACAAGGCTAGGCAAGCCTATACTAGCTATATCACAATATAGCTTAGCTAATTCTAGAATACCTTAACAAGTCTACAACCTTACTATTACACCCATTGTTTAACACCACATAATATATTACACATATCTAGGCTAGATGTAAAACCTACATCATTAGCTAACATAGAAGTATAGATATAGACATATATGCACTCATACAAATTACACACATACACATTGTATATGCCTACATGCAACCATAGCCTACACATGCAAGGACTAGAAATTTAGAGAATGAGAGAGGGTGCTTGTGTGTTAACATGATATGGTGTGTGTGTGTACTCTGTGTTTGCAGAAAATACCACAGGGAATAAAGAGGGGAACACTAGGTACTAGTGTATGTGTGTGTGTATAGGCAGGTAGTATAAGTGCAGGAATCAAACAGTGAGGAAGAGGGAAGCATGTGTGGTGTGTATACATGTAAGAGTGAAAGCTATGTGTATGGCACAAACAGGAAGGGAAAATCAGTAGAACTGGACTGTCAAGTCCAGTTCTCAGGTAATTAAAATAGCTGATACAACATGGCACTAAATCTCAGTTAGGAAGAAAAGAAAAAGAAAGCAATTTATTGTCCTTCCTAATCTCAGGTTTAAACATAGAAACTTGAATTTGAAATGTTGACAAAATAAGGAAGAACAATGTAAAGAGTTAACTAGTACAAAACAGTGGCATGGTATGACAGTGCAACACATATCCCAACCCAAAGTCCAGGTTTAAACCCATGTTCAGATTTTAGGACAACAATGCAACATCACATTTCATTTAAACCTACTTAGACAGTCCCCAAGTGTTCCAGATTTTCAAGTTTAGATCAATCTCAGTGAACATCAACCCAGGTTGATTCTCCTTCACAAATTGAATAACACTTATAACAGGGAAAAAGAAAATCAGTCCATAGTTCCTACATCAGTTCAGTCCCAGGTATTCTCAGGAGTGAACCAAACTCACACCAACTCCTACAAATTGACACACACTTAGGAAATACATAGGGGTACCACATTAGGTTTTCAATACAGGTAATTAACAGCATGTAATGGATTAATTTAATGACAAAACTAAATTTTAGAATACTGGAAATGACAGATAAATTCAAACAACAGTATCAGTTATACATTATTGAGAGTTCAATGAAAATTTGACTAAAACTCAAACACATAGGTTGGTAACAGAAAAACCCCATGTGCACAAGCCCCACAACTCACTTCGAGTCATCCAAGGCCGGACACGGCGTGTCCATATCAAAAAATCAAAGTGACACACACACAGTGCACACCCACAGGCTAAACCCCATGTGGGATCAAAACCTCCCTCGACACGATACGAGGACACGTGGGACTTGAAACATGGCGTGTCAGTCAGTGCCCCATGACTCGTGTCGAGTTTCGTGTCAAACTAAAGCGTGTCGTATCCGCTACAGGGCCTGAGCAGCAGGGGATCCCTGTAGCACGCGCGCGAACGTGTGCACGCGCGTGTCCACACCACAAAATTGACTCACCATGACACGAAAACCAAGACACAATAACAGGAAACAGTAAGCAAGATCAAATCCCTATTTCCTATTCAGAAATATTGGACAAACTCGATCGACATGCCCTTTGAGGCATTTTGTCGAACACTCTGTCCAGTGCACTGATACGTGTCCAGAACGGACACGAATCCTCCGATACTCGACACGAATCCTATCCAGACCTTAGGGGGACCCTTAGGGCTTTCTATACATGAAGACTAATCGAAAATCCATAGAGATTTGAGTAAGTTACCTCTTGATGAACTTCCAATAGAAACCCCCTATTCAATGCTCTCCACTTGATGATCCAATCAATCCAAAACAACTTCAAACTGAGATAAGACCTCAACAACAGCAATAACAGTCATATTAGGACCTATTGGAACAATTTAGAAAGAAAAAGGAAGAGGAAAGGAGCTCTAGAAATTAAAATGACATAAAACTAACCTCCTTGAAATTAGGGCTCTTCCTAAGAAAAAGGCAACCCTAGATTTTGGGAGGGGTTTTATATGATGGGGATCCCTAGGTAGAGAGGTGGCCGGCCACTACAAGCTTAGGGTTAGGGTTTTATCAAAACATTGGGCCTTGGGCCAAGTTACAAAGGCTAAGGTAGATTTAATTAATTAAAGGTTCTAAAACCATAAGTCATGACTTATGACTTCCTAATCCTTTTGCTAAAATGACTAAACCAAGTGCTAGGCTAGGTTAGACTAGAGTCACTTGACCTAACCATGACCCACTAACTAGGGTTAGCTCCTAGGTTGGTCTACAAGGGTCAATACTAGTCAAAAATCAAACTAGTCCAAATAATTCCAAAATAATTCCTAAAAATTCCCATAAATTCTAATTAATACTAATAATTTTAAATTACCCCAAAAATGACAAATTTAACCTCAAACTAGAAATATGGTAGTGACAAATCTACCCTCCTTAAAAGAATTTTGTCCTCGAAATTGAAAGACGAAATACAACTGATGAGAAGGATAGAAAGCATACCTCACGGTCAAAAAAGATAAGGGTAGCGCTCGCGCTTCTCATCCTCCCGCTCCCAGGTAGACTCTCCTGGAGAATGATGCCTCCATGCGACGCGTACCAAGGGTATCACCTGGTTCCTCAGAACCTTCTCCCGTCGATCCAGAATCTCCACTGGCTGCTCTGGATAGCTGAGAGAGGGCCCAACCTCAATCTCCGAATGATCGAGCACATGGCTAGGGTCAACCACGTACCGTCTTAACTGTGATACATGAAATACGTTGTGGACCCCCACAAGTGCAGGCGGCAAGTCTAGCCTGTAAGCCACGTCACCGACTCTCCCGCTGATAACGAAAGGGCCGATGAAGCGCGGGCTAAGCTTTCCGCCTCCACCAAAACGTATCGTACCACGAGTCAAAGATATCCTCAAGAAAACCTGGTCTCCGACCTAATCACAAGCAAGGTCTCAATTAATGATAATAAACAAACATGATCAAAAATCACAAACAAACAACCTAAATCTAATCCTACTCTAATCTGTACCTCAAACTCCAAGGGCCTCCGGTGGCTATCGGCCCAGTGTCGATGTCTGTCCTATGCTACGCGAAGTCTGTCCCTGATGAGCTTCACCTTCTCGGCCGCATCCACAATCATCTCTGGCCCCAGCAAAGCTCGCTCACCAACATCATCCCAGGATAAGGGTGTACGGCACCAACGCCCGTACAGAGCCTCGAAAGATGACATCTCAATGCTGGCCTGGAAACTATTGTTGTAAGCAAACTCCACCAAATGAAGATGATCCTCCCAGGGACCTCCAAAGTCCAGGACGCACGTCCGCAGCATATCCTCAAGGGTCTGAATAGTGCGCTTGAGTCAACCCAACCCCTATATATATTCTCTTCCTCACTTTCTCTCCTCATTCACTCTTCTCATTTATTTTCCTCAACCACCATCCTTAGGCAAGTACATCTTGCACCAAATGGAGAGATTATTACATTTTTATTTCTTAATTTTTCTTTGATATTGTTTGTCTATATTGTTCTTCTCTTTATTCTCTACAAGTTTAGTTCTTGGAGTTTTTGATTTTAATGGCTAGTTTGGTGTAGATCTAAGTTTCTAAAACTAGGGTTCTATAGGTTTCCATGGTTTTGATCTATCAAACTTGGTTGTTTTCGAAAACTAATGGTCCTATATTGTAGGAAATTCAATTCTATCCAATTTTGACCTTTGAAAAGTTAGATTTCGACTTGATTTGAGGAAGTTATGGCCAAAACAATTTTGGTCAAACTTCTATGTTCATCTGTCCTGGTTTTGGCAAGGACGATAAATAGTGCCGCATAGTGCCGAGCCGCATAAGGATGATGCATAGTGCCGAGCCGCATAAGGATGATGCATAGTGCTGCATAGTGCCGCATAGTGCCGAGCCGCATAAGGATGATGCATAGTTTTGCATAGTGCCGAGCCGCATAAGGATGATGCATAGTGCTGCATAGTGCCGAGCCGCATAAGGATGATGCATAGTGCCGCATAGTGCCGAGCCGCATAAGGATGATGCATAGTGCCGCATAGTGCCGAGCCGCATAAGGATGATGCATAGTGCCGAGCCGCATAAGGATAATGCATATTGCTGCATAGTGCCGAGCCGCATAAGGATGATGCATAGTGCTGCATAGTGTCGTATAGTGCCGAGCCGCATAAGGATGATGCATAGTGCCGCATAGTGCTGAGCCGCATAAGGATGATGCATAGTGCTGCATAGTGCCGAGCCGCATAAGGATGCTGCATAGTGCCGCATAGTGCCGAGCCGCATAAGGATGATGCATAGTGCTGAATAGTGCCGCATAGTGCCTATTTTGGCTGTTTTTGGCTATTTTAAGTCCTATTTGGCTGAATTGTGGCCAGAATTTTTCCAAACTTGCAACATAAAAGTTATAGATCTTTGTCTTGGCTTCAAGGACCTTCATGTCTCACTTTAACCAGAATTCATATGTGACTTTTATGTCACGAGGGGTCCACGTGACTTCCTGACTTGACCATGTTCCTGACCTGATTACCTGTATACGTGCTGGTACATATTCTAAGTGTGTATTGAGATACAATATTAGTATGCACTGCAGTGCTATTTAATGAGTGCACTGAGGTGTGACTCTACGTGCTAAGTGATCATTCATGTTATATGTCAATACATGTGTACCTTCCAGCAAGTCATGGTAATTGGTTAGTAATAGCGTCGTGGTAAAATGATTGTTGTTTGATGCATTACACTAAGTATGGATCTAGATTGAGCCGATGTGGATTCATACTTAGGGTACGCGTACTATGGTATGACAACTCTTGTGATCTGTGAAGATCTCCACCCTCTCACCATACAGATAATGCTTCCACAGCTTCAATGCAAAAATTACTGCTGCCAGCTCCAGGTCGTGGGTAGGGTAGTTCTTCTCATGGGGACGTAACTGCCTGGAAGCATAGGCAATCACCTTTCCGTGCTGCTGCAACACACAACCCAGCCCCTTCCCTGAAGCATCACTATAAATAGTGAATCCACCTGATCCTGAAGGCAACATCAGAATCGAAGCTGTCGTCAGTCGCTTCTTCAACTCATCAAAAGCTGCCTGACACTCCTCTGACCAAACATACTCAGCATCCTTCCGGGTCAACCGTGTCAACGGCTCTGCAACCCAGGAGAAATCCTGTATGAATCTCCGATAGTATCCTGCCAGCCCCAGGAAACTCCTGATCTCTGTAACTGAAGTCGGCGCAGCCCATGCCTCAACTGCTACAATCTTCTTGGGGTCAACTGAGATACCATCTCCAGTCACCACATGCCCCAAAAAGTCCACCCGGTCCAAGAAGAACTCACACTTGGAGAGCTTCCCGTAAGGCTGCTCCTTCCTGAGAGTCTCAGCACGATCCTCAAATGCTCCTCGTGCTCCTCCTCAGTCTTGGAATATATCAAGATATCGTCAATAAACACCACCACAAACTGATCCAGATACTGATGGAGCACATTGTTCATAAGGTTCATAAATACTGCTGGTGCATTGGTTAGCCCAAACGGCATAACCAAAAACTCGAACTGCCCGTACCGCGTCCTGAAAGCGGTCTTGGGAATATCCTCCCCCTTCACCTTCACCTGGTGATATCCCGACCTCAGATCAACCTTGGAAAATACCCGAGCTCCGCTCAACTGGTCAAATAGATCGTCGATCCGCGGCAGTGGGTATTTATTCTTGATCGTGAGGTTGTTGAGTGCCCTATAGTCAATACACATGCATACTGACCCATCCTTCTTCGGCACGAACAACACTGGTGCACCCCATGGCGACGAACTCGAGCGGATGAAGCCCTTGTCCTGTAGCTCATCCACTTGCTTCTTCAGCTCCACCAGCTCGCTATTGTTCACCCGATAGACATGCTGAGAGATGGGTTCCACTCCTGGAACCAAGTCTATCGAGAACTCTATGTCCCTGTCTGGTGGCAATCCCGGCAACTCCTCTGGGAAAACATCCATATAATCTGCTATCAAGGGGTGTGGAATCGTCTGCTCCTCTACCGAGACTACACAGAAGACTCCGCTGCTCTGTTCTGCCTGACGTCTGGAGTACTTGAACTCTTGCTCCCTCGGTACTCTGAACAGAACTCTACCCCCTCTGTAATCGTTGCTGGCGTGGTGCCTGCTCAACCAATCCATGCCTAGTACTATATCGTAGTTCGGCAATGGCATTATGAGCAGGCTCACCTCCAACTCACGGCCTCCCAAAACTACTCTCCGATCCTTACAAATATCACTCACGAGGATAATACCACCCCCGGTCGTGATCTTGTAAGTCCTAGGCAACGATTCAGCTATGATACCATGTCTAATCGCAAAAGATACTGATATGAAGCTATCGATGCACCAGAATCGAATAAGGCAAATGCTGGACTGGAGTCGAGAAGAATCGAACCTGTAATCAGCTCTCCAGTCACCTCTGCCTCTCCAGCTGCCATGGCGAAAGCTCGCCCCTGCTGGCCTCCCCTGGCCTGCTGCTGGTGCTGGACGAACCTCTGCTGCTGCGTCGGCAGGGCTGGTCCTCTCTGCTGGCCTGCTGGAGCTCTGGCTCCTCCTCCCGGGCCTGCTCGTGCTATACGGCACTCCCTCATCTGGTGGTCTGCTGAACCACACAATAGGCACAGGCCTAGCCTCTTCCGGCACTCATTGAAGACGTGCCCAGGCTTCTTGCAGTAGGCACAAGTGGCTCCCTGTCTCTGACCCTGCTGGTGCTGTCTCGGCTGCTGCTGCTGAACTGGCCTCTGCTAGATCGGCTGCGGCTGAAACTGCCTCAGCTGCTGATGCTGAAAGTGGGGCCTCTTGGCCTGGCCCCCGCTGCTGCTGCCTCCAACTGGGTCCCTCCCCCTCTTGAGCCTAAGCTCAAGGTCATCCTCAGCCAACAGGGCCCCCGTCAAGATCTCCTCAAATGTAGCATCTCTGCTGCCCTTGGTCAGGGACTTCACCTCCTTGACCAGACCCTTCCGGAACCTCTGGACCTTCGCCGTCTCGCTCAAGCCCTCCACGAACCTGCCAAGACGACCAAACTCTCCAGCATACTCCTCTACTGAGAGGCTCCCCTAGACCAAGCTCTCAAACTGCGACTCTAAGGCTCTGACTGCTGAATCTGGGAAGAACTTTTTCTTGAAGAAGCCCCTGAACTGCTCCCAAGTCTGCCCCGGTACCCCCACCCTGGGGTCTGACTGATACCAGGTGCGAGCAAGATCTCGCATCCGGCTAGCTGCGGCCTCGATCTGAAGGTCTGCCGGAATCCTGGCCAAGCGGAAGATCTCCTCTATATGCTCGATCCACTCATCGGCATATAGGATCCCCTCTGTCCCCAGAAAGTCTCTGGGGCACATCTTCTGAAACTGCTCGATCCCCGGTGTCCTCGGTTGCTGTACCACTGGTCGAGCTGCGGCTGTCGTGACGGCCAACTCCATGCTTCTGTCCTGCCGAGCCTGTTGTCGGTCCATGAACTGCTGGAAATACGCAAACATCTGAGCTGCGTCCACATGTCCTGGAGGTTGTGGCGGCTGGAAAGGATCCTCTGGAATGACCGGGTCCTGCCTTCCAGTCGGTGGATGCATACCCCCTGCTGCGGCTGCCGAGGTCTCAACACGAGCTGAGGTGGCAAGAGCTGCAGTCACCTGGCCTCGCCGTGCTGGCTGAGAGGTAGCAGTCCCCTCTATAGCATCCTCATGAATGGCACGCTGCGATCTAGTCTTTACCATCCTGAAGATAGACAAACAAGAGTATCAATTTCTGAGAAAGAAGCGAAATAACAAAGGCGGACAATTATAATTCAAAGGATCAGCTGACAAAAGGATTTAGATGGCAATAAAAGGAATTTTCCTAAAGTGATTGAGTATCTTAAAATTAATATCCTATATCCTATAGCAGGCTGCAGTGATACACTAGTTCGAGTAGCACTACACTTCTAGTCTAGACCTGCATGGGCCACCACTAAAAACGTGTCACGACCCGTACCCTAGAGTAAGGGCACGAAACGTGGGTACGTCCAGCCTACGCTGCAGTGTCGGCGGTAGAACGCTGTTCTAGGTCACAACATCTAACAATATATCTCTAAATAGTTTGTACTCCCCGAATGGGGGTGACATAACAGTAAAACTCAATCACAACTAAGGAAGAGATAGCACGAAATAGAATAAAACTCAAGGAAGTAAATAGATAAAATAACAGTAGTCTAAGATAATCCCAACAATATCCAACAGTACAAGGTCTCAGATAAAAGAATATATACAACTCTTAACTCCAAATAAAATCTAACTAAGACATGTCTCAAGACTGCATAAAGTAAGATAAGCCTAACTAGTCTAGTCTAGGCGATCGCGGTGATCTCCTCAGCTAGAGCTGGGTCCTCCTGAGGGTCCAGATCGCAGGTGTCATCTAAGGCTGCCCCGTAGTAGGTGTCCAGGCAGGCCTCCTCCTCGTCCTCTGTAATATTTTCAACAGGTCCAGTCAGGACAGGAGCGAGCACAGTACATCTCAACTATTCATAGCAGGTTAGAAAATATAAACATGTAGTAAAGTAAAATACGGGTACTGAAAGAAATGCAGTATGTAAACTGAGAGAGAACTGTAATAGAAATATCTACTATAAATAGAGAACTATCATGTGACTAGTGAGTCAGAGTACAATATAGAAATGTAAATGGCATAGGAGATTCTGATAAGACACTATGGAAGAGATTCTGATAAGATACTACTTGGGTATTATTCACATGTCCATTTCTGCTCCCCCGTACCCCCAATCAATACACAAGGATCTAGCCAGGTTATGTTATATGATGCTATATAATAGCCCCGAAGGGTAGTAGACCCCGAAGGTGATAGACCCCGAAGGTGATACATAGTAGTCCCATAAATGGGATAAGGATTCTAGGAAGACTCTACGATCATAAGAGTATATGTCGTAAGTGATCAAAGAACCAATAAAGCATATGATATGCCATGTAAGTGAAACGCACAGAACATGTAGTACCTGATGCTCCCTAAGGATAACATCTCAAGAAGGGATCCATATAGTACCAATCTGTGTGACCAACGTGACAGTACAAGTAAAGTAATCTACTGCAGAAAATAATTCTAAGCAGGATATGAAATGATCAGAGAATGTACTCGCCTGTATCTGAGTGTCCAATATGAAACGTACTGTCCAAGGAGTGGTGTCTGGCTCCTAATCAGAACAGCACAAGTCACAAAAAGTCCAGAATAGTGAAATGTAGTCCTATTATGCATTCTATATGATTCTAGGTCAAACTAGGCCAAAGTCAACTCCTGGTCAACTCTGGTCAACCTTAGAAGTCAAACTAGGTCAACCAAGTCTAATTAAGTCTAAACTAAGCTATTCTAATCTACACTAGCTAGCACAACCCCTAACAAGGCTAGACAAGCCTATACTAGCTATATCACAATATAGCTTAGCTAATTCTAGAATACCTTAACAAGTCTACAACCTCACTATTACACCCATTGATTAACACCACATAATATATTACACATATCTAGGCTAGATGTAAAACCTACATCATTAGCTAACATAGAAGTATAGATATAGACATATATGCACTCATACAAATTACACACATACACATTGTATATGCCTACATGCAACTATAGCCTACACATGCAAGGATTAGAAATTTTGAGAATGAGAGAGGGTGCTTGTGTGTTAACATGATATGGTGTGTGTGTGTACTCTGTGTTTGCAGGAAATACCACAAGGAATAAAGAGGGAAATGTCACGACCCGCACCCACTGTTAGGGTACGAGAACGTAACAACGCCCAGCCTACGCCGCAGTGTCGGCGGTAGAACGCTGTCCTAGGTCACATCATCTAACAATATAATGCTAAGCAGATACAGTCTCAATCATATTTAAGGTAGAGCATGATAAGGTTAGATAAAACATAAAATCCAAAGAGATACGGGAGATAGAAGTCTAAGATACAAAAACCCAGAAATACATCTCAAAACTCAAATACAGTAATCCACAAAGTAAATACAACTCCAGACAAATGAAATAACTATCTAAACAACCTCTACGGTGTCTCCTCTAGGCTAGCAGGCAACCTCTAAGCTATCTGTAAAATTTATCAACAGGTCCAGTTAGGACAGGAACGAGCACATCTCATCTAGGAAACCCAAGTAAATGACAGAGAACTATAAAGCAGTTATAGGCAGTTGTATTGATAAAAATGGCAGTTTATATTCAGGTGATGGTAAGAAAGACAGATAAGGTGCAAGGAAAGTAAATAACTAAACAAGAGAAGAATTATAGCAATGAAGTCTGTAAAAATAGAACTAGCTGAACCAGGGTAATATGATATAAAGTCCAGACAACAATGTAGACCAGTGTAACTCCAATGTAAGTCCAGTACAAGATGAATCTAATACAAGATGAATCCAGTAAGGGACGATTCCAGTTATAGTGATCAATGATTCCAGGGTGAGTCCAGCCTATACTCTAGCAGTGTATTTTAAAATACCGAGATCGACATGTAAACGGCTTTGGGTAATCCGGCACACCTCTCACTGATCAGGCGAGAGATGGCTATCATTCCAGTAGATTTCAGTAGGGGTGATTCCAGTAATGGGGTATGTCTACATGTCTTACTCTAGTATTTCCCCTCCCAGTAAGTGAATCCAGAATTCTGACACAATGATTCAAGATGAGTCCAGCCAAAATATAATGATACCAGTAAAAGATTCCAGTAAATAATTCCAGTAAATGATTCCAGTAAATGATTCCAGCAGGTGATTCCAGTAATAGAAGCCGGAAATGATGATACCAGTAATAAAGGCCAGAAAATAAATGTGTGTCGTATACATGAATCCAGTAATATCTATACGTGTTGTAACAGAGAATCGCATACAACTAACTAGAACGGAAATACAGTAATTGACAAATAAATGAGAGAACTATCAGAGAATGTACTCGTCTGATAACCTTAACAGCTGATAAGTATAGGGGGTCCAACTGAAGCCACAGAGTCATATTTAAAGCAACACAGGTTACAAGGTGTCTGGCTCCTAATTAGAACAGCACAAGTCACAACATATCCAGAAGGGTAATATAAAGCACTACAATGCATTCTACATGAATCTAGGTCAAACTAGGCCAAAGTCAACCCTTGGTCAACTCTGGTCAACTGCACTAGTCAAACTAGGTCAAATTAGGTCATGTCCTAACACAGTAAGTCTTACTAGGCCTAACCAAGACTATCCTAGCAAACACACATCAATACAAGGCTATACAAGCCAACATACACCCAACTCTATATAGCATGCAATTATTCAATACTCAAATAGGCAAGAATTCACATTGGATATACACTAGGTAATCTACTACTTTAAGCTATATATGTCTTCACATATATACACATACGTATATTGGTATTCAACATTAGGTCTATAGTCATGGCATTTCAAATGGTTATATAAACTTATATATTACAACACAATATGCTAACATATATAATATACATACATAGCTAAGTTAACTATATTCATAAATACTTATTTAAGAGGTTATGTGTGTGTATGTGAACATGGCAAAGGGGAAAGTGAGGGTTAAATGGGCATACATAGTGTAAACATATCAAAGAGTGTCAAATTGTAAGTGAACAATGTGTCAAGTGTGATAGTGTTAACATAGTGTAAGGGGGTACATGAGGTAATATATGATTTGTGTTAACATAGAATATTACATCTCATTAACTTGTATATTGCATACACTACATCTATTATTATATTACATTCATGCTTGTATTCATTCATCATTCATTATTCTCTTGCACCACTATATGCACCATACATTACATACTATGGAACCTACATATTCATTACAAGTCATACTTATACATGCTTACATTAAATAGGATACTTACACCCCATACATTATTTATTTAACCATTTACTCATGCTTGTATTCTCTATTTAATTACATAATGCATATACATTAACATGGGTTAAAATCAAATAGAACATTATATTACACACAAGGGTGCACAAAATGCATATGCCGAATAGTAACTCCTACTAATAATCAATATTGTATCATCTCAGCATAAACTAAAATTTAGGATTAAAGTATGTTATAGATCTATGTGTTAGCTTTCCGAAACTTTAAACGGATCGCGTTTTCGTTTCCGGAAACTCCCGGAATCGCAAAAACACGGAGAACGCGTTTGTCTTTCGTACAGCTGACACTCAAATAATTCTCCAGAAAGTTACAGAAAGAATTACGCCTATTAATACATGTTTTTGGAAAGCTAACTTCAATATGCTTCTTTTAAAAAAAAATGGGAGATTAAACCGAGCTTTGAGTTAGAAGTTATGACATTTCTAAGTTAGGGCTGAAATTAAAAACGTGGATAAAAATCATGACGGATTTAGATAGTTTGAGCCAAAAGAATACACAATATATATCCTAATTATCCACAACAATAATAGCAATAATAATATGAGGAACCACACTCACAAACTTGATTATATAATCATCATGAACCATTTATTACATATATAAATATAGATACACTCTCATTACAATATATATATATATAAATCTATATATGTAACATGAACACATTGTAACCCCTGTTTCTCAATTTTTTTTATATATTTTATTTTATTGTATTTGAAAGTAATTTATTATTGAAACTTTGTAAAATATATTTACTATTTTTTCTGTATTTCAAAATGTAGTTTATAATTAACGGTTTCAAAGTATTATTTAGTTTTTATAAATATTTGTTCTTAAAATTTTATTATTGAAATTATAAAGTTATTTATTATTATGTTTGGATTTTAAAAAAAATATCGGTTTCGAAAATAGTTTGAAAATCATGATTATTTTTGGAGTAATAAAAAGATTTAGTAACTTATTTTGAATAAGATTTAGATTTATAAAATATATTTTACCTTATTTGATAACATCAAACATTATTTAAAATACTTATATGGTGACTAATTGTGGCATTAAGAATTATCTAATCTAGATTTGAAGTATTATTTGATTTAACGATTTATCTATTATATGATTTAAATTGCTTTGATAAACATTAAATTTATCTTAAAGTTATTATGTTGAATTTGATTTGGATTTATATTTGGATTTGAATTCATATGATTTGGATTTAAATAATTTATTTGATTTAAATTTATGGAGAGACTTGTCCATTAGAAATTCTAATCCTATTTGAATCATACCTAGTATTATATAGATTATTTTTTATTTGAACTAATCATATTCCTATCCAAATTAGTTGGTAATCCTAATCATATCTTTATTGATTGAGTTCTAATCATACCCTAATTCACTAATTGCTTTCCATTATCTATATATATTGAACCTATAAAATAAAATCATCTCCCATACTTACTTTTCCAAAATTTCTCCATTTTTTCGTCATAATTATCCCAAATTCGTCATAAATTCAGCCTTCCTTTTCAAATGTTTTACCAACTTCGAAGGGCTATAACTTCCAACTCCGGACTCCGTTTGACCTCCAGTTTTTTTTTGTTGAAACCGTCTCGAGGTATATTTTCTGAATATAAAATTTATTTTCAAATAATTTTAACCTAATTTTTTAAAAAAATCGTGGAGTGTCAGTTGTCCGAAATTTGATATGTTTCGGTGTTTTCGAGATTCCGGGAGAGCCAGGAATCGAAATCACGATCCGTTTAAAGTTTCGAAACGCTGATGAAAAAGTACACATCATATATTTTTCTCAACAATTTTCCAAAATATTTTATTTTTATTTTTATTTTAGAGGCCCGTCTCATCATATAAAATCATCTTGCGTAGCTTTAACTTCTGAGACTATTTCTGTGTTGACATGAAAATATCGTGGCAGTCAGCTTCAAATCAAACCAAGGGAAGTATCACTATGACCTATGTTTCCTTTATTTTATACTGCATGTATCTTCGTGTCGTCTTTTCACTATTACTCCATTATGGTTCATGATTGTCGTTGTTCATGATTACTATTGTGCACGAGAGTTAGAATCGGTTGAATATACATACATGTTCATGCCTTACTCATTGTTTTCTATTGATTACAGTTTATCGTATTGCTAATGTTTATCGTAGTGGACATGTATTGTGAGTGAGTCGGGCGGAGGAATACAACAAGTAAGCATGTGGTCAACGAATTGAATACAGACTCCCTATACATTGATTGCATAATATCAGTCATGCACCACACGTATGACTGACGGATATCCTAAGCCGTCCGCATGCTGAAAGTTGGTATTCTAAAACACACAGTACACGTGACCTAATTATTGTTGTCCTATTGTCTTTTGTTCTTCTTTCGTCAAGTCTACCTTCTTATTGTCATCATGTCTTAGTGGTATGTCAAGTCTACCTTCATATTGTTATCACGTCTCAAAGGTACTTTCTTATCATACAATGTCATGCCTATACTTATCTTCAGTTAAATTCCTTTTATCGTTCCTTCATGCTTGTATAATATATTGTGTAATGTAGTGTTATGGTGATCTTGCTCCAATCCTGACTGGATAACTATTTTTCAGTTGACAGATTCTTGATGACTATTCTCGATGACTTGCTCTCTTGCTTTGGGTTCCTTCGGGTGGAGTTAGAGCTATCTTGGAGGCCAACCATAGATTCTAGATAGAATAATCACATGTAGCGGGTTTGTATCTGTACGCAAATTTGAATGTATTATTGGAATTGTAATTAAAATAATTATTGTGAATGAGCAAAATAGAGATATTTGTTGTATTTGAAATTTATATTGAGCCCAGACAGCGTACTACCGCCGATGCTGCGGCGTAGGCTGGACTTGGCTACGTACTCGTATCCCAAAAAGCGGGAGCGGGTCGTGACACACATCCACAACACAAAGGACACTCCTATGACCTCCAAATGGACACAAAATGGACACAAATGGAGATACAACCATGGGGGTCATTCCTATGGGTTCAAAATAGACCTATATGCATGAGAAAATGAAAAGGAGAAGGGATTTATACCTCCCGGTAGATCGAATCGAAGAAAAACCTTCCCGGAACGACACCGACACGTAGAGATTCCAAAAGGACACGAACGAGCTCCGAATTCTCCCAAACTTGGGTAGCTTCCTCCTTGGCTAGAATGGAGAAGGAAAGAAGAAGATTTGGTGGTGAAATGGAAGGATTTGGTGGAGAAATTGCTAGGGATTGCTCTCTAGGAATTTGGGGAAGAACAAGAAAGAGAAAAATAGATGGATAATGACAAATGGGAGGCTCAACCCTATCCTTATTGTGGCTGGCCATAAAGGTGGTTTTGTCCTATTAGGAAAAGTCTAAAAGCTCCTACTAACCTATTCTATGAGTATTAGGAAAGGGCTAATTGGTTGGGGCTAAATTAGTCATTCTAAAGTCTCTAATCACACTAACCTTATCCATAATAATTAGTCTAACCTCTAACTAAAATATTTCTATCATGTGGACTAAAATTAATATCATGTGGGCCATGCCTAACTAGTGTGTGGGTCCCACTAGAGTCAAACTACCCCCAGGTCCCCGTTTCAAGTCGGATTGAGTTGAAATTCAAACCCGACTCAAATAACCCCAAAACAATATCATAAATAATAAAATAATAACAAAATAATTCCAAGAGGTCAAATACAAAAATATCCTTAGGCCAAAAATGGCATTAAAATATCATATTCACATGGTTAGGCTCTAGGTCAAACAGTCTATAGGGTTTCACTAGCAAAACGTCAAAACCACAAGTCATTGATTTAAATAATTTTAAAATAATTTAAAATCACCAAAAATCATATCATGAATTAAATATTATTATTAAAATAATTATAAACACGAAATTTCAAAATTACCCTTATTTGGGAAACTGGGTGCTACAACTCTACCCACCTTAGAAAAATTTCGTCCTCGAAATTAAAATGTCCATACTCCCTCTAGGTCAAACCCCCACAATCAAAGTCCCAGATTAAAATAAATCATATGATCAAAAGGACGACATACAGGGTCATGGCATACGGTGGTAGTGAGAGTCTAATCTAGGTATACTAGTCATGCTAACCGAAACGGTCATAGGGTATCAAAACATACAAGCAATTTAGGGTGCTAAACTAGAGAAGTTACAGAAACAACAAACCATCAAAACTGTAAGGCGGTCTACCATCCTATATGAAACTGGCACTTATCAAAACAAAATAAAGGCAACTACCAATTATCTGAAAAAGGGTACAGAAAATCAAATTCAAAAATTAAGGAATTGAAAATCACTTGCATTGAAATCCAAATCACAATATATATATATATATATATATATATATATATATATATATATATATACAGAGAGAGCGTTAGAGAGGAAAAACTAGCATTATGTAATGTTATGTGGTTTGTGTGTGTATGGGTGTATGTGAAATATACATGAAATTGTATATGAGCTATCCTGTTACACTACTCATGGCATATGGGTTAACAACCTACAATACACAACCTATTTAATCATAACATGCATGGCTAACCATAAACATCTATAAGAGGTAGAGATTTAGTTATGTATATACATATATTATAACATGTATGCCTAAGCTCTATATATATCTATACAAGTATGTGATCATAACATAGAAAGGAAAGGTTAGGTTACATGACAACGTATACTAAGTTAGGGTGTGTGTGTCCTTGTACAGGGTTATAGCTTAGTATTGAAAGGTTAAACCCAGTTTTAGTTCATCATTTACATACAAAATCTGAAAATAAGCTAACATTTAAACCAGTGTAATATTAACATAATGCAGTCTCAGATTTTACAAATTTAACATAACTTAACCAATTTCTCTAAAAATTAAAACTCTGCAGATATCATATATGTGCAGTTACGTAGACAAAACTAATAACATAAAATTTATATTTAAATTACGAATTTAAACTGGAAAAGCAGAAAACCAGAAATATTGGGGTTTTAAAAATTTTAACATTAACAACATATTAATATGTTGTTAGATAGGTGGAAAATCAAGTGTAGCATGTATACGTATCAGGCAAGTGTCCACTATGTAAATATACTCATATATTCTCATGTCCCAAAAAAAATTAATTCTACGTTAAGACCAACATTTAGATTCCTACCAAGATCGCAAAATAGGTGATTGACGAAACCAAGGCAGTTTTATTATTATTCAATACTAGAATAATAGCAAGAAGGAAATAACGATAAAAGCTATTTGCTTATTTGCCTAAAAGAAGGAACCATTTTGAAACCAGAGCTAAATATCAAATCCAAGATAAAGTCTAGCAAAATTATCGATTCATTGTATTAAGAAGAAACTCATAGCAAGAAGTTACACAAGCTACTCCTAAGTTAAATAATTAGAAGCAAAACAAAGCAAAACAAATAATAATACTTTTTGAAGGACTGCATCAAAGTAGAGAAAACATGCTTGAAAATATTTAAGGTACAATCTGATAATCATATGCGTCTATCCAAAATCATGGTACTCTAAATCCCCGTCATACTAGTAAGCAAGGCTACGATAATCACAGAGTCCTTGACTTATGCACATACCTCTAGAATCGTGGTATTTAACATTTTTGCGGTGCCGCTAGCTTGGCTGCGAAAACCTTAAATTCTCACACCCGAGAAATATATCCAGAGTCAGACTATATGTCCTCACCATGCTGGCTAATGTGACTATAGAAGACTAGATTCCATAACATAGATGACCTAGCCCATATAATTTCATATTGTCAAAAATAATTAAATTAAATCAACAATGAATACCCATAAATCAAATCAAATTTATCAACGAACTTCAAAATTCAAAATGAACAAAAATCCATCAAAATACAACTCGGATGCAACAGCTATCATCAAGATTCAAAATTCGACAATCATTCATCAAAATTAATGAATACAACTCAAATTCAACCATAATCCATCAAAATCAAATTTAACAACAGTAAGTAAAAATAAATCAAATCAAGGGAAAAAGAGTTCTCAAATCGAAGTTAAAATAAGATTCTCAAGGGTCGTTTCGGGAATCTCTCAAGGGTTCCTAACTGTGATTGAGTACCTTCAAGATATATCATATTCCTACTGCAGGCTGTAGTGATACTCAAGTTCGAATACCACTACATAAACTCGGACCTGCATAGGCCACCACTAAAAACATGTCACGACCCACACCCACAGTTAGGGTACGAGAACGTAACAACGCCCAGCCTACGCCGCAGTGTCGGCGGTAGAACGCTGTCCTAGGTCACATCATCTAACAATATAATGCTAAGCAGATACAGTCTCAATCACATTTAAGGTAGAGCATGATAAGGTTAGATAAAACATAAAATCCAAAGAGATACGGGAGATAGAAGTCTAAGATACAAAAACCCAAAAATACATCTCAAAACTCAAATACAGTAATCCACAAAGTAAATACAACTCCAGACAAATGAAATAACTATCTAAATAACCTCTAAGGTGTCTCCTCTAGGCTAGCAGGCAACCTCCAAGCTATCTGTAAAATTTATCAACAGGTCCAGTCAGGACAGGAACGAGCACATCTCATCTAAAAAACCCAAGTAAATGACAGAGAACAATAAAGCAGTTATAGGCAGTTGTATTGATAAAAATGGTAGTTTATATTCAGGTGATGGTAAAAAAGACAGATAAGGTGCAAGGAAAGTAAATAACTAAATAAGAGAAGAATCATAGCAATGAAGTCTGTAAAAATAGAACTAGCTGAACCAGGGTAATATGATATAAAGTCCAGACAACAATGTAGACCAGTGTAACTCCAATGTAAGTCCAGTACAAGATGAATCTAATACAAGATGAATCCAGTAAGGGACGATTCCAGTTATAGTGATCAATGATTCCAGGGTGAGTCCAGCATATACTCTAGCAGTGTATTTTAAAATACCGAGATCGACATGTAAACGGCTGTGGGTAATCCGGCACACCTCTCACTGATCAGGCGAGAGATGGCTATCACTCCAGTAGATTCCAGTAGGGGTGATTCCAGTAATGGGGTATGTCTACATGTCTTACTCTAGTATTTCTCCTTCCAGCAAGTGAATCCAGAATTTCGACACAATGATTCAAGATGAGTCCAGCCAAAATATAATGATACCAGTAAAAGATTCCAGTAAATAATTCCAGTAAATGATTCCAGTAAATGATTCCAGCAGGTGATTCCAGTAATAGAAGCCGGAAATGATGATACCAGTAATAGAGGCCAGAAAATAAATGTGTGTCGTATACATGAATCCAGTAATATCCATACGTGTTGTAACAGAGAATCACATACAACTAACTAGAACTGAAATACAGTAATTGACAAATAAATGAGTGAACTATCAGAGAATCTACTCGCCTGATAACCTGAACAGCTGATAAGTATAGGGGGTCCAACTGAAGCCACAGAGTCATATTTAAAACAACACAGGTTACAAGGTGTCTGGCTCCTAATTAGAACAGCACAAGTCACAACATGTCCAGAAGGGTAATATAAAGCACTACAATACATTCTACATGAATCTAGGTCAAACTAGGCCAAAGTCAATCCTTGGTCAACTCTGGTCAACTGCACTAGTCAAACTAGGTCAAATTAGGTCATGTCCTAACCCAGTAAGTCTTACTAGGCCTAACCAAGACTATCCTAGCAAGCACACATCAATACAAGGCTATACAAGCCAACATACACCCAACTCTATATAGCGTGCAATTATTCAATACTCAAATAGGCAAGAATTCACATTGGATATACACTAGGTAATCTATTACTTTAAGCTATATATGTCTACACATATATACACATACATATATTGGTATTCAATATTAGGTCTATAATCATGGCATTTCAAATGGTTATATAAACTTATATATTACAACACAATATGCTAACATATATATAATATACATACATAGCTAAGTTAACTATATTCATAAATACTTATTTAAGAGGCTATGTGTGTGTATGTGAACATGGCAAAGGGGAAAGTGAGGGTTAAATGGGCATACATAGTGTATACATATCAAAGAGTGTCAAAGTGTAAGTGAACAATGTGTCAAGTGTGATAGTGTCAACATAGTGTAAGGGGGTACATGAGGTAATATAGGATTTGTGTTAACATAGAACATTACATCTCATTAACTTGTATATTGCATATACTACATCTATTATTACATTACATTCATGCTTGCATTCATTCATCATTCATTATTCTCTTGCACCACTATATGCACCATACATTACATACTATGGAACCTATATATTTATTACAAGCCATACTTATACATGCTTACATTAAATAGGATACTTACACCTCATACATCATTTATTTAACCATTTACTCATGCTTGTATTCTCTATTTAATTACATAATGTATATACATTAACATGGGTTAAAATCAAATAGAACATTATATTACACACAAGGGTGCACAAAATGCATATGCCGAATTGTAACTCCTACTAATAATCAATACTGTACCATCTCAGCATGAACTAAAATTTAGGATTAAAGTATGTTATAGATCTATGTGTTAGCTTTCCGAAACTTTAAACGGATCGCGTTTTCATTTCCGAAAACTCCCGGAATCGCGAAAACACGGAGAACGCGTTTGTCTTTCGTACAGCTGACACTCAAATAATTCTCTAGAAAGTTACAGAAAGAATTAGGCCTATTAATACATGTTTTTGGAAAGCTAACTTCAATACACTTCTTTTAAAAAAAACGGGAGATTAAACCGAGCTTTGAGTTAGAAGTTATGACATTTCTAAGTTAGGGCTGAAATTAAAAACGTGGATAAAAATTATGACGGATTTAGATAGTTTGATCCAAAAGAATACACAATATATATCCTAATTATCCACAACAATAATAGCAATAATAATATGAGGAACCACACTCACAAACTTGATTATATAATTATCATGAACCATTTATTACATATATAAATATAGATACACTCTCATTACAATATATATATAAATCTATATATGTAACATGAACACATCCACAACACAAAGGACACTCCTATGACCTCCAAATGGACACAAACTGGACACAAATGGAGATACAACCATGGGGGTCATTCCTATGGGTTCAAAATAGACCTATATGCATGAGAAAATGAAAAGGAGAAAGGATTTATACCTCCCGGTAGATCGAATCGAAGAAAAACCTTCCCGGAGCGACACCGACACGTAGAGATTCCAAAAGGACACGAACGAGCTGCGAATCCTCCCAAACTTGGGTAGCTTCCTCCTTGGCTAGAATAGAGAAGGAAAGAAGAAGATTTGGTGGTGAAATGGAAGGATTTGGTGGAGAAATTGCTAGGAATTGCTCTCTAGGAATTTGGGGAAGAACAAGAGAGAGAGAAAAATAGATGGATAATAACAAATGGGAGGCTCAACCCTATCCTTATTGTGGCTGGCCATAAAGGTGGTTTTGTCCTATTAGGAAAAGTCTAAAAGCCCCTACTAACCTATTCTATGACTATTAGGAAAGGGCTAATTGGTTGGGGCTAAATTAGTCATTCTAAAGTCTCTAATCACACTAACCTTATCCATAATAATTAGTCTAACCTCTAACTAAAATATTTCTATCATATGGACTAAAATTAATATCATGTGGGCCATGCCTAACTAGTGTGTGGGTCCCACTAGAGTCAAACTACCCCCGGGTCCCCGTTTCAAGTCGGATTGAGTTGAAATTCGAACCTGACTCAAATAACCCCAAAACAATATCATAAATAATAAAATAATATCAAAATAATTCAAAGAGGTCAAATGCAAAAATATTCTTAGGCCAAAAATGGCATTAAAATATCATATTCACATGGTTAGGCTCTAGGTCAAACAGTCTATTGGGTTTCACTAGCAAAACGTCAAAACCACAAGTCATTGATTTAAATAATTTTAAAATGATTTAAAATTACCAAAAATCATATCATAAATTAAATATTATTATTAAAATAATTATAAACACAAAATTTTAAAATTACCCTCATTTGGGAAACTGGGTGCTACAGGGAACACTAGGTACTAGTGTGTGTGTGTGTGTATAGGCAGGTAGTATAAGTGCAGGAATCAAACAGTGAAGAAGAGGGAAGCATGTGTGGTGTGTATACATGAAAGAGTGAAAGCTATGTGTATGGCACAAACAGGAAGGGAAAATCAGTAGAACTGGACTGTCAAGTCCAGTTCTCAGGTAATTAAAATAGCTGATACAACATGGCACTAAATCTCAGTTAGGAAGAAAAGAAAAGGAAAGCAATTCATTGTCCTTCCTAATCTCAGGTTTAAACATAGAAACTTGAATTTGAAATGTTGACAAAATAAGAAAGAACAATGTAAAGAGTTAACTAGTGCAAAACAGTGGCATGGTATGACAGTGCAACATATATTCTAACCCAAAGTCCAGGTTTAAACCCATGTTCAGATTTTAGGATAACAATGCAACATCACATTTCATTTAAACCTACTTAGACAGTCCCCAAGTGTTCCAAATTTTCAAGTTTAGATCAATCTCAGTGAACATCAACCCAGGTTGATTCTCCTTCACAAATTGAATAACACTTATAACAGGGAAAAAGGAAATCAGTCCATAGTTCCTATACCAGTTCAGTCCCAGGTATTCTCAGGAGTGAACCAAACTCACACCAACTCCTACAAATTGACACACACTTAGGAAATACATAGGGGTACCACATTAGGTTTTCAATACAGATAATTAACAGCATGTAATAGATTATTTTAATGACAAAACTAAATTTTAGAATACTGGAAATGACAGGTAAATTCAAACAACAGTATCAGTTATACATTATTGAGAGTTCAATAAAAATTCGACTAAAACTCAAACCCATAGGTTGGTAACAAGAAAACCCCGTGTGCACAAGCCCTACAACTCACTTCGTGTCACCCAAGGCCGGACACGGCATGTCCATATCAAGAAATCAAAGTGACACACACACAGTGCACACCAACAGGCTAAACCCCGTGTGGGATCAAAACCTCCCTCGACACGACACGGGGACACGTGGGACTTAACACATGGCATGTCAGTTAGTGCCCCATGACTCCTGTCGAGTTTCGTGTCAAACTAAAGCGTGTCGTGTCCGCTACAGGGCCTGAGCAGCAGGGGATCCCTGTAGCACGCGCGCGAGCGTGTGCACGCGCGTGTCCACACCACAAAATCGACTCACCATGACACAAAAACCAAGACACAATAACAGAAAACATTAAGCAAGATCAAATCCCTATTTTCTATTCAGAAACATTGGACAAACTCGATCGACATGTCCTTTGAGGTATTTTGTCGAACACTCTGTCCAGTGCACTGATACGTGTCCAGAACGGACACGAATCCTCCGATACTCGACACGAATCCTATCCAGACCTTAGGGGGACCCTTAGGGCTTCCTATACATGAAGACTAATCGAAAATCCATAGAGATTTGAGTAAGTTACCTCTTGATGAACTTCCAATGGAAACCCCCTATTCAATGCTCTCCACTTGATGACCCAATCAATCCAAAACAACTTCAAACTGAGATAAGACCTCAACAACAGCAATAACAGTCATATTAGGACCTATTGGAACAATTTAGAAAGAAAAAGGAAGAGGAAAGGAGCTCTAGAAATTAAAATGACATAAAACTAACCTCCTTGAAATTAGGGCTCTTCCTAAGAAAGAGTCAACCCTAGATTTTGGGAGGGGTTTTATATGATGGGGATCCCTAGGTAGAGAGGTGGCCGGCCACTACAAGCTTAGGGTTAGGGTTTTATCAAAACATTGGGCCTTGGGCCAAGTTACAAAGGCTAAGGTAGATTTAATTAATTAAAGGTTCTAAAACCATAAGTCATGACTTATGACTTCCTAATCCTTTTGCTAAAATGACTAAACCAAGTGCTAGGCTAGGTTAGACTAGAGTCACTTGACCTAACCATGACCCACTAACTAGGGTTAGCTCCTAGGTTGGTCTACAAGGGTCAATACTTGTCACGGCCCGCTTCCAATTTTGGGATACGAGTACGTGGCCAAGTCCAGCCTACGCCGCAGCATGGGCGGTAGTACGCTGTCTATGATAATAATGGTCCACAACAAGCACAACACGCATATATATCATCCACAACTAAGCCAGCAAAAATTACTAAAATATCCAATAGTCTCAATATTATAAATATGAAAAATCCACTACAACTCAGAAAGTCTCGAGAACAAACCCGGATAATAGAAAATAAGATGGACAACTAACTCCATAACTATAACTACTAACTAATGCGAATCCATAAGGAAGAAAATATGCTAATTCGCATCAGTACTGGAACCGGGTACGCCAGTGACGTCAGTGTCTCCAACATACTCACCGTAGACCTCGGGACAAATCTCTTCGTCTAAAGCTGAAAAATAGTTATCCAGTCAGGATTGGAGCAAGATCACCATAACACTACATTACACAATATAGTATACAAGCATGAAGGAAAGATAAAAGGAATTTAACTGAAGATAAGTATAGACATGACATTGTATGATAAGAAAGTACCTTTGAGACGTGATAACAATATGAAAGTAGACTTGACATACCACTAAGACATGATGACAATAAGAAGGTAGACTTGACGAAAGAAGAACAATAGACGATAGAGTAACAATAATTAAGTCACGTGTACTGTGTGTTTTAGAATACCAACTTTCAGCATGTAGACGGCTTGGGATATCCGTCAGTCATACGTGTGGTGCATGACTGATACTATGCAATCAATGTTTAGGGGGTCTGTATTCAATTCGTTGACCACATGCTTACTTGTTGTATTCCCCCGCCCGACTCACTCATAATACATGTCCACTATGATAACATTAGCAATACGATAAACTGTAAACAATAGAAAATAATGAGTAAAAGATGAACATGTATATATCCTAACGATTCTAACTCTCGTGCACAATAGTAATCATGAGCAATGACAACCATGAACCAAAAGGGAGTAATAGTGAAAAGACGACACGAAGATACATGCAGTATAAAATAAAGGAAACATAGGTCATAGTGATACTTGCCTGCTCCAATAGATGATAAAGTCACAAGTCAAGACGTCGTAGCCCGATCTACCCCGACACAAAAACAATCGCAAGTTAGATCAACGATTCCCACTCTAAAAATCCTAGAAAGTGGCTAATGGGTTAAACCAATTAATACTATTCTAACTCTGGAATAAATCATCTAAAATCCTATTTTAACCTATTTAATTCTGAAATAACAATCTACACACAAATATTTGGCCAAGGAAAGTCACGGTTCCAAATTCGAGACCCGTGGCACGCAAACCGAGACATACTGTTGACTAACTGGTCAAATAATATGAATTCCAAGTTTGAGTGTGCAACATGGTAGATTTCAGCGCCATGAGTGCACTGGAATTGACCGTGCCGCAAAATCACGATTTGGTCAAAAGTTATTGCCATTATGGCTAACCATGACCAAATCGATGAACCGTTGACCAAATCTGACTTCTATGAACAAAATAAAATACTAGATGAAACTTTGAATTTCTGTAAAATTTATATGTTGAAGAGTTCGGTGTCAGCTTTCCAAAACTTCAAACAGATCGCAAAACGGAGTTCGGGATCGCTCGAAATCTCGAAAACCGTACGACGTGTTGATTTTTGGACAACCGACACTCAAATAATTATTCAGAAATTCGAGATCAAAATACCAGAAAACAAATATATATTCGGAAACCTAACCTCGATACGCTTCTAACAAAAAAAATGGCGCGTGAAAAGGACGTCTGGATCAACGGCAAACCCTCCGTGAAGTCGAAGATCCCAATCAAACTCTCCCACAAAAAAAAACTGCTGAATAAAATAGGGTTTTCGGAAAACCTAATAATCTAATATATATATAGGGAGAGAGGCTGCTAAGCCGCGGCTAAGTCGGCTGGGCGGGGGACACGTGTCCGCATCCTGTGCGCCCCGCCCAGATCCAGCGGCTGTGATTGGGCGGCTTGGCATGGCGGCTCCGAGTCTGACTCGGATTCAACTATGGCTCGGAGACCGAGCTTCCCGCCCCCCTTTCACTGCCACGTGGGGCCCGCACCCCGCACGCCAGCGGCTGACGTGTGGGCCCCGCTCGGCTGACTGGGTATTTGTTAGAATATAGGGTTTTTAATTACAGAAAATTAAATAAAAATCAAGAAAAATCCTAAAAATTCTAAATAAATCCCAGAAAATTTCTAAAAATTCCTAAAAAAATATAGAAAATATTTTAGGGGTTCTAGAGCCCAAATAAATTATTTGACCTCAAAAATACCCTCGGGTGCTCTCACAGTAAATCCTAGAAGCTTAGAAAATTAATAAAATCATATATAAAATTCTCTAAAAATCTCCATAAAATCCTAAAAATTCTAAAATGGCGAAATAATATACTAGGGACTATCCAGGGGCCCCAGAGACTATATACAACCTAATTTCCTTATATCTAACCTACAGGCTTAGGCAAAAATCTTACGATCCCAAATCAACATCCTAGTAAATAATTGATTCTAACTAAAATAAAAAGAAAAAAAATCTCCAAAATAGAAAATAAATTCTAGGAACCCAAATGCTACAATACTAGTCAAAAATCAAACTAGTCAAAATAATTCCAAAATAATTCCTAAAAATTCCCATAAATTCTAATTAATACTAATAATTTTAAATTACCCCAAAAATGAAAAATTTACCCTCAAACTAGAAATGTGGTAGTGACAAAAGGCTTGAGTTGAAGGAGAGAGTAAAGAGATTTCTTCTCGTAATTACTCTGATTTATAAGAGGACAAAAGGGAGAGAAAGCACGTGGACCGATGGAGCGCTTCGGGTCGTGTGCTGCAGGCAAAACCGACTCCTAGGATTTTGCCCCCTCTCATGAAGGAGATTCATCCAAAGAAAATCCAAAATTTAATAAGCCGACTCTTGGGACTCCCCCCAAAAGACGGCTCAAATCAAAGGCAATCAATACAAAGATTTGTACATGTGGCATGAAGACGTGGCAAGGAGCCTATGCGGCCAAGCAGCCCATGCGGCTGGAATGCCCATGCGGCTCAGATGGTCATACGGCTGAGGAGGCCATACGGCTGAGACATCCATACGGCCAGAACATCCTATGCAGCCCGAAGAGTTTTTACATGGCCATGCTTCTTATTCAAAGTATTTCAATTTTGCAAATTGAAAACTTTGAAGGGGGTCTTATAGAAGCATGGAAAAGAATAAAGAAAGACCTATGCGGCTCCGACAGAAGGATCCCCATGCGCCTCAGGATTCCTATACAGCTCAGAAGTCCATGCGGCTCAGGGGTCCATGCGGCTCGGATAGTTCCATGCGGCTCAGAAAGAAGCCACGTGGCCTTCAACAGTTCTTCTCTACATTCGGCTACATTTAATGCCCTGATGGCTGCTCTGACAAATAACAACTATGACAGCTCTGACATAAGGACGTAATAATGACTCTGACATGATGGCGTGATCCTAGGAAAAAGGAAAAAATCTCCTTACAAAGCTGGCAAAATCCACCAAGTCCCGAGGCCACTCCATGCGGCTGCCTACCCCCATGCGGCTGCCCATCTGTATGCGGCTGCCTACCTCCATGCGGCTGCCCATCTGCATGCGGCTGCCTATCCCCATGCGGCTGCCCATCCCTATGCGGCTGCCCATCCACGTGCGGCTGCCCATCCTCATGCGGTTGCCCATCCTCATGCGGCTGCATGCTTTATACGGCTGAGAGGAACACCCATATGCGGCTCTGCGGCTCTACCAGGACGGTCCAATTGAGACACGTGGCACTCTTTGCGATAATTGAGACACGTGGCAGTCTTATCTTCCTGGAATTATGGGTGCTAACAAATTCTAACAAAATCAGATTTGGTACGATCGTCATAATTGTCCAGATTAAATCAAATCAAGCAAACTGGACATGTGGCAGGCTATCACAAATCACAAATATTCATGGCAATCAACATTTATTGCCCATAGAGATTTGATGCAATCATATTAATTGCTCAAATTTATTATATTCAAGATGAATGGCCCAGATTAATTGATCCTTAACCGTCGACTTCTGAATGACGCAATTATTTGCAAACCCTAATGATCATACCCCATTCCTATAAATAGCAAGGTGCTATTCCCTTGCAAAAGAGAGAGAGGAGAGGAGCGGAGAAAAGAGAGAAAGCACTACGGAGACATCCAGAGATCTAGCAACCGAAGGCGCAAGGGAGTCTTCCCATACGTCCAAGTGCATTTCTTCACCAGAGCCAAAGCTACGTCCGATCGTCCAAGGATTAAAGCAGAGCTGCCGTCGCTTTCCTGAGCCTCTACAGTCATCCCCCAGAAAAACTAAACAATTGTACTTAGATTGCTGTACCTAGGTTATTGTCCCTAGGCTTTCTTTGTACGAGCGAGTTTGTATTGTGAAGTAAAAGTTCAGTCCTCCGATATAACTGTTCTGTTCTTTTATAATCAATGGCAAACATGCCCAAGTCCGACAGAAAAAAATACTATGATGTTGGATTTTGCAGGGACAAAGAGGAACTCTATGCAGACCAAGCCGCATAAGGGTGCCAGCCGCATGAGGAAGGCTCATGTGGCCGCAACCGTCAGCCGCATGGAGAAAACTCATACGGCCACAGAAGTCGGCCGTATGTAGGCAGCCTACACGGTCACGACTCCCAGTCGCATCCCGAAGGTTCATGCGGCCACCGCTCTCAGCCGCATAGAGAAGGGTCATGCGGCCACACATGCCAACCGCATGCAGACAGCCTGCACGGCCACCAAACTCAGCCGCATACCATCTGCTCCATGCGGCTCACGGTCAGTCTTCGACCGTCTCTCAGGCGATCCTGACCCCAGATGCTCTCATGTGCTAATCTCCGTAGACTCTTCCTACTATGCACTCTCCGGTGATAGAAGGAAGAAGCCTCGGGCAGTGCGGGGTCATCGAGCTCAGACAGCTATCCCAACTTCTGACTATCAGGGCGATCCACTGACTATTACGCGGGCCCCTGATGGAAAGTTGTATAAAACTATCCGTGTCTAGCCCCCGACGGCTAACGAACAGGTTAGTTATCAAGACTCTCCTAACAATGATCAGGGGCAAGTACTCGTACGACCCCCATATCAGGGAGCAGATAGGATGCCAACACACTCATGTGCTCAGAACTCCCGGGCCCACAAAACGGGTGACTTGTGCAACATAATTCTTCACAAACGCAAAAAAAGAGACGAAGACTCGTTGTGCAGAGAGTCCTTTCGGGGACTTCACTGCACCCAAGTCATTGTCAATTGCTGCTGTAATAAGGAGGCAGTACAAGAAGACCGGCAGTCCGTCTTCCAACGACTGCAACACCCAAGCTCAGAAGATGAAGCGCTTCTCGTCGCCTCCTGCAATTCTGCTCTGAAGATTCCTGGTAGCGACAGAGAGAATAAAACAAATATCTCCAGTCCGAAAACCTCCATCAGCGTAACCAAGAAACTCTCTTCTAAGCGGTTGTCTACCACCGTTACAGGAGAAGTTTACCAAGGTACCCGCTCAAAGACGAGATCTGCCATACTTGGAAATTCATCGTCCATATCTCTGGGAGGCGCTGGAGCCGGGGGTAGCACTCCCCCAAATATCCACAAAAATTCGATGTTCCAAGAAGATAATCTAGAGGAAATGATTCACCCAACAGATACAACAGATCCTGACGTCCCCCAGGACATCCACAACTCTAAAGATGAGGCGAGCTCTGAAGCTGGGGGTACCACTCCTTCCGTGTCCGAACCAGAGGTGAACATTCTTACGTACCCTGAGGATTTCTCTGTACAAGGGTATGACTCAGAGGGCACATCCTCCACCGTTCCTTCCATCTCTCCTCACGTGAGGACGATGTTCATGACGAATAGCAACCAAGATGGTTCCAGTGATAGCCAACGCATCGACACTCTGGAGGCTATACTGCATGCCTTAGTCAAGTCCATGGACGAGATCGAAGCGGCCCTTCCAACTCTATAAGAAAGGACGTCTGGCGAAACAAGCTTAAGTCCTACGGTCAATGTTGACTCGAACTCAGCTGCACCAAACCCGGGTGATAATCCTCCTGAAATGTCGGCTCCCACCGCTGCAGACAAGGCCATGGAGCAAGAATAGAGGTCCAGGAGATCCGGGCTATGTTCCACGCCCGAACAAACTGCCAAGACCTCAGGATACGAGAACCGTATCCTGCTGCGTGGAGAGATGTTCCCTTTCCACCAAGATATAAACCATTTAACATCAATCTATATGATGGAAAGACATCTGCAAGTAGGTACATCACCTACTTCGAAGTCACAACTGACCATCTGCCTCATGACAATACCATCCTTACACGGTTGTTCATCGGAGCGCTGGAGGGGGTCGCCTTCGACTGGTACCGCAACTTGTCGGACAACTGCATACATTCCTTCGCCGGCTTCAAACGTATATTCCTGGAGAGGTTCTACGAAGTAGGACAAGATGTGACAATGTCCACCCTCATGGACGTTGTTCAGGAAGAAAAGGAGCTGACAAGAAACTACATCGAGCAGTTTTGCCAGACCGCGATGAAGTTGCCTTCCGGTAACCCTGATTCCTCCTTAATTGAAATTTGCCAAAAGAGGCTGCTTCCCACGATCAGCCTCTGGATGGGCAAAAGTCAGTTTAAGGATTGGAAGACTTTCATTATCAGTGCTACTAGCACAGAAGACAAATTGAAGAAAGCTCGCCAATTGGGATTGCACGTCTCAGAAGGAGAGGACAAGGGTAAACGCCCTAGCACCAACAGCAACAATGGTGGTAACCCCTCCAACAATCGAAACAACAAGGGCAAACAGGCTATGGTGGCCGACACAGCCCCAAAATTCGAATCAAAGTCGGCAGAAAAGCAGTGGCCTCAGATGACCTATTCCTTCGAGGACGGCCATGTCAAGCCCATCTTGGACATGCTCATAGAAGGAGGTCGAATTCAGCTCCCTTCTCCGTGGTGTGAACCTCGTCCTGTAAAAATAAAGAGCCCCAAGTACAGCTACTACCATCGCTATGTCCACCATGCTACACATGACTGCTACCAACTGAAGCGATACATCCAACATCTTATCGATTCTAATGCCTTGGCCATCAATTACGAAGAGGTGACCGTAGCAGCCAATATGGTGTCGATACAATTTGGCAGCTTCCCTCCGACGAAGACTCAAGATGGAGTAGTACTCGTCCCCAGAGCAAGCATAGAGATTGCTAACCTTCCACCTCCCAGAAACCAGGATGCTGACCTAGTGCCCCTTACCACATCACGAGGGGAGGTCATGTGGGTCCATCCGGATCTGGTACCTGAAATAACTCAGTCTGCTCCTCTCTCCACCAGCAAGAAGAGAAGTGGAAAAGTTAAATCATGCCACACAACCTCAGCAGAGGTCGAAGAAGTTACTGCTGTTGTTACCCGATCCGGCACACAAACCCAACCTCCATCGGGTAACTCGGTTGAAGATTATTAGCCAACGGCTGCTGATGCTCCAGGACCTTCGCAGCATTCGACGATCGACAAGCCTAGGCCGAAGGAGACTCGCTTCGACAAACCGCTCCGGAGAGAGACGCCTCATGGGCTGGAGAGGCCCTACAACTTCGACATCTTGGCACAATTGGCTAACACACCGGCCAAATTGTCGCTATACGAGCTCTTGAGGCTCTCCAAAGATGTTCGCGTCGCACTGAGCAAGGCGCTCCAGAACGTCGACGCATATCTGGCTCAGTCCAATCTCACTGGGGAAAGCCCGCCTACAGATCTCCAGGACAACGCTTGCATAGGCACGATGCCCAACATCGTCGTCACTCCGCAGGATATGCTTATCAAGACCAACCTGCATGATCGCCCTCTATATTATACTGGGTACATTGGTGATATCAAGGTGGACCGGATACATATTGATCCCGGTTCTTCCATAAGCATCATCTCGAAGAGCCTACTACACCATCTACGTATCCCAATGCATCGTCCGACGCCGACAAGCACCGCCATCAGCGGTTTCAATTCAGGCAGAAGCTATCCGATCGGAAAGATTCGCTTGAAGTGCCAAATCGACGACCTTCAGTCAGAAGTAACATGTTATGTCATAGATGCGGACACTTTCTACAATATTCTCCTGGGGCGTCCTTGGATACACGATTACATGATTGTGCCCTCCACACTGTACCAGTGCTTCAAGTACGTCGACAAGTAGGCTTCGTGAGGACAAAATTTGCTGACATCGATCCCTTTAAAGGGGTCAAATCCTACTACTTTGACTCATGCTTGTACGAGAAGTCGAAAAGATACCTTGTCGAAGGAGATATTCAAGCTCCGACTGAGGCGACAACTGGATCGGAAGAACCTCTGATGATCCACCTTCAAGCCCGCAAACCTGGCAGAACTGTACCACTTACAGCCACTCTACGTAAGGAGGTAATCAGCTTCTCTACACAAGAAGAGCAGATGATAATCCGACTGCCAAGGTCTAGCCAAGCGCTACGACCCATGACAGAGACACTGACAATCAGGCTGCCTAAAGCTAGACAGCAACAAATAGAGGAGCTCAACCCCTCTGTCAAGTCGATGATGATTCGTCTTCCCAGAATGAATCAGCAGCCAAGCGCTAAGCTGGGGACTGCTATCCAGCCAACAAATCCCCGCCCAGTACCGAGCACCAAGCAGGAGGTGGTTGGTACGCCAACGACTCCACGTTCTGCTCCACCAGTGGAGCCCCTGACGATTAAGCTACCCAAGTCATCCTCCCAGTCTTCATTAACACAGGGGGTGATTGAAGAAGAGCCAGAGCTGACCAAGTATGTGGCTGCTCATACTGATGTTCCATCCGCATATGATGTAATTCCACTGGAAAAGATACCTTACTTCATCAATAAAGGGTTATCTTTGAATTATCTCGAGCTTAATGAGCTTTGTACAATATATGCTATGGAACACGGTATAGGCACACACCTGCACACATAGGTAACAAATGTCTATACCGTAAACTAACTTACTCCAGTGGAAGATGCTTATCACATAATCAAGGAAGAGGATCATCCAATCATCTTCGGCCGCAAGAATGATCCACAGCCCTTCAGGATAGAAGAAGTTGAGCTCGAACCCGACACCGGGAGACTGCCCCTTTACCTGTATAGTTCCCAATCCAAGTACCTCATACAAAAACAAGGGTATGATCTAGAAACTACACCAGGCTTAAACTATGGCATGGGACGGCGATTACCTTTACAATCGCCGATTCCGGCTGGGAAACCACGAGACTATTACAACAAAACCAGATGTGGGCTAGGTTATGTTATACCGACAACGACCCCGGAAAGCTCAGACAAGGAATGCGACTGGTATTCACACTCATCCGGATCACCAACTTTCAATTCGGATGTCAGCATCGGGAACGTATTCAAGCAAGTTTTGTCCGTTAATATGGCATTTGCCGACGCCTACAAAGAAGATGAAGACATTCCTGAACTTCTTGAGTTAGATCCATTGGCATAACACCTGGATACGCAATAGGAGAAGCGGTTCGAACAAAGAGAGCCTCCCACCGAGGATGAGATTGTGCAAATTGATCTCGGTGATGAGTCCTCTCCAAACCCCATCTTTGTTAGTAAAAGTCTGACAGACGAAGAGCAAGAATCGCTACTACAACTCGTCAGAGAATACATCGACGTGTTCGCCTAGATCTATGAAGACATGCCAGGACTAAATCCCGAGGTTGCACTTCACAAATTCAACATCCATCCGGACGCAAAATCGGTCAAGCAACAGCAACGACGGTTCCACCCCAACATCATGAATACTATTGAAGCTGAGGTCAATAAACTAATAGCCAGCGGCTTCATCTGTGAGAAACAGCATCCAGACTGGGTCGCCAATATAGTGCCAGTCCTCAAGAAGAATGGAAAGATTCGAATCTGTATCAACTTTCGTAATCTGAATGAGGCATGTCCAAAGGATGAGTTCCCCCTCCCTATCACAGACATCATGATTGGTAACACCTACGGTTTTGAGCGTTTATCATTCATGGATGGTTTCTCGGGGTACAACCAAATTAAGATGTTACATGATGACGAAAAGCATACATCATTTCGAATACCAATTGGCACATATTGCTACACAGTCATGCCTTTCGGTTTAAGGAATGCTGGCACCACCTACCAAAGAGATATGAGCATCATCTTTAGAGACCACCTGCACAAGACAGTGGAATGCTACGTCGACGACATCGCCATCAAAAGCCGCTCTAAAGAAGATCATCTGCATGATCTGAGGACAGTGTTCGACCTGATGCGAACGCACAATTTGAAAATAAATCCCATAAAATCCTTTTTGGGCGTATCCAGCGGGAAGTTCTTGGGTTTTATCATTACTTTCCAAGGTATCCACATAGACCCTGAGAAGACGAAGGCAATCATGGAAATGGGTCCCCCAAGAAATCTTCGTAAACTCCGAGGCCTTCAAGGGAGACTGGCCTACGTCAGGAGGTTTATCTCTAACCTCTCCGGATGATGTCAACCATTCACCCACCTCATAAAGAAGGGCGTTTCATTCGTATAGGATGAAGAATGCCAGCGTATCTTCGACAGTATTAAAGAATATCTAATGAACCCTCCAGTCCTGTTAGCCCCGGTTGCTGAAAGACCATTCCTGCTCTATGTAAGAGCGATGGAACATTCTCTTGGTGCTCTGCTAGCGCAAAATAATGAAGCAGGCCACGAGCAGGCTATATATTACCTCAGCAGAATGATGATTGGGCCAGAGCATCGATACACTGTCGTGGAGAAAGAGTGTCTTGCTCTGGTCTTCGACATTCAGAAGACGTGACACTATGTCACGGGATAAACCATCCATGTCGTATCAAGAGTTAATCCCCTCAGGGTCCTCATGACCAAGCCAGGTGCACTTAGCTCTCGCCTCGCTACCTGGGCGATTTTATTATCTCCCTACCACATGATATTCGTCCCGCAGAAGGCTGTTAAAGGTCAAGCTCTGACAGACTTTTTAGCAGCTCATCCAGGTTTGGAGTCAACCAGAATAGACGAAAAGATTCCAAATGAGGTCGCCAATTCAAATATGGCCTCTCATGATGCCGTCTGGCAAACGTTCTTCGACGGCGCTTCTAGAACTGGGCCCAAGGAAAACATCGTCGTTGGGGTCGGAGTGGTGCTAATTTCTCCCATCGGGCTAGTAATTAATCGAGCTTATTCTCTCATGGAGTCCTGCTCAAACAATGTGGCCGAATACAATACTTTGGTCATTGGCCTCCGACTTGCGAAGGAGCTGGGGGTAGAGTACCTTAAAGCATACGGCGACTCACAGCTAATAGTTAATCAGATCCGGAGATCATACGAAGTGCGTCATGAAGACATGATCCCCTATCACCAAATAGCTATTGACATCATCTCATCCTTGGAAGGATTCTTTGTAGAACACATTCCCAGGCTCCAAAACATTAAAGTCGAACGCCCTAGCAGGCCCAGCCGCTTCCTTAGCAGTTCCGAGTCATGCTCACCACTTGGTTGACATCATAGGCCGTGAGTTAGTCGGTCCCAGGAATAATGTTCAATGTGTTGAGAGTTACTCCACTCTGATTGTTGACGAAGCATCAGACTGGAGACAACCATTCATCGACTTCATTGTTTACGACATCCTGCCAGAGAATCCGAAGGAAGCCACTTCTATCAGAAGATGTTCTCTCAGATTCTTCTACGATACAGAAACAAAAATGCTATATCGACGATCATACGATAGATTACTGCTTCGATGTCTGTCAAATACAGAAGCCAAAGAAGCCATACGTGAAGCTCATGATGGCATCTGTGGTGCCCATCAGCCTGGCCCAAAACTACAAGACCACCTTCGCCGAATGGGCTACTACTGGACCACGATGGTTGCCGATGCGATAGACTACACAAAAAAGTGCAAAGCCTGTCAAGTCCACGCAGAGTTCATTCACCAGCCTTCCGAGTTTCTACATCCGACAGTGGCATCCTGGCCATTCGAAGCATGGGGAATGGACATCATTGGTCCGATCACTCCGTCTTCATCCCGAGGACACCGCTTCATACTCGAAATTACAGATTACTTCTCCAAATGGACGGAGGCTATTCCGCTGGCAGAAGTCAAGACTTCAAACGTGATCAGCTTCCTCAAGCATCACGTTATCTACCATTTTGGACTGCCACGAAGGATCATCCACGATAGTGGTCCGCAGTTCACAAGCCATGCTTTCTATCGGTTTTGCGACAAACATCGAATCCAGAATATTGCTTCAGAACCATACAACCCAACGGCTAATGGTCTGGCCGAAGCATTCAACAAAATAATCATCAAGCTTCTCAAGAAATTTGTGTCATCAAACAAATGCGACTGGAATGAAAAGCTCGACGAATGCTTATGGGCGTACCGTACTACAGTATGGACGGCCACTGGGAACACGCCATTCTCTCTAGTATATGGAAGTGAGGCGGTTCTCCCATTGGAGACTCAAATCCCTTCACTCCGCGTCGCTCTCGCCTACCGACTGACAACAGATGTTAATCACCACCGCCTGTAAGCCCTTCCCGAATTTTTGAATTTTTATATATATAGATATCATGATTATATATTTTTCATACAGTATTGTATGAATTTTATTATTATTGTACCATGTATGCATATACATGTGTATACATATGTATTGTGCTATGAGTATTATCATTATCATTATTTATTATTTCATTTTTTTTACTTATGGAAAAAGAACATCAACCTTTACTATTGGCCTGTTTGGACCCAATAACATTGGTTTAAATAAATGTTTTAAATTTAAAACTATTTTTCGCTATTGGGCTTATGGTATAGAAATAAGGGCTTGGGTTTCTTCCATCAGATATGTTATAATTAGGTTTTATCCATTATTTTGGATTAATGATATAAGTAATTTGTAGCCGAATAATCCATAGGCTTTTGCCTATTTGGATTCGATTTATAAATATATATATAATAATTTTTTATTATATACTTTTGAGTTGAATTTTTCTTTGACAAACACCTTTAAAAAATAATAATATTATTATAGTATATTTATGGTATTTCAAAAAAAATATGGTTTATATATTTATGGCGTCAAATGGTGACATCCGGAGTCGCCTAAAATTAGTAAAATACATTATTTGATTTATATGAAGTTTTATATATTGATAATTGATATTTAAAATTTTATGTTTAAAATTACTTGATAATATTAATTGGTTGTTTTAAATTTACTGTCATTAGCGGATTAGATTATTTTATATTTTAAGATATATTATTTGATTTAAGTTAGAGAAAGGATTATCTTAACCCATTAAATTTCGATCGTAATCTATCTGAATTTAAACCAGATTGTTACTATCTCTTCCCATGAGGCCTATAAGAAGTAACAATTTCCCCAACAGTTTCCTTCCAAGAATTAGCAACACACTGGTCGATCTCCTGTCGCTGCGCACTTGACTGCGACCACACCACCGTCAAATCCTCCATCAACAGCACCGTCCACCATAGTCACAGAAACCATTGCTACTTCAGCACCAGGCCTCCGTTCATCTCCCGACCACGCCTATTTCATCACCACCATCACCAACGTGTCACCGTGTTTGTGTTCACCACCATCGGCCTCGTGACCGAGTGTACGACCCCGATGTCAAAATTTTATTTTTTCCAGTTATCTATAAATACTTTCCGCATACAACCATTCTAGTATCGGACACCACAACTCCCTATGTCCGACACTTCACCATTCCCACCAGAAGAAAAGAAGAAACAGAAGAAATCAAAAACAAACTCTAACCTACTGGACTTTCGCTCTCCGGCCGACCTAGCCGAAGACAACCTTGCTCCTTCCGCCACCAACAGAACCGTGCCTCGTCCTTATCCTCACTGGCAAGCAGCATCGACGCTGCCAATGGCCGATCGCTTCTCTGCGGACGCTCCAGAACCTGCTCTCGTACACACGAGCATCACCCCCGAAGAACCCCGCCACCGACCGATCATCTCCAGCAGAAACCGCTGGGAATCTTTCCCCGCTGCTCGAGCCGACAGGAACCCCACCGGCGTCCACCGAGCCACTGTGGCCGACCGCCATGGTGTTGACCGCCGTCAGAAACCCCACGGGCGCGGCCATGCGGCGCTTTCCACCGTTCTAGCGCCGCCCTCCAGCGCTGATCGCCGCCACCGCGCAAGAAGACGCCAGATCCGCCGCTTTTCCCAGGCGATGCCGACCAAGCTCCCGATCATGGTGAGCATTTTTCCCTATCCTTTCCTTCTTCACAAACCCATCTTCTTTTAAATGTCTTTTAATTCCAATTCTGTAGTGATAAGGATTTGGGTATTGGGTTAATGGGTACTGGGTTATGAATTAATAGGTTTTTCTATTAGTGGGTAATTGAGTTGGGTTGTGTTGGGTTTGTGCTAAGCCCATGATAAAGATTTTTGGTAAAATAAATGGGGTTGTGGTATGGGTTGTCCTATTAAATACATTTTTTTTGGTTTTGTGGATTTCATTTGGACCATAGAACTAGGTTTGATTATTTAGACTTTTGGGAAAGAAATAAGGGTTATATGGTAATGACCTATTATTGTTAATATTATTTTGGGTTTGTCTATTAGCTTTAGTATTTTTTATAAATAAAATAGGTACGAATTTCTAAAGTATGTTGTAACATAAATAGCGTTTTGGCCTTAAGCCTTATATTTACTTATAGACGTATATTTGGATTTTTGGGCTTACGTGCCTTATCTAAAATTATTTTGGTAACTATATTTGCGTATTACTGGGCTGTTAAACCATAGAAAGATTTTGAACTAATAGGTTTTGGACTTTAAATTAATGGGCTTTACAGCTTATGAGTTTCTAATATATTATTTTATGGTTTGTTTATATAAATGACTAATGGTTTTATATAGATCAATAAAATATGTTTTAAGAAATACTTTCTAGAAATAGTGTTTGATTAAATATTATTAACAGAGTTATTCTAAATAATTTCTATGGTATATAGTGGCTATGAGATCAGTTTTCCTAAATTAAAATTTCTTCTTAGATTCTTTCGATCACGACTAACCCAAAATTCCCATTCTCCATGCGAATCCGAATTCCTTTACATCATCCCTAGCCAACCGGACTATATTGGACACAACAGAATTATCAGGTTTCATCAGCTAAGGACTTCAGGTGAGTACAGTTTGCTGTCTGTTTTCAATATTAAATTTCACTATATCTCATTGATTGGTCATTAATTATGTGAATTTTATTTTATCATAAAATATTGAGTCGGGAACATGAAATACCAAAGATATGTGATCTGACCATAGACAGTGCTTATTTTTCATGCAAGTAGACCTCGTAGACAGTACTTATTTTTAATGCAAGTAGACCTCGTAGATCGTGCGGTGTAGTATCCCAGACCGATCACATATCAAAGGTATTTCTAACAGTTGGGAAGGTATTTGTCTACTTTATTTACTATTTACTGTCTTTTCTCACGGCTTTACTATTTATTTTCAAAACTCATGATTGATGTCTAACCATTATTTATAGTCACTTTCATATATTGGAACTGTATTCAGTGAATTATACTCGTTCCATTCTTGATTGGAAACCAAAATTTTGCAGGTTAGCCGTGGATTCACTTATCATGGGGAGTTCGGGTATTCGTGCAGACGAAAAGCCTAGAGACTAGCTAGATAGATAAGATGTAGTCATTCCATTATTTGTACGAGTTTATATTTCTGCAAATGTGAAACTTATGAATATTGTAAGTTAAATTAGTTTTGTGAATGAGCATTGTTTTATTTATTTTGATCATCATGGCCGTGACAGCGTTCTACTACCGACGCTGCGGCGTAGGCTGGCTTGGACACGTCTCGTATCCGTAAAAAAAAGGGTGCGGGTCGTGATAAGTTTTTGTGGTGGCCCATGCAGGTCGCTCTTCGCAAATTGTACAAACTCGTGGTAGTACCATATTATTCGTACTACTGCGAACCTGCGACTAGGAAATGCTCATTCACAACTAGGAGTAAGTCAAATTTAGGAAAATGGTCAGGACTAGGAGTCCATATTTTAATGTGACCGATTGGATAGTTAAGGTTGTTTCATAAGTCTCATTGAATTTCTAAAACTATATTAGATGACTTTCATACAAGGAGGTACTATTGTAATTTGATACGATGGTATATTCTAAGGTGGATAGATTTGTAAGTCTAATTTTTCGACTTTTTGAGAATTTTCTACTTATGTTATTTTTAAGTATTTTCTAGTCAGAGAATAACTACCATTTATATTTCTATTTTATGTATTTTGGAAGAAAGGAGATTGTCAAATTTTAGAAGAGAATTTTTCTAGGATTAATTGATTATTATCAAGTATTATGTTTAGATTTAAATTATTGCTATATCATTCTAGAATATATTGCATTTATGATATATATATATACATCTATAAATATTTAAAGTACTCTTAACAATATTTTGATGATTGAATCTATTTTAAAGACTAGTTAACAATATAGGATAATATTTTGTGTTTGATTTAGAATAAGGTTGGATCAAACCCAATTTAATTCATGGGAGGATTTGTTTCATAGATTGGATCCTTCCTATTTAGGGCTTCCCACCTCCTATATATAGGGGAGGCTTCCCTTTGTTTTCTCCCTAACCCTCTTCCCGAAATTTTGAAAATATTCTTTCTATTTATTTGAATTAAACTATAATTTTTAGAATTTTATAAATATTTAAGGATGCCTTAGTCATGGTTAAATTTTGGAGTGCCAAATGACTAGAAGTGATGACACGAATAGTGTAGTGGCGTGCCTTGACCAGTGCATTAGCTATGGTAGGGAAGACCGAGCCATAAGTGTGTCTGAACTAGAGAAATCAGGCAAAGTTGTGACTTGATCCTTATAAATAATTTAATTAGTTATTTAATAATAATAAAACTTTTAGAAGGCCCGGTTGTTCCAAACTTGTCCGAAACCAACCCAAGCCCTGGTAGTCATGTAAAGAGACCAATGACGTCCAGGTAGATATATAGATGTGTATTGCTAGTACATTTTTGCCTCGTGAATAATTTCTGTAACTTTTATTTCGAATATAATATATGTATTATTGCTATTTAAATTTATATTTTACTTGGAAATAGTATAATCTTCCCTTAGATTGATTTTTGGGATTTTGCGGATTTATTTAGGATATACACATATACTTGTGTGTAATGTATATTTATAACAGGTATACGTAGTGCTTTATACATATATATATATATATATATATATATATATATATATATATATATATATATATATATTTTCCTCAATCTTGAATATTAGAGAAAACATAAATTAAAGTTTGTATTTCTTCTATCTTTGATCACTCCCTTCCTAATCAATTGTCTAATTTTAGAACAGATACTTTCACTTCAAGGACAGATACGTACAGTTACCTAACATGATCAATTTATTCAAATTTCTAGCTTCCTCCATCATAGTCAATTTGTTTAAAAATTTTAGAAGCCCCTTTGAAATGGTATGGATATAGTTGAAAGAATGATCGGTGACTTACAATGGCAAGACAGAAGTGCACTGTTGCCATTTACTTGACTTATGGAGACCGTGGGTTCACTGCAGCTAGCAGCATACTGGCGAGGCAGGATCCCTAAGTTGAAGTAATTCCAAGTAAGCGTAGGATATCGTATATTATCAAAACTATGTCTTATTTGTCCTATTTAATCTTTGAATTATTATGCCAACATTGGATATAGTTAATAGAATATTTGATGCCGTATCCTATTTAGAGTCATGAAACCAAGAGCTCACTGCAGCCAGATGTACACTAGCGAGGCATGAATTCTCGGTAAATGATTTCAAGTGTGCTTACAGTTTTTGAATACCATAGAGGCTACGTTCATTATTGGCATATGACTATTAAGTTTTTAAATTGATTCTGTCTTATTCCTAGTTACAATCTTCTCAATAAACTGGTTGTTCTTTTCCTCCATATCTTTCAATTTTAGAATCGTCATCTTTTAAACCTAATTTGATTTCCTTCCGCTAGATCTATAATCACACCTTGATCACGATTCTACGATCATGCTTACACAATCGATCGTGTTAGAACGGTTTCGATTTGGACCATCCTTAACGACCTTTCGATCACGACTAGACTATTCGATTCCATAATCGTGCCTAATTGATTTGTTTAACTAGTTGTTCTTACCAATATGATTTTGATTTTGATCGATCCTAAACAAATTTTGATCATGACTAAATCATAATTGTGCCTATATTTCAACTTGATTATAGCTAAGGTTTATATCTTCATTCCAACTATGGTCATGACTATTTTGATCATGATCATGCTCGTGCCAACTTCCTAATTTCATCATGTTTCAATGACTTACACGATTAGCCTTGATCGTGACTATATCTTAAATTTCCATCTAGGTGACTATAACGTTGCCTAGATTTCATTTAGAACTTTTGATCATTCTTAGAAATTTGGTCGTGACTAGGCCGTGCTAACTATGATTTGGTCATGCCAAACTATTTCAATCTTGGTCGTTCTTAAAACATTTGGTTGTCAACCAGACTATTTTACCAAAGGTTGATCATACCCAGTCACATTCTTCGTTTGTCTATTATTCTTATTGTTTCAATCATGTCCGCGATTACGTATGACTAATTTGATCATGAATCATATCACCCTCTAGACTATATCACGTCATTTTATTCAAATCAGCTGGAATTTTACTTCTTGATTATTCATGGTAGCCGTGCCTAATCACGATCTTTGAAATTTCTAGGATGAAACATTCTAAGGTAGGTAGATCGTAAGCCAACTTTTATTTTCTTGCATTCTCCATTTATTTTATTTTAGTTTAGTTTAAGTATTTTTTAAATTAGGAAATAATTTTCAATTTATTTCTATTATAGATACTTTGAAAGGAAATGATATTTGCCAAAGTTTAGGATGAGATTCTATTCTAGGATTATTTGAATTACTATTTTCTCAAGTGTTATAATTCTAATTATTGATATATTATTTTGAAGATAATGTATTTGTGAAAAAAATATAGCTATAAGAGATTTAAATTATTCTTACCAATATATTGACAATTGATTTAATCACAAGGATTATTTAAAGTAATAAGTATTATTTTAGATAAGATTTTGTGATTGATTTGGAGTATGATTAGGTCAAATTCCTAGTTTCCAAAACCCCCAACCATACAAATCCCTAACCCTAAATTCCCCTTCCCAGATTTTCAGAAAGGTTTTTTTTAATTATTCAATCACATATTTTACTTGACGGGGTTGAAGGCAGATTTCGTCGATACTTTGTTTATGATTAGTTTTCCTTATCAAACTGGTTTCAAAATTTAAGTTTTGAGAGCATTTTGTAGAGCTTTCAGAGTTTCAAACTCTTTCTTCCTATTTGTATTTATTTATTTATTTGATCAAATTTTCTTTTATCATAAATTTTACTACCATTCACCCATCTACCAAGTCCGCCTATCCTAGTAGTCCTTAAATTCGAGGACGAATTTATTTCTAAGGTAGATAGGTTTGTAAGCCCTTCCCGAATTTTTGAATTTTTATATATATAGATATCATGATTATATATTTTTCATACAGTATAGTATGACTTTATTATTATTGTACCATATATGCATATACCTGTGTATACATATGTATTGTGCTATGAGTATTATCATTATCATTATTTACTATTTTATTTTTTTACTTATGGGAAAAGAACATCAGCCTTTATTATTGGCCTGTTTGGACCCAGTAACATTGGTTTAAATAAATGTTTTAAATTTAAAACTATTTTTGGCTATTGGGCTTATGGTATAGAAATAAGGGCTTGGGTTTCTTCCATCAGATATGTTATAATTAGGTTTTATCCATTATTTTGGATTAATGATATAAGTAATTTGCAGCCCAATAATCCATAGGCTTTTGCCTATTTTGGATTCGATTTATAAATATATATATAATAATTTTTTATTTTCTACTTTTGAGTTGAATTTTTCTTTGACAAACACCTTTAAAAATAATATTATTATTATAGTATATCAAAAAAAATATGGTTTATATATTTATGGCGTCAAATGGTGACATCCGGAGTCGCCTAAAATTAGTAAAATACATTATTTGATTTATATGAAGTTTTATATATTGATAATTGATATTTGAAATTGTATGTTTAAAATTACTTGATAATATTAATTGGTTGTTTTAAATTTACTGTCGTTAGCGGATTAGATTATTTTCTATTTTAAGATATATTATTTGATTTAAGTTAGAGAAAGGATTCTCTTAATCCATTAAATTTCGATCGTAATCTATCTGAATTTAAACCAGATTGTTACTATCTCTTCCCATGAGGCCTATAAGAAGTAACCATTTCCCCAGCAGTTTTCTTCCAAGAATTAGCAGCACACTGGTCGATCCCCTGTCGCCGCTCCCTTGACTGCGACCACACCACCGTCAAATCCTCCATCAACAGCACCCTCCACCATAGTCACAGAAACCATTGCCACTTCACCACCAAGCCTCCGTTCATCTCCCGACCATGCCCATTTCATCACCACCATCACCACCGTGTCACCGTGTTTGTGTTCACCACCATCGGCCTCGTGACCGAGTGTACGACCCCGATGTCAAAATTCTATTTTTTTCCAGTTATCTACAAATACTCCCCGCATACAACCATTCCAGTATCGGACACCACAACTCCCCATGTCCGATACTTCACCATTCCAACCATAAGAAACAGAAGAAATCAAAACCAAACTCTAACCTACTGGACTTTTGTTCTCCGGCCGACCTAGCCGAAGACAACCTTGCTCCTTCCGCCACAAACAGAACCGCGCATCGTCCTTTTCCTCGCTGGCAAGCAGCACCGACGCTGTTAATGGCCGATCGCTTCTCCGCGGATGCCCCAGAACCTGCTCTCGCACACACGAGCATCACCACCCGAAGAACCCCGCCACCGACCGATCATCCCCAGCAGAGGCCGCTGGGAATCTTTTCCCGCTGCTCGAGCTGACAGAAACCCTACCGGCGTCTGCCGAGCCACTATGGCCGACCTCCATGGTGTTGACCGCCGTCAGAAACCCCACGGGCGCGGCCATGCGGCGCTTTCCACCGTTCTAGCGCCGCCCTCCAACGCCGATCGCCGCCACCGCGCAAGAAGACGCCAGATCCGCCGCTTTTCCCAGACGACGCCGACCAAGCTCCCGATCGTGGTGAGCATTTTTCTCTATCCTTTCTTTCTTCACAAACCCATCTTATTTTAAATCTCTTTTAATTCCAATTCTGTAGTGATAAGGATTTGGGTATTGGGTTAATGGGTACTGGGTTGTGAATTAATAGGTTTTTCTATTAGTGGGTAATTGAGTTTGGTTGTGTTGGGTTTGTGCTAAGCCCATGATAAAGATTTTTGGTAAAATAGATGGGGTTGTGGTATGGGTTGTCCTATTAAATACATTTTTTTGGTTTTGTGGATTTCATTTGGACCATAGAACGAACCAGGTTTGATTGTTTACACTTTTGGGAAAGAAATAAGGGTTATATGGTAATGACCTATTATTATACCATTATTGTTAATATTATTTTGGGTTTGGTTATTAGCTTTAGTATTTTTTATAAATAAAATAGGTACGAATTTCTAAAGTATGTTGTAACATAAATAGCTTTTGGGCCTTAAGCCTTATATTTACTTATAGATGTATATTTGGATTTTTGGGCCTACGGGCCTTATCTAAAATTATTTTGGTAACTATATTTGCGTATTACTGGGCTGTTAGACCATAGAAAGATTTTGAACTAATAGGTTTTGGACTTTAAATTAATGGGCTTTACAGCTTATGAGTTTCTAATATATTATTTTATGGTTTGTTTATATAAATGACTAATAGTTTTATATAGATGACTAAAATATGTTTTAAGAAATACTTTCTAGAAATATTGTTTGATTAAATATTATTAACAGAGTTATTCTAAATAATTTCTAAGGTATATAGTGGCTATGAGATCAATTTTCCTAAATCAAAATTTCTTCTTAGATTCTTTCGATCACGACTAACCCAAAATTCTCATTCTCCATGCGAATTCGGATTCCTTTACATCAGCCCTAGCCAACCGGACTATACTGGACACAACAGAATTATCAGGTTTCATCAGCTAAGGACCTCAGGCGAGTACAGTTTGCTGTCTATTTTCAATATTGAATTTCACTATATCTCATTGATTGGTCATTAATTATGTGAATTTTATTTTATCATAAAACATTGAGTCGAGAACATGAAATACCAAAGATATGTGATCCGACCATAGACAGTGCTTATTTTTCATACAAGTAGACCTCGTAGACAGTGCTTATTTTTTATGCAACTAGACCTCGTAGACCATGCGGTGTAGTGTCCCAGACCGACCACATATCAAAGGTATTTCTAACAGTTGGGAAGGTATTTGTCTACTTTATTTACTATTTACTGTCTTTTCTCACGGCTTTACTATTTATTTTTAAAACTCATGATTGATGTCTAGCCTTTGTTTATAGTCACTTTCATATATTGGAACTGCATTCAGTGAATTGTACTCGTTCCATTCCTGACTGAAAACCAAAATTTTACAGATTAGCCGTGGATTCACTTAGCATGGGGAGTTCGGGTGTTCGTACAGACGAAAATCCTAGAGACTAGCTAGATAGATGAGATGTAGTCATTCCACTATTTGTATGATTTTATATTTTCTGCAAATGTAAAACTTGTGAATATTATAAGTTAAATTAGTTTTGTGAATGAGCATTGTTTTATTTATTTTGATCATCATGGCTGTGACAGCGTTCTACCGTCGACTCTGCGGCGTGGGATGGCTTGGACACATTTCGTATCCGTAAAAAAAATAGGTGCGGGTCGTGACACCGCCGACTGCAAGAGTTGGAAGCCCTAGACGAGAAGCGTCAGTTAGCTCAACAACGAATCGAGCTGTACCAAGCCCGTATCTCCGGAACCTTCCACAAGAAGGTTAAAATCAGAACATTCCAATTGGGCGATCTCGTTCGGGCAGTTCGGAGGCCGATGGTTATGACTCACAAAACTGCCGGCAAGTTCCAGCCAAAGTGGGAAGGCCCGTTCATCATCGATGCTGTATTCTCCAATGGAGCTTACCGCCTCACAAAACAAAATGAAGATTTGCTCATGTTGCCCATCAACGGCAAGTTCTTAAAGAAGTATTACGTCTGAAACGACATCCTCCAGGATGTTGAGTTACGTATCCTGTGGTACCGCTGAACTCACATCCCGACTTCAGATCTTCCAGAATGACGAGTTACGTACCCTCTGGTGCCGCTGAACTCATATTCCAAATCCACATATCCCTGATGATGAGTTACGTACCCTGTGGTACCGCTGAACTCACATCCCGATTTTAAATCTTCTAAAATGATGAGTTATGTACCCTGTGGTACTGCTGAACTCACATTCCAACTACAAATTCTCCAGAATGACGAGTTACGTACCCTTTAGTACCGCTGAACTCACATTCTGACTCCAAATCTCCCAGATTGTTGAGCTATGTACCCGTAAGTATTGCTGAACTCACATCCTGGTCACTACAGATAAATCTATATCGCATCTTTTTAGGTAGTAAGTCATGTATGATCATATCTCTGAACTTTTCTTCTAAAAAGATCTCCCTCCTTATGATCCAATACCAGCACTTTCAGTGCACAAAAAGGATAACCGATCTACAGATTTTCCAAGACAACCACGTCGATGTTACCTCTGAGTTGTTTCCCTTTCATCAAAAACAAACCGCCCCTCACATAGAACTTCCACGTCCTCATTACCTCTGATTCGTTCTATGTATCCCTTCATGGAGCCCCCTCCTGTCATGTCCTCATTACCTTTGAGTGGGAAGGCCCCATCGAAGAAACCCTCATATTTACCATGTTCTCACTACCTATGAGTAAGTATGTTGGTTCTCTCCCAACTTATTATTCATATCCAGAACCAGGGTACGCTAAGGATAATAGGTTCACAAAAAGTCTCCCATTGGGACAACTACTACAAGCAAAGAATAGAGCGAATGTATTCTGTTCATTCAAAATCAGTTACATTCACATGACTACATCTCATGAGCAAGCCAAAAAAGTTCTCTATCATTTCATTCAGACAAGAAGGAAGAAGATTACATTGATGTCCAAAAGAAGCAAAACACAAACTGCAGCTAAAGACAGACAGAAGTATCAAGACAAAAGACGATATTTATGAGGGCCTACGAATCCTAGTTGCGGGGGCGCATGTACTAATCCCTCAACCATTTTCCATAGGAAGGATCTACTTGAGCATAATCCTCGTCCGGAGCAGGAGGGTCAGAACTCCCAATACTACCGCCGTCAGACTGGGGCTCCTCCTTTACAGCAACTTCAATAGGCGCCAGCTCTCCTTTCTGTCCCTCCGTTTTTGGTATTAACTCCTTCTTAATGAGCGGTGACTCTTGTTTGAAAGGAGGCAACAGCTTTTCCTTTACAATGATCTCAGCCTTCGACAGGGACGCTGCAAGAATCAAAGATAAAAAGAAACAAATCAAAAGATGGCTGAAACAAACTACCGAGTGCTTTGGCTTATGCGGTCCAGTCTACATGAGCTTATACGGCTCTGTTTAAAGACGAGCTTATGCGGCTCTGTTTAAAGATGAGCTTATGCGGTTCTGTTTTAAAAGAGCTCATGTGGCTCTATTCGAACATAAGCTGATGCGGCACTAATTAGCGTGGTCTTATGCGGTTCTACTTAGCAGAGCATTATGCGGCTCACTTCAGAAGAGCTTATGCGGCTCGGTTCAGCATAGCCTTATGCAGCCTAGTCCAGATGAGCTTATGTGGTCCTGTTTGAGGGGGCTTCATGCGATTCGATTCAGAGAGACTTATGCAGCTCTATTCGATGGGGGCATTATGGAGTTCAGTTTGTGAAGCGTCTATGCGGCTACTAGACGAACCCCCATGCGGCTCGGACGTGGGACATACATGCGGCCCATACAATTTGAACAGTTCGATGAAGACAAGGGACCCATTAAAGGCTTGTGCATAAAGCATACAACAGAGCCGTTTTTATTAGGGTTTCGAAGTATACGATATTCCCAAACCCTTACCAGCAATGGTGGGGTGAACGTCGGGGTGGACTTCGGGCGCCGTGGCTGACGAAGAAGCCACTCCCTTATCCTTCGCCACGGCTTTGGAAGACTTGGGGGCCATTGTTGATTGATGGGCGGAGAAAGGAAGACGAAGGCAGCAACTTAGGACAAGAAGAGTTGAAGACGAGAGAAAGTAAAGAAGTCTCCAAGTTCCACAAACCCTCTTATTTATAGGTAGACAAAAGGGGGGCTCATGAACTGAAGGACGCTTCGTGTTGCATAAAGAACAGAATCGACTCTTAGGGCATCGAGGCAAATCTAAATATTTAAAACCGACCCTTGGGATCCTGCACCAAAAAGCGGCTTTAAATCCGAGATCAAATGAAGGGCAATAAATGAGATGCATACGTGGTAGGGAGCCTATGCGGCCAGACAGTCCATGCGGCTAGGAAGCCTATGCGGCCAGACAGTCTATGCGGCTAGGAAGTCCATGCGGCTAGGAAGTCCATGCGGTCAGAATATCCTATGCGGCCAGAAGAGCTTATATATAGCCATGCTTCTTATTCAAAGTATTTTAATTTTGCAAATTGAAAACTTTGAAGGGGATCTTGTAGAAGCATGGAAAAAGACAAGGAAAGCCCATGCGGCTCAAAACAGAAGGAGCCTCATGCGGCTCATAAGTCCTTCAGGATCCCATACGGCTCACAAACAGAAGAAGCCGCATACGGCTCGAAAAGTCCTTCGTGCGGCTCGGATGGTTCCACGCCACGTGGCCTCACGCTGTTCGATCCGATAACTGGCCATAAAGCAGCAGCTTGAATTAATTACTCTGACGGCAGCCCTGACAATGCCAGCTCTGACAAATGACAGCTCTGACATAAAAGTCGAAATGATGACTCTGACATGATGGCGTGTTCCAAGGGAAAAGAAGAAAATCTTTTATAGCTGGCACGATATACCATGTCCAAAGCTCCCTATACGGCTGCCACTCCTATGCGGCTGTCACCCCTATGCGGTTGATCTCTTCATGCGGTTGCCACCTTCATGCGGCTGCCACCTTCATGCGACTGCCTCCTTCATGCAGCTGCCACCTTCATGCGACTGCCTCCTTTATGCGGCTGCCATCCTCATGTGGCAGATACCTTCATACGACTAGGAGTATGGGGGCCACCCATATGCGGTTCATTTAGAGATCGCATTCATGCGGCTGTAAAAGCATAGAAAATATCAGAATGATGATCTATACGGCTCAGAACAGGAGAACCCCATGCGGCTTATACAGGAGCAGTCCCATGCGGTTCAGAGAGACTCTTAGTCTCATGCGGCTCGGACAGGAGAGTCCATGCGGCTTGCATAGGGACAGTCCTGCGGTTCAAAGAGTTCCCTAGCCGCATGTGGTTCAAAAGTACATGCGGCTCACGAAGATATGCAGCTCAAATGCCACGTGTACCCACGAAGACCCCTTCACACAGCTGGCCATCGAGCAGTCTGCCTATTTAATGCTCTGTCATGATTTGACAGCTGACAGCACTGACATAAAGTATCATAATGGCCCTGCCATAATGACAGACTCTTGGGAAATAGGAGAAAATCTCTGACGCAATTCGAGATTGATACGTGGCTACTCCCATGCGGCTCCAGTGAAGAACAGCTTCATGCGGCTGGCAAGGATCGTCTTCCTGCGGCTCACCAAAAAGCCATCCCACGCGGCTCGCAGTTACTACCCTTATGCGGTTCACCAAGGAACCATCTCATGCGGCTCACAAATGCTATACCTATGCGGTTCGCCGAGACGCTGTCTCATGCGGTTCATGGATGTCATGCGGCTTTGGCAGAGTCCATCATCAAGACACGTGGCAGAGATTCAATGACAGCTGGTAGCAAAGATGATTATGTGATACAAAGATTTACCAGATCCTAATGACTATATCCTCATAATTAATGGGATCAGGTCATATCATTCATAATCAAACCAATGGGACACGTGGTGGGAGATCCAAGCTACACAATCAATCATGAAGATTTAAAGCAATCAGCATTAATTATTCAAAAGATTTAGTGCTATCCTCATTAGTGGCCCAGATCCTTCATACTCAAGATTAATGGCCCAGATTGATCATTTACCAGGCCGCCGCCACTTCGAGAATGGGCAATCATCCAAACCCTAATGATGCCCCCACTATTATAAATAGCAAGGTGCCATTCCCTTGTGAGATATACATTATCAGAGAAAGATACACAGAGAGCTTCCCCCCTAATAATCAGAGAGGAAATACACAGAGAGAGAGAGAAGCCAGAAGAGCAACAGAGGAGCAAGAAGAGCATTTCTTCATCAACGACAACCATCTTCTCACAGGAGCCAAGGTTGCATACCGATCATCCAAGGAGTAAGGCAGGGCTGCCGTCGCCTTCCCGAGCCTCTATCGTCACCCCCCAGAATGTAAAATAAATAATTGTACTTAGACTGCTGTACCTAGGTTTTCGTCCCTAGGCTTTCTTTGTACAAGCGAGTTTGTAACGTGAAGTAAAAGTCCGGTCCTCCGATAATTGTTCTGTTCTTTTATATTTCATGGCAAACACAATGGCGACTCTGCTGGGGACAAACTTCTCCACGGCTGAGGAGTTGGTGACGCAATCGGATGCAGCCAAACTTGGCTCCACGCAACAAAAGATGGTCGTCCGCTTCGACCAACAGGCGTTCGAAGAGATGCTCTCCGAAGGAAGCGCTGGCCCGATCCAGAAGCGCACCCGCACGACAAAGGCTCGCAGAGAGTGGAGGCCAAAATCATTTGCTCCTTCCCAAGCCCCCGACGGGATACCCTCTGTTGCTCAAGACGGCGAGAAGGACTCTTCTGCGGCCCCACTTCAGACCGTAGACAACTCTGTTGTCCCCAAGTCCGGCAGAAGAAAATACTATGATGTTGGACTTGCAGGGGCAAAGAGGAACTCTACGCGAACTGAGCCGCATAGGGGTGCTAGCCGCATGAAAAAAGCTCATGCGGCCACATCCGCTAGCCGCATGAAAAAAAATCATGCGGTCACATCTGTCAGCCGCATGGCTTATGCGGCTACAGTCGCCAATCACATGGATGAAACACATGCGGCTATAGGAGTCAATCGCTTGCAGAAAACCCGTGCGACCACAATTGCCAACCGCATGCGGCCAGCCTGCACGGTCGTGACTCCTAGCCGCTCAAAAATAACTCATCCAACAGCAGAAGACAACCGCATGCAGACAGCCTGCACGGTACCCAACTCTAGCCGCATAGCATCCGTTCCACGCTTCTCTCGATCAGTCTTCGATCATCTCTCATACGGTCCTGACCCTGATGGTTCTCTGGATGATAAGCCAGACTCTGTGGCATTCAACTTGGACTCCTCCTATTATGCACCCGCAAGTGCTAAAAGGAGGAAGTCTAGGGCAGCGCGGGCTCATCAGGCCCAGTCAGCTGTCCCAACCTCTGACTATCGGGGCGTCCCGTTGACTATCACACGGGCCTCGGATGGGAAGTTGTATACAACCGCTCGAGTCCAGCCCCCGGCTGAAAACGGACAGAGTGGTTCTTCTGACTCGCGGGAGGCGATCCTCCACAAACGCAAGGAAAGAGGAGGAGTGTCGGCATACAAAGAGTCCTCGCTTAGACATCGCTGCACCCAAATCATCATCAACTGCTGTTGCAACAATGCAGTAATGACGGAAGATCGGCCATCCGTCTTCCAAAGACTACAGCATCCGAGTTCAGAAGATGAGGCACCTCCGGTAGTCTCCTACAATTCCGCTCAGAAGGTCCCCGCCGAAAGGAGGGGGAAAAAGATAAGCATCTCCAGTCCCAAGATATCAACCACTACAGCTAAGAAACTGTCTTCTAATCGGTTGTCCTCTACCGGTGTATTCCAACACACCCGTTCAAAGACGAAATCTACCGCGATGGGAAATTCATCATCCACGTCACTAGGGGTTGAGGGTACTGGGGGTAGCACTCCTCCGAACATCCACAACAATCTAATGTTTCAAGGAGCCGAACCAGGGAAAGCGATTCTCCCATCAGGTACGACAGGCACCGATGTCCCCGAGGACACCCGTGACTCTCAAGACGAAGTAAACTCTGAGGCTGGGGGTACTGTTCCCTCAGAGTCCGAGCCCGAAAAGAACATTCCCACCTACCCCGATGACTTCTCGGTGTATAGGTATGACTCGGAGGGCACATCCTCCACCGTTCCTTCTATTACTCCTCATGTAAAGGCGGTGTTCATGACGGACAGCAATCAAGGTGGTTCCAGCGACCGCCAATGCATCGACACTTTGGAGGCCATACTACAGGCCCTGGTCAAATCTGTAGATGAAATCAAGGCGGCTCTTCCAACTCTGCAGGGAGGAACACCTGGCCAAGCAAGTACGGGTCCCGCGGTCAATGCGGACTCGAACTCAGCGGCACCAAACCCGGGCAATAATCCTCCCGAAGTAACATCCCCTACCGCTACAGACGAGACTCGAGAAGTAAAAAGAGAGGTCCAGGAGCTCCGAGCCATGTTCCATGCCCGAGAAAATGCTCAAGATCTCAGGATACGGCAACCATACCCTGCTGAATGGAGGGATGTTCCATTCCCACCAAAATATAAGCCGTTCAATATCAACCCATATGATGGCAAGACCTCATCAAGTCGGTACATCACTTACTTCGAGGTCACCACCGACCATCTGCCCCATGATGATGCTATCCTCACTCGCTTATTCATTGGGGCATTGGAAGGAGTCGCCTTCGATTGGTACTGCAATCTGCCGGACAACTGCAACCACTCCTTCACCGGCTTCAAGCGCCTGTTCTTGGAGCGATTCTACAAAGTAGGACAGGACGTCACTATGTCCACTCTCATAGACGTCGTCCAAGGGGAGAAGGAGTTGACAAGAAACTACATCGAGCGGTTCTACCAGACCGCCATGAAGCTGCCCTCCGGAAATCCAGATTCCTCTTTGATTGAGATCTGCCAAAAGAGACTCCTTCCAACAATCAGCCTCTGGATGGGCGAAAGTCAATTCAAAGATTGGAAGGCCTTCATTATCAGCGCCACAAGCGCCGAAGAACGACTGAAGAAGGCTCGTCAACTGGGATTGCACATCTCGGAAGGAGAAAGCAAGGGCAAGCGTCCTAACAACGATAACGGGGGTAACCCCTCCAACAATCGGGATAGCAAGGGGAAGCAGGCTATGGTGGCCGATACAACACAAAAACCTGAGCCGAAGCCCGCAGACAAACAATGGCCACAAATTGATTACTCCTTCGAAGACGGCCACGTCAAGCCTATCTTGGACATGCTCATACAAGGAGATAGATTTCAGCTTCCTCCACCAAGACGGGAGCCTCGGCCGGCTGATCTGGAGAACCCAAAGTTTTGCCATTTCTACCGTTACGTACACCACGCCATACACAACTGTTACCAACTAAAACGGTACATCCAAAGCCTCATCGATTCGAACGCTCTGGCCATCGACTTCGAAGAGGTAACCGTAGCAGCCAATATGGTGTCCGTACAATTCGACAACTTCCCTCCGACGGAGACTCAAGACGGTGTAATCCCCGTCCCTCTGGCGACGATAGAGATTACCAATCTTCCACCTCCCCGGGAACAGGCTGCTGGTCTAGTACCTCTCACCACCTCACGAGGAGAGGTCATGTGGGTCCATCCAGACTTGGTGTCAGAAGTAACTCGGCCCACGCCATCTCCCACCAATAGAAAGAAGAGTGGAAAAATTAGGACCTGCCATACAATCTCAGCAGACAACGAGGAAGCTACAGCCGTCATCACGCGGTCCGGAGCGCAATCCCAACCTGTGGTTGACAATCCAGCTGAAAATCATCAACCCACTACAACTGATGCTCGGGGACCGGCTCAGCCTTCGACGACCGACAAGACTAGGCCGAAGGAGACTCGCTTCGACAAATCTCTCCGAAAAGACGCAGCCCAAGGGCTAGAGAGGTCCTACAACTTTGACATCTTAGCACAATTGGCTAACACACCGGCCAAATTGTCATTGTACGAACTCCTAAGGCTCTCCAAGGACGTTCGTATTGCATTGAGCGAAGCACTCTAAAATACCGATGCCTATCTGGCTCAATCCAACCTCACCGGGGAGGACTCACCTGTGGATCTCCAAGGCAGTGCATGCACGGGAGCAATGCCCAATATCGTCTTCACTCCGCAGGACATGCTCATCAAAACCAACCTACATGATCGCCCGCTGTACTACACGGGATACATCGGCGACGTGAAGGTGGATCGGATGTACATAGATCCTGGCTCTTCCATAAGCATCATCTCGAAGGGCTTGCTACATCATCTCCGCATCCCAATGCATCGCCTGACGCCCACTATCACCCTCATTTCTCGTATTTTTCGTATTTTGTATTTATACTCGTATCTGGATTTTGGCATGTATTTTATTTTTCTCAGCTTGTAGAATTTTGGTATTTCTCGTATTTTGGGTTTTGGGCTTGGCCCGGTTTTAATTGGTTTGGAATCGGTTTGGTTTGGTTTATGTGTTGGAACACCATAGCCCTAAGCTCCACCCTCAAAAACACCACAACACCCTCTTTATAACTCCACCAACCTCTTCTCTCTCTTCATAACCACCATTAATTTCTTCTTCTTCTTCTTCGTCCTCCACACAACTCCCCAACCCCTAGGCAAGTGCATCTTGCCACTACATGAGAACCATATTTTCTTAGTCCATTTGCTAGTTTAGGACATGGAGATCAACATTAGTTCTTGGGTTTTTGTGATTTGGAGCCTCTATTGTTGTAGATCTAAGTTCTCCTATTTTCGGATTTTGTATGTTTTGATCCACTTTGGTTGGAGTTCTGTAGGTTTTGATGTTTCTATGTGGAAGAGCTTTCAGTTTTACTCCAGTTGGAGCCTTAGAAATCCGGATTTGGGGTTCGGATGGCCAAGTTATGAACTTTTAAAGTTTTGGTTTCAGCCATGTGTTCTTGCTGTTTGGAGAAGACAGTGAGCAGTGTGCAGAGCTGTTTAGCTACGCACACTGAGCTACGCGTGCTCTTTAGCGCTGCGTACGCAGGCTTGAGTACGCTTCCTGTTGGAAGCCTGCTCTCTTGAGCGTGCGTGACTTTTCACGCAGCTGCTCTCTTGAGCGTGCGTGACTTTTTACGCAGCTGCTCTCTTGAGCGTGCGTGACTTTTTACGCAGCTGCTCCCTTGAGCGTGCGTGACTTTTCACGCACACTGTTCCCGTGAGCGTGCGTGACTTTTCACGCAGCTGCTCTCTTGAGCGTGCGTGACTTTTCACGCAGCTGCTCCCTTGAGCGTGCGTGACTTTTCACGCACACTGTTCCCTTGAGCGTGCGTGACTTTTCACGCACACTGCCCCTTGAGCGTGCGTGACTTTCACATACGCTGCCCTCCTGCGTGCGTATTATATTGCGTATGCATTCCCCCTGCGTGCGTGCTTTTGTGCGTACGCATCCCCTGACCCGTATTTTGATATTTTATTAGATATTTCATGCCCATTTTATATCCTTACGCCTTTTGTCATGAACTTGATCTTACTTAATATGTTTGGAATGACTATTGTACATGGCTTGGTATGACAAGGAACTAGCATAACACGACAGTGACCCGTAGTGGTGCACTCCTGACATGACCAACATGACTTGATAGTGGCCCGTGGCGGCGCACACCTGACTTGACATGACTTGATAACTTAACTTGACCTGTCTTGACACCGTGGGTGGTTCTTTCTTGCTTGCTTGTTAATCCACTTGTCCTGTCTTGCATCATGTCTAGGATGGGACTCCTGAGTACCACGGTCAGGAGCCCCTACTAAAATAGATTAAGGTTAATAACTAGAATAACACAGTAGTCATGAAGAGATGACACAGCTACAGGCAATCCCGTTACCTGGGCGCTCATGGGATCTGTAGCCTGCCGTCGAGTAGGGCACATTTCCAGCGCACCGTTGAGTGTTGCACCCTCTAAGTCACCTAAGGGTACATTTGTCTCCCGGGCGATGTACCCACCTGAATTCAACCCTAATCTTTCGTCCTGGGTAGCCTGGATGGTCTGCAGGGCTTGTGGCTGTGGAGCAATCTCACTGCATCTTATTAGTAATTAGGCCTGTGATAACCTTAGTTAGTTAAAGTAGTAAGCCGTAGTATCTGCTTGGCCATGATTGATTGAATGAGGTGTAACCAGCTTAGCCATGTCTTGATCCAGTACAAGATTGCTTCCTGTCTTGATTTCTTGCATTATTATCTTGCCGATAAATGGTGGAAAACCAAGCTCTGTTCAGATGAAGGGTTACAACCCCGGTCCTTGTTTGGTTTACGGGTTGTAACCTGGCTATCGGAATAGTTCTATGGTTATCTCGTCGTATATCATCCTGACATGTTTTCGTAAGTTTTACTTTTAATATTAGATTTTCTTGTGCTGATTGCTGGCTTTTGTTCTTATTTCGTGGCCCCCTTGTGGCACTTGCTCTTTCTGGGGTTGACCCAGCTGGTTTTGTGTGGCGAGATTTCGGAGCAGCTCCCGAGGATCTACCAAGCTTCCAGTCCGATGGTGGCGACTAGAAGGAACCCGGGCTACGAGTGGGTTTTTTTTTCTATTTTGTTTCGCTCACTCTATTGTAAATTATTCTTTTGAGGCGTTTAGCCGATGAGCACCTGTTAGCTCGATGCACTTTTACTTACTGTCTGCCTACGGGCTGTAAACATGATTAACAAATCCTAGGGTTGATCATGTATGACTAAACTCTTGCTAGTCCTAACATTTTGTAACGACTAGCTTCATGATCAGCTGAATATGTAATATTTAGGATGCCTTTTATTGTATATTTGGTGGTCAAACATCTTGTAATTATATTATTTGCTTGAGATTGAGACAGTAGGCTTGACCTTAAGAAGACTGTTGGCTTGTAGTAAACCCTCATATCTAGACAGCCGTGACCGTATAGTTGAGATGTATTCTATTTCAATATACGTAGCTGGCTATGTCTGCCCCCGCTCTCCAGTATTCTGGTTCTGGGACGTGACATGGTTTAAGTCGTATCCCATGTAGGTCTTGTCAATCAAGAAATGTGAGGGTTTACCGAATAGATGTCTCAATCAGTATTTGCCCTTGATCTCCGCCCATATTTTCAAATCCCTGAAATTCTTGACCTGATTACATGCTTGTATCGTTGATCTGTCCTGGTCCTTCCTTATTGTTTCCCTGTGTCGTTTTCCTCAGCGGCACTGTACCTGACCCTGCCGATCAGCAAAGAAGAGCACCTTCCGTGGACCAGCAGCAACCTGGAGACCAAGTCCAGCATTCCGGAATAGCCTCCAGAGTGATACCTACTGGAGGAGAGTCACCAGTTCGGCCCGTCCAGCCCGCAGAGCCAGATAATGGTACCTTAGTAGGCCTCATCAGAACCTTGATAGCTTCCCAGGATCGTCGAAGTGACGCCCTGCACCAGACAGTTCAAGATGTTTTGACCCGAGGCGGTCATCCAGGGAACCAGGTGGCGAACAGTTTCAAGTGCTTGAACCCTCCTTTCTTCGACGGCACCGAGGATACGATTGCCGCAGATGCATGGCTTCAGGATACCGAGGTGGTTCTGGAAGCAGCTAGGACACCCGAGAATGAGAAGGTGGCGGTGGTACGCCTGCAGTTGTTGGATTTAGCTCGCAATTGGTGGGCGGCGCAGGCCATGGGATTAGTGGCACCCATTGCTTGGGCAGTGTTTAGGAAGAGATTCCAGATGAAGTACTTTGATGCTGTGGCTCGGTACGATCTGCAGACCAGATTTACCAACTTGAAGCAGGGAGACAGGACGGTCGATGGTTATGCGATCGAGTTTTCTAGGCTCAGTAGGTTTGCCCCCACCTTGGTGGCGACCGAGTTTGATAGGGCCCAGCGGTTCCAGCAGGGACTGCATTTGGAGATCTTGTTGGCGGTTGAGCAGTTCGAGCACCAGACGTTCGATACAGTCTTGAGAGAAGCTAGGAGGCATGAGTATACCTCCCAGAGGATCGTGGATAGGACCGGAAGTAGGAAGCGGTCCCATAGTCAGATGCACCAGTCATCAGCTCCAGCCCTGGCAGCTAGGGGATTGACCATTGGAACTCCGAGGCGGGCGGCCTCAGTAACGTCGGTTCAGTATTCGACCCCGACGTACCCGCAGCAGCAGAAGCAGAAGCAGACTTCCGCGATAGGATGTTCTCATTGCGGGAAGCCAGGGCATGTGGTGGCAGATTGTCGCAGGGCACAGGGATTGTACCTGGCTTGTGGAGCAGCAGATCATAGGCTTGGGGCTTGCCCGAATAGGGGTGGTTCATCAGCATCCAACCCTTCTAGCTCTTCGGTGAGAGGACCGGCCCCAGCACCAGTTCAGCAGCAGCAGTATCAGTCTTCGAGGCCCTTGCCGCCTCAGTTTCAGGCATTCCAGCAACAACACCCCCAGCAGTATGCACAAGCCCAAGCTCAGAACCAGAATAGGCAGAGAGGTTTCCAGCAGAGGGGACCAGCAGCCAGAGGACAAGGTCAGGCCATGATGATGGCTATGGAAGAAGAAGTTGTGCCAGGTGAGGTAGTGGCAGGTACTATTCTCGTCAACTCCTTTCCAGCTTCGGTATTATTTGATTCTGGTGCATCGCATTCATTCATGTCTGCACGATTCGCGACACGGATAGGATTAGAGCCCGAGTCATTATCAGTGAGGCTCAATATACTTACTGGTAATGGCCTTGTGGGAGCAGATCAGGTGTTTTCCTCGTGTCGGATCGTAGTTAGCGGTAGGGAATTCTCCGCTAGATTCATAGAGTTTCCTATGGCAGACTATGATGTAGTCCTAGGCATGGATTGGTTGAGGAACCAGTATGCTAGGATAGACTGCCATATTGGCAGAGTTATCTTTAGTATCCCCGGCGAGCCAGAGTTTTTATTTTCCAGAGGCGCAGTGGAGCCATCTTCTCCAGCATTACGGATGGCAGTAGCAGCAGTGTAGTTACCCCGGGTAGTTGAAGAGTTTCCAGATGTCTTTCCAGAGGAGCTTCCAGGGATGCCGCCGGAGCGAGAGATTGAGTTCACTATAGACTTGATTCCCGGGACAGCACCAGTGTCAGAGCGAGTCTACAGGATGGCGCCTTCAGAATTGAAGATTTTGTACAAGATGATTGAAGAACTGAGGACCAAGGAATTCATTCGTGCAAGTGGATCGCCTTGGGGAGCCCCGATGCTTCTTGTGAAAAAGAAGGATGGTACGTCCAGGCAATGTGTTGATTATCGTACCTTGAATTCGGTGACAATCAAGAACAGATACCCTCTTCCGAGGATAGATGACTTGTTTGATCAGCTCAGAGGGGCTTCAGTGTTCTCGAAGATCGACTTGCGGTCAGGATACCACCAGATCAGAGTCAGAGAGCAGGACATCCCGAAGACAGCATTCAGATCGAGGTTTCGATATTGGGAGTTTCTTGTTATGCCCTTTGGAGAGACCAATGCGCCGACCGTATTCATGGACCTCATGAATCACATTTTCATGCCTTACTTGGACCAATTTGTGATTGTGTTCCTAGATGACATCCTGGTCTACAGCAAGAGTGAAGCAGAGCATGAGCAGCATCTCAGAGTCGTCCTTCAGACGCTTAGGGAGTATCAGTTGTACGCCAAGTTCAGTAAATACGAGTTCTGGCTCGATCGCATTTCATACTTGGGTCACATCATTACCCGAGGAGGAGTGGAAGTGGATCCCCAGAAGATTGTGGCTATCGAGTCATGGCCGGTACCCAGCTCAGTGGCAGAGGTTCACAGCTTCCTTGGATTGGCCGGCTACTACCGGCGGTTCGTTTCAGATTTCGTAAGGATTTCGGCGCCGATGACCCAGTTGACCCGTAAGGATGTGCCGTTTGTTTGGACAGCAGAGTGTCAGGAATCATTTGAGAAGTTGAAGCAAGGTTTGATAACGGCTCCCATTCTCACCCTTCCAGATGGGACCGAAGGATTCACAGTTTATTGCGACGCTTCAGGCAGAGGATTGGGGTGTGTCTTATTACAGCATGGGAAGGTAATATCTTATGCGTCACGTCAACTATGTGATCATGAGAAGAATTACCCGACCCACGACTTGGAATTGGCGACGGAAGTGTTTGCCTTGAAGTTGTGGAGACACTACTTGTACGGAGATAGAGTGGAGATCTTTACTGATCATAAGAGCCTGAAGTATGTTTTCATCCAGAAGGACCTTAATATGCGGCAGAAAAGATGGCTCGAGCTACTAGTGGACTATGATGTGGATTTGCAGTATCATCCCGGGAAGGCCAACGTTGTAGCAGATGCATTGAGCAGGAGAGCCGGAGTTTATTTCCTGACGGCGCAACCAGAATTATTGGCAGATCTTCAGAAGATGGGAATTGAAGTGGTTCTTTCTACCAGTGTGGCATTGATGGCCAGTCTACAGGTTTAGTCCAGCATAGTTGAAAGGATCCGGGTGGCGCAGTCAACAGATTCCAAGATCCAGCGACTCAGAGCAGAGTGTGAAGCAGGAAGAAGGCCAGAGTTATGTATTCATGAAGATGGTACACTTCGGCACGGCACTCGTCTTTGTGTACCTAGTGGAGATATCAGACAGGAAGTCATGGCAGAAGCCCACAGTTCTCAGTATTCTATTCATCCGGGTGGTACGAAGATGTACCGTGATATTCGTCAGCATTTCTGGTGGAATGGCATGAAGAGGGAGATAGCCCGGTTTATCTCTCGGTGTTTGGTTTGCCAACAGATTAAAGCTGAACATCAGAGGCCCGCTGGACTTCTTCAACCCTTACCGATCCCAGAATAGAAATGGGAGCATATAACCATCGATTTCGTGATCGGATTGCCCAGATCTCCGGCCGGCAGAGATGCTATTTGGGTTATAGTTGACCGTCTCACAAAGGTGGCACACTTTCTCCCATTCAGAGTTGGACAGTCGACGGCGCAGCTAGCAGAGATGTACCTCAGGCAGATCGTCAGGCTTCACGGTGTGCCAGTCAGCATCACCTCAGACAGGGATTCAAGATTCACATCACACTTTTGGCGCAGCTTGCAGAAGAGTTTGGGGACTCACCTTCAGTTCTGCTCAGCTTATCACCCGCAGACGGATGGTCAGTCAGAGCGCACAATCCAGACCCTTGAAGATATGTTGAGATCCTGTACCCTTGACTTCGGTGGTTCATGGGAGAATCATCTGCACCTGGTGGAATTCTCGTACAACAACAGTTATCAGGCCAGTATCCAGATGGCACCCTTCGAGGCTCTTTATGGTAGGAAGTGCAGATCCCCACTAGCATGGGACGATGTCGGGGAGAGGCAGATACTCGGACCCGAGTTGATTTCCCAGACGGTTGAAGTGGTCAGGAAGGTCAGAGATCACCTCCGAGTTGCCCAGGATCGCCAGCGCCATTGGGCCGATGCTCATCGGCGTCCCTTAGAATTTGCTGTCGGCGACCATGTATTCCTTAGGATCTCGCCTAACCGCGGCGTCATTCGCTTCGACGTGCGAGGAAAGCTTAGTCCTAGGTATATAGGGCCGTTCGATATTCTAGAGCGAGTAGGAGATGTATCATATCATCTCGCTCTTCCGCCGTCGCTAAGTGAGGTACATGATGTGTTTCATGTGTCCCAATTACGATGGTATATTCCAGACCCGAGCCACATCCTAGACCATTCGGAATTGGTTGTTGGTACCAACCTTTCGTATGAGGAGAGGCCCGTGTCTATTTTGGACCGGAGGAAAAAGATACTCAAGAATAAGACTATTAAATTAGTCCGTGCTGCTTGGGGTCATCACTCTCTGGGTGAGTCAACGTGGGAGCGTGAGGACGACCTTCGATCGCGATATCCCTACCTGTTTGACTCGTGAGGTATAATATCTTTCTTATGCCTTACGTTTTCCCTTCCTTGCTTGCATTGTATGATTGTATGATTGAACTGCTTAGTGTAGCTTACCTGTGCTTAGTATAGCTTGTCGTGGTAATCTCTAGCTCCTTGATTAAATTCCGAGGACGAAATTCTTTTAAGGTGGGTAGAGTTGTCACCCTCATTTCTCGTATTTTTCGTATTTCGTATTTTTACTCGTATCTGGATTTTGGCATGTATTTTATTTTTCTCAGCTTGTAGAATTTCGGTATTTCTCGTATTTTGGGTTTTGGGCTTGGCTCGGTTTTAATTGGTTTGGAATCGGTTTGGTTTGGTTTATGTGTTGGAACACCATAGCCCTAAGCTCCACCCTCAAAAACACCACAACACCCTCTTTATAACTCCACCAACCTCTTCTCTCTCTTCATAACCACCATTAATTTCTTCTTCTTCTTCTTCTTCTTCCTCCACACAACTCCCCAACCCCTAGGCAAGTGCATCTTGCCACTACATGAGATTAACCATATTTTCTTAGTCCATTTGCTAGTTTAGGACATGGAGATCAACATTAGTTCTTGGGTTTTTGTGATTTGGAGCCTCTATTGTTGTAGATCTAAGTTCTCCTATTTTCGGATTTTGTATGTTTTGATCTACTTTGGTTGGAGTTCTGTAGGTTTTGATGTTTCTATGTGGAAGAGCTTTCAGTTTTACTCCAGTTGGAGCCTTGGAAATCCGGATTTGGGGTTCGGATGGCCAAGTTATGAACTTTTGAAGTTTTGGTTTCAGCCATGTGTTCTTGCTGTTTGGAGAAGACAGTGAGCAGTGTGCAGAGCTATTTAGCTACGCACACTGAGCTACGCGCGCTCTTTAGCGCTGCGTACGTAGGCTTGAGTACGCTTCCTGTTGGAAGCCTGCTCTCTTGAGCGTGCGTGACTTTTCACGCAGCTGCTCTCTTGAGCGTGCGTGACTTTTCACGCAGCTGCTCCCTTGAGCGTGCGTGACTTTTCACTCACACTGTTCCCTTGAGCGTGTGTGACTTTTCACGCAGCTGCTCTCTTGAGCGTGCGTGACTTTTCACGCACACTGTTCCCTTGAGCGTGCGTGACTTTTCACGCACACTGCCCCTTGAGCGTGCGTGACTTTCACATACGCTGCCCTCCTGCGTGCGTATTATATTGCGTATGCATTCCCCCTGCGTGCGTGCTTTTGTGCGTACGCATCCCCTGACCCGTATTTTGATATTTTATTAGATATTTCATGCCCATTTTATATCCTTACGCCTTTTGTCATGAACTTGATCTTACTTAATATGTTTGGAATGACTATTGTACATGGCTTGGTATGACAAGGAACTAGCATAACACGACAGTGACCCGTAGTGGTGCACTCCTGACATGACCAACATGACTTGATAGTGGCCCGTGGCGGCGCACTCCTGACTTGACATGACTTGATAACTTAACTTGACCTGTCTTGACATCGTGGGTGGTTCTTTCTTGCTTGCTTGTTAATCCACTTGTCCTGTCTTGCATCATATCTAGGATAGGACTCCTGAGTACCACGGTCAGGCGCCCCTACTAAAATGGATTAAGGTTAATAACTAGAATAACACAGTAGTCATGAAGAGATGACACAGCTACAGGCAATCCCGTTACCTGGGCGCTCATGGGATCTGTAGCCTGTCGTCGAGTAGGGCACATTTCCAGCGCACCGTCGAGTGTTGTACCCTCTAAGTCACCTAAGGGTACATTTGTCTCCCGGGCGATGTACCCACCTGAATTCAACCCTAATCTTTCGTCCTGGGTAGCCTGGATGGTCTGCAGGACTTGTGGCTGTGAAGCAATCTCACTGCATCTTGTTAGTAATTAGGCCTGTGATAACCCTAGTTAGTTAAAGTAGTAAGCCGTAGTATCTGCTTGGCCGTGATTGATTGAATGAGGTGTAACCAGCTTAGCCATGTCTTGATCCAGTACAAGATTGCTTCCTGTCTTGATTTCTTGTATTATTATCTTGCCGATAAATGGTGGAAAACCAAGCTCTGTTCAGATGAAGGGTTACAACCCCGGTCCTTGTTTGGTTTACGGGTTGTAACCTGGCTATCGGAATAGTTCCATGGTTATCTCGTCGTATATCATCCTGACATATTTTCGTAAGTTTTACTTTTAATATTAGATTTTCTTGTGCTGATTGCTGGCTTTTGTTCTTATTTCGTGGGCCCCTTGTGGCACTTGCTCTTTCTGGGGTTGACCCAGCTGGTTTTGTGTGGCCAGATTTCGGAGCAGCTCCCGAGGATCTACCAAGCTTCCAGCCCGATGGTGGCGACTAGAAGGAACCCGGGCTACGAGTGGGTTTTTTTTTCTATTTTGTTTCGCTCACTCTATTGTAAATTATTCTTTTGAGGCGTTTAGCCGACGAGCACCTGTTAGCTCGATGCACTTTTACTTACTGTCTGCCTACGGGCTGTAAACATGATTAACAAATCCTAGGGTTGATCATGTATGACTAAACTCTTGCTAGTCCTAACATTTTGTAACGACTAGCTTCATGATCAGCTGAATATGTAATATTTGGGACGCCTTTTATTGTATATTTGGTGGTCAAACATCTTGTAATTATATTATTTGCTTGAGATTGAGACAGTAGGCTTGACCTTAAGAAGACTGTTGGCTTGTAGTAAACCCTCATATCTAGACAGCCGTGACCGTATAGTTGAGATGTATTCTATTTCAATATACGTAGCTGGCTATGTCTGCCCCCGCTCTCCAGTATTCTGGTTCTGGGGCGTGACATGGTTTAAGTGGTGGCCCATGCAAGTCTTGTCAATCAAGAAATGTGAGGGTTTACCGAATAGATGTCTCAATCAGTATTTGCCCTTGATCTCCGCCCATATTTTCAAATCCCTGAAATTCTTGACCAGATTACATGCTTGTATCATTGATCTGTCCTGGTCCTTCCTTATTGTTTCCCTGTGTCGTTTTCCTCAGCGGCACTGTACCTGACCCTGCCGATCAGCAAAGAAGAGCACCTTCCGTGGACCAGCAGCAACCTGGAGACCACACTGATGTCCCCTCCGCTGATGATGTAATCCCCCTAGAAAAGATACCTTACTTCATTAATAAAGGGTTATCTTTGAACTACACCGAGCTCAATAAGCTATGTACAATGTATGCTATGGAACACGGTATAGGCGCTTACCTACACACACAGGTGACAAATGTGTACACCGCGATCCAGCTTACTCCAGTAGAAGACGCTTACCGAATATTCGAGGGAGGAGATCATCCGATCATCTTCGGCCGGACGAACAACCCGTATTCCCTCACCATAGAAGAAGTCGACCTCGGGTCAGATGCCGGGAGACTGCCTCTGTATCTCTATAGCCCTCAATCCAAATATCTCATGCAGAAACAGGGGTACGATCTAAAGACGACGCCAGGATTGAACTACGGCACTGGGCGACGATTACCTTTGAAGCCGCCAGTCCCGGTGGGCAAACCACAGAACTACTATAACAAAACTCGATACGGGTTAGGGTATGTAACGCCTACTATGACCCCTGAAAGTTCAGATGAAGAATACGACTGGCAGTCACATTCAACCGGATCACCAACTTTCGAATCAGATACCAGCATCGGAGATGTGTTCAGACAAGTCATGTCAGTCAACATGGCATTCGTCGACGCTTACGAGGAAGACGAAGACATCCCCAAAATCCTCGAGCTAGAGCCATGGGCCCAGCAATTAGACGCAGAATGGGAAAAGTGGTTCGAACTGAGAGAACCTCCTACTGAAGATGAGGTCATACAAGTGGATCTCGGCAGCGAATCTTCGCCAAAACCGATTTTCATCAGTAAAAGCCTAACTGACGAAGAACGGGAGTCGCTGTTAGAACTTGTTAGAGAGTACATTGATGTGTTCGCCTGGAGCTATAAAGACATGCCAGGGTTAAATCCTGACATCGTTCTCCACAAACTCAACATTCGACCAGATGCGAAGCCGGTCAAGCAACAACAGCGACGCTTCCGTCCAGGCATCATGGACGCGATCGAAGCCGAAGTCAACAAACTGATAGCCAACGGCTTCATCCGTGAGGAGCAACATCCCGATTGGGTCGCCAATATAGTACCCGTCCTCAAGAAGAATGGGAAGATTCGAATCTGCATCGACTTCCGCAACCTGAACGAGGCATGCCCCAAAGATGAATTCCCCCTTCCTATCACAGACATCATGATCGACAACACCTGCGGCTTCGAATGTATGTCATTCATGGATGGCTTCTCGGGGTACAACCAAATCAAAATGTCTCCTGATGACGAAAAGCATACTTCATTCCGAACACCAATTGGCACGTACTGCTACACAGTCATGCCTTTCGGTTTAAAGAATGCCGACGCCATATATCAAAGAGCCATGAGCATCATCTTCAGAGACCACTTACGCAAGACGGTGGAGTGCTATGTTGACGATATAGCCGTTAAGAGCCGTAGCAAAGGAGACCATCTGCAAGATCTAAGGACGGTGTTCGACCTAATGCTAGCGCACAATTTGAAAATGAACCCTACGAAGTCCTTTCTGGGCGTATCCAGCGGGAAGTTCTTAGGCTTCATCGTCACTGCAAAGGATATCCATGTAGACCCTGAGAAGACAAAAGCAATCATGGAGATGGGTCCCTCGAGAAATCTCCGCGAACTCAGAGGCCTTCAAGGGAGTCTAGCATATATCAGAAGATTCATTTCCAACCTCTCCGGGTGATGCCGACCATTCACGCACCTCATGAAGAAAGGAGTCTCATTCGTATGGGACGAGGAATGCCAGCAGGCTTTCGACAGCATCAAAGAATATTTGTCAAATCCTCCAGTTTTGGTGGCCCCGGTTTCGGAAAAACCATTCCTGCTCTATTTACGAGCAATGGAACACTCCCTCGGGGTTTTGCTGACACAGAACAACGACGCAGGCCACGAGTAGGCCATATATTACCTCAGCCGAATAATGATTGGGCCAGAGCACCGATACACTGCTGTGGAGAAGGAATGCCTCGCCCTAGTGTTCGCCATTCAGAAAATGCGACATTATGTCACCGGACAAACGATACATGTGATCTCACGAGTCAACCCTCTCAGGGTCCTCATGACTAAACCAGGGGCACTCAGCTCTCGACTCGCCACATGGGCAATATTGCTGTCCCCTTATCATATGATCTTCATCCCACAAAAGGCAGTCAAAGGTCAAGCCCTGGCAGACTTCTTAGCAGCCCACCCGGGCTCGGAGTCCTCCAGGATATATGAAGAGATCCCAGATGAGGTCGCCGACTCGCATGCAACCTCTCACGAGAATATATGGTGAATGTTCTTCGACGGTGCTTCGAGGACCGGACCTAAAGGCAATATAGTCGTCGGAGTCGGGGTAGTGCTAATCTCTCCTTCCGGATTGGTGATTAACCGCGCTTATTCCCTCACCGAGCCCTGCTCTAACAATGTGGCCGAGTACAACGCTCTGGTCATTGGCCTCCAACTTGGAAGAGAGCTGGGGGTAGAATACCTTGAAGCATACGGCGATTCCCAACTAATCGTCAATCGGATCCGGGGCATGTACGAAGTCCGCCACGAAGACATGATTCCTTATCACCAAATAGCGATTGACATCATCTCGGCGTTCAAGGGGTTCTTCATCGAACATGTCCCAAGACTCCGAAATATCGAAGCAGATGCCTTAGCCGGTCTTGCCGCTTCCCTAGCAGTTCCAAATTATGACCGTCATTCAGTGGATGTGATGGGCCACGAACTGGTCTATTCCAAGAATAATGTGCAATTCGTGGCGAGTTATTCCACCCAGACGATCGATGATGCCCCAGACTGGAGACAACCATTCATAGACTTCGTCGTCTACGACATCCTGCCCGAGAACCCAAAGGAAGCCACCTCCATCAGACGACGTTCTCTCAGATTCTTCTATGATACAGAGACAAAAATGCTGTATCGCCGCTCCTACGACGGATTACTGCTTCGGTGTCTGTCAAATGCAGAAGCCAAAGAAGCCGTACGAGAAGCTCACGACGGTGTCTGCGGAGCCCACCAGCCTGGCCCAAAACTGCAAGACCGCCTTCGCCGAATGGGCTACTATTGGCCCACGATGGTGGCAGATGCGATAGATTATGCTAGAAAATGCAAAGCCTGCCAAGTCCACGCGGACTTCATTCACCAACCGTCCGAGTTTTTACATCCGACGGTGGCGTCCTGGCCATTCGAAGCATGGGGAATGGATATCATTGGTCCAATCACTCCACCTTCCTTCTGAGGACATCGCTTCATACTTGCGATCACTGATTACTTCTCTAAATGGGCGAAAGCTGTCCCACTCGCAGAAGTCAAGACTTCAAACGTGATCAGCTTCCTTAAGCTTCACGTCATCTACCGCTTTGGACTGCCCCGAAGAATCATCCATGATAATGGTCCGCAGTTTGCAAGCCACGCATTCTATCGGTTTTGCGATAAACACCGTATTCAGAATATCGCTTCGACGCCATACAACCCGGCAGCAAACGGGTTAGCAGAGGCATTCAACAAAACAATCATCAAACTCCTCAAGAAGTTTGTCTCCTCCAACAAATGTGACAGGAACGAGAAGCTCGGCGAATGCTTATGGGCTTATCGCACCACGGTCCGAACAGCCACCGGGAATACACCATTCTTTCTGGTTTACGGGAGTGAGGCAGTCCTCCCCTTGGAGACCCAGATCCCCTCACTACGTGTCGCCCTCACACATCAATTGACAACCGACGACAACCACCAGCGTCGTCTACAAAAATTGGAGGCACTAGATGAAAAGTGCCTCTTAGCTCAGCAACGAATTGAGTTATACCAAGCACGCATCTCTGGAGCTTTCAACAAGAAGGTCAAAATCAGAACATTCCAGGTGGACGATCTCGTCTTGGCAGTCCGGAGGCCGATGGTCATGACTCACAAGACCGCCGGTAAATTCCAGCCAAAGTGGGAAGGCCCATTTATCATTGAGACAGTATTCTCCAACGGTGCTTACCGCCTCGCAAAGCAAAACGGAGACTTGCTTATGTTGCCCGTCAACGGCAAGTTCCTGAAGAAATATTATGTCTAAACGATATTCTCTACAAGATCTTCGAGTCATGTACCCGCTGGTATCGCTGAACTCACACCCACAACATTTTAGATTATCGAGTCATGTACCGGCTGGTGCCGCTGAACTCACCTCCACATTCCCTTCAGATTATCGAGTCATGTACCCGCTGGTGCCGCTGAACTCACACTTTCTCAATATTCTAAATTACCGAGTTAGGTACCCACTGGTGCCTCTGAACTCACATTCCGGTCACTCTTTCAGATGGTAAGTCACGTATTATTATACCTCTGAACTTTCTTCTTGGAAGAGATCCTCTCTCATGATCCACTACCCGTACTCCCAGTGCACAAAAAGGGTAATCGATCCGCAAATTTTCGAAACGACCATGTCCTCATTACCTCTGAGTTGTTTTCACTTCCAGCAAAAACAAACCACCCCCTCGCACAGAACTTCCACGTTCTCCTACCTCTGAGTCGTTCTGTGTACCCCCTCTTCATTGAGCGCACTCCTGCCATGTCCTCATTACCTCTGAGTGGGAAGGCTCCGTCGAAGAAACCTTCATGCTTGCCATGTCCACATTACCTCTGAGCAAGTATATCGGTTCCCTTTTAACCTATTATCTGTACCCACAACCGGAGTACGACAAGGATAATAGGTCCACAAATGTCCTTTGTTGACCACAAATGTCCGCTGTTGACCACGAATATCTTCCGTGAAGTCTCCACTGCCATGTCCTCATTACCTCTGAGCAGAAAGATTCCACGGTAAAACCCTCATGCTTGCCATGTCCTCATAACCTCTGAGCAAATATGTTGATTTTCCTTTCACCCTATTATCCGTATCCCGAACCAGGGCACGCCAAGGATAATAGGTCCACAAATATCCCTTGCTAAACTTCTTAGTATAAATCCACCATCTCACCATGCCCCGGGAGCCCAGCTGCTCCACGGTATTCTTTTTGCCCAATACCGAGAGCATCCGTGACCACTTTGCCACGGCTGTTCCGGACATCATGACCAAACTTGTTATCCGTACCTAAAACTAAGGTACGCCTAGGATAACAGGTCCACAAATAATCCCCCAGCAAGTCCAATTCTGCAAACGCCACAAGTACAAGAAAGAGAAGGTGAGTTGAAACATGCTCATTTATTCAAAATTCTAAATACTACATCATTTGGGATCACATCCCTTATAAAAAAGAAAAAAAAAAGAGAAGCAAAAGAAAACAGAAAGCTGATCACTGCTCCGGGGCACATAACGCCCTAAGACGGTCCGTCAGCAAAGCAACCGACCGCTCAAACCTCTGGGAGGCTCGACGCTCCGCCTCGTGGGTCAGCACCGCCTCGTCCTTCAGACGAGCGTGAGCTTGCCAGTTGTCCTCAAATTTCTTAAAGGCCCGCTCCAGGTTAGCAGAAGATCGGGAAACCTTCTCGGCCTCCCGAACGATTGACTCCTGTTCCGCCTGAGCAGCCTCCAGCTCTGACTCTAAGAAGGCCAATTCCCTCTGGAGTGCGAAGATCCGCTCCTTCGTATCAACGATTCCACGAGAAGCAGACTCTTCCCGAGCACGACAAGCCTGACTTCGACGACCCAGCCGGTCATACGCAGCGGAGAACTTATCAAGGTCTCCCCGTACAACTGGCACAGCAGTATCTCGGGCAAGCTTAATCCTATCCCGAGCAGCAATGAGGAAGCCCCGCTCCCGCTCAGTTGCAGCAGGCAAGCCCGCCTGTCGTATCGCCAGTAGTTGGGTCACAAGCTGATCAGCTTCTGTCAGCTTAGGCTCCAGCAGTGCAGCCAACCCCACCCCGCCAGGAAGGGACTTCAAAGTTGCAACCTAGCCCCGAGCGCACCGGAGAGATAGAGAAAAAGGGGTCCCCCGTTCCACAGCAGCATCTACGCCCCTTTTAAATGGCGATAGAAGCTGTCTACCACGTCCTGCGTCACCTCGTCCAGAGTCTCCGAGGAAGCCGGTGTCAGCGGGAGTGTGGCTGGCAGCACTAAGGAAGACGCAATAGAATCTGCCGCCCCTGCCACAAGAGAAGCAAACTCCGTACGAAAGGACGCTTGAACAGCGGCCAACTCCTCTTCGGCAGCCTGCAGAATTTGAATACTCGGTAGGGTCGAGAGGTCAGTCTCCGGAGCCGTATAATCTGCGGAGGATGAGGCGGAGACCATCGCCAACTCCATTCCCATCTTGTCACGACCCGCACCCTGATTAGGGGCACGAGAAGCGGTTACGTCCAGCCTACGCCGCAGTATCGGCGGTAGAACGCTGTATATAGGGTCTGTAAATACTACGACTAAACAGATAAATGTACCTGTACAGTATATACACTCCGAACGGAGGAATAGAGCAATACTGCCTCAATCACATAATCAAAACTAAGGTAGAAAGCATGGAAAAGAGATATGATAGAATAAGCAAGATCGAGTCCAGAAATATCCACAAGCCACAGCTAACACAAATCCAGAGTCTCAGAATAAATATAAGTATAAGATGCTACAACTGAAATAAACTGCTGGCTCGCAGGCCAGGCAAACCTAACTAACTAGGCTACTCCGGATGAGCGAAGTCAAGAGGCTCTACTACTAAGCCCCTGTCTAGGTCAAGTCCATCAGACTCTATCCCGTAGTAAGTCGGGCAATCAGCCTCTAAGTCATCTGTAAAATTTTGTCAACGTATCCTGTCAGGAAAATGAGCAAGTACAAACACTAACAGCAGTGCCATGTGAATTGACAAAAGCTATAAGAGACAGTATAATGAAATACAAGACAAATCAACTGGAAATATATATATCATGATGTGAATACTGTAAAGGACGATAATGTCTATGTATATATAGGATGACTTGGAACTATTCGGAAGCCGAGTTACAACCCTTAAACCAAACAAGGACCGGGGTTGTAACCCTTCTCCCGAACAGAACTTAGTCACCCTAAGATAATAAATATAAAAGGTGCCTTGAATTATTAGTGCGTCATGTGATCGGCTTGGGAAAGGCTTTCCATCTGACCGACTATGAACCATGAATACAATAGAAACGATAAGGCCGGTCACCATGGAAAGCTATGAACCGTAGGGTAAGGCTTTACCCGTCGTGAGGTGAGGGTATAGCTATGAACCATGAGTACCATAGAACCATGTGGGAATTGATCACACAACCACTAATAACTCCCCCATCCCCGAATAGTACAATGGATCTGGACATGACACGTTATGACACGGGATTCCATAAGAGGGTAGCAAGTCCCCTTTTGAAATCGGTGTCTATACCAATACACTGAAACAAGACAGAACATGTATCAATATACCATGAAACTCTAGGAACAACATCCCATGTCATGATCCAACATATACTAGTCCGTGTACTGCCGTGACTGGAAATCGAGTATAACACTACAACTGAATCGGATATAGCAGATATCAAGACAATAAAAACTATCAGTGAATGTACTCGCCTGTGGTCCTGAGCTGATAGGGTGAACAGACGCTCAGAGTGATCACAGACCTAAAATAAGATACTATGAATCAAACAGGGCTAAATACTGAAAAAGAAAACTAATATAAGCCATGAATGCAAGTCTAAGTCAAAACTAGGTCAATCTAGGTCAGACTGAGTCACACTAGGTCATACTGGCTCATACTAGGTCATACTAGATCACTGAAAGTCAATCCAAGTCAAACTAGGTCGATCGGGATCAACGGTTGACTTACAGTTGACTTTTGGTCAAAAAGTCAACTCTGGTCAACTCTGGTCAACTCTAGGTCAACTTTAGGTCAAACGAGTCTAATGTTGACCAACTGTTGACTTTCAGTCAACTGGTCAACTCTGGGTTGGTTTCGGTCAAATCGGGTCGCTTAAAGGCTAAGTTTGACCTTCGGTTGACTTTTGTTGACTTTTGGTCAAAATGGTCAACCGACGTCAAAACTAGTCTTAGAGTACCATATTTGATCATTACCAACCACGGGGATCAAGTTCTAACACCATCTTAGGCTTTCCTACCAAGAAAATTGGGTATCCTAAGTATCTAGGTCATGTTAGGATACGGGATATAGGTTTACCCTATTACCCTATTCTACGTCATGAATCTACCCTTCTATCTGCCACACTCACCCCACCACTCATACACAACACTCACACACAACACCTCACCCTCACATAGACCTCTCTATAAGTTTCCTGATAGGTTTCCTACTAGTTTTGCACATAGGCTAACTATAGGCTACCTCACACACTCACACAACTCACAAAACACCCTCACAACTACACACACAAGCAACTAATTGTGGACTATTTTTGGACAGCCCCTATCCCCTCACAAATCTGAATGAAACCTGGGAGCACTCTCCCCCCCTCCTAAACATCACCATAATATATATATCCACTCATATATAACCACATATATATACCAATATATATATATATATATATATATATATATATATATATATATCAATGTATATATATATATCTATATATATATCACTAAATGGTATAATAAAATGGCATAAACCACCACCAAAACACCCCTCACAAATCTGGACTGAACCTGGGAGCATTTTCTCCCCCCCTCAAACATCACCACAACACCATATAATACATATAAATATACCCCTTATATAACCATATATATATATATCAATATATATATATCTAGATGCATATAACTAATTATACATCACCATTTGGCTTGCAACTTAACCAAAACTCCACCTCTACATATTCAGCCCGAAATGACAGCCCCCCCCCCCCCCCCCCCCCCCCTATTCCCATATACAACATCACAACAACACATAAATTAATCACCATATATATATATATATATATATATATATATATATATATATATATATATATATATATATATATATATATATATATATATATATATAGAATGATATATATATAACTATATATATACCAAAACACATAGAAATAATATGATACAATAAGATACTCACATGAATCCTCTCTACAACATGAAAAATCTGAGATTAAATGAAGAACCACACAAAAACAATATTTAAACATCATCCATGGGTCAAAAAGGGGGCTTTTTCCTAATAGGACACAAACCTACAAGTGGACACTCCTAAAAATGTCCAAAGGACACAAAAATGGTCTCAAATGATGGCACCACCATGGGAATCATCATGAAGGGTTCCTACATGATTTACATGAGAAAAGAAAGAGTTTTGGAGAAGAAATCACCTTGGTTGGAGAAGGAAAATCAATGGAGCTTCAAAAAGTAGATGGAGCCTTTGGGGAAGAAGAAGAAAATGGATGAGGATGAAATGGAAAGTGGTTTTCTCTCTCCACTCTATCCTCTCATGTTGTGGCCGGCCACATGGTGGTTTCCTCCCTATTTGTCCTATATGGATAATTACAAGTTTGCCCTCCTATGAATTAAATGGCTAAAAATTGAAAAAGGGTTGAACCGGGGGTATTTTAGTCAAACCGAAACCACTAATCTCTAACTAATTATTAACTAAAATAATGGTCTAGTCTCTAACCAAAATTTCTAACATGTGGGCCATGATTAGCTAGTGTGTGGGCCCGCTAAGGTCAAAATACCCCGGATCCCCGAAACAAGTCAAAACAAGTCGAAATGAATTGAAATTCGAACCCGATTTAAATAACCCCAAAATAATACAAATAATAAATAAATAATTTCAAAATAATTTTTAAAGTGGAAAATTACCAAAATACCCCTGTTTGTGAAAACTGGGGGTGACACATCTGCCTGGAGCTGGCGGGAGGCCCCTCGACATGAGACGGCAAAGGAGAGGGAACGCTCCTTTCCTCCGGATCACGGCAGGCCGAGCCCTCCCCAAGAACATCCACGGCAGGAAGTAAAGGGCCAGGACCTGCAGGGCCAAGGCAACCATGAATCGATTTGACCCGGAGGATTTGTTGATAGAGCAAATAAGCCCCCTCACTAGTCAATATCTGGCTTATCTTACCAGTTGAGGAGTGTGGAGGCCGAGGTTCGCCTGCAGCCACCACAGCCTCTTCACCAACAGTCTCCGAGTCAGGTATAATAGACTCCTCCGCACTTGCATCCTCGGGAGGAGATGCACCGAGATCAGCGTCGCCTTGCTGAAGTTCAGCAGTCTCGGAGACAGGCCCAAGGAAACCTTCATCACCCTGGGCCGAGGCTTCGACAACTTGGAATCTCCCAGCCGCCGCTGAGAGAGCCCCCACAGAAAGGACCGCGACACACACGCCGCTAATCAAAGCAGCAAGGGCCGGATCAACTCCAGGGGCAGTAGACGGTTCAGGAAAGTCTGGTTCATCAGACGGCTACAAAGAAAGGTAATTAAGTCATATCTCCGAGAGGAAAGAAAATTACAACAAAGAGAGGGCCCCGACTTACCTCCGGAACATCGTCTACGTCCTCACCCTTCTCCGTAATAAGCAGCCTACGAGGTCCGACTGCCGCTCTCTTTACAGAAAAAGCTACTCCTCTGCCAGTAGATTCACGCCTGCCTCGCTTACGTGAGGGACCAGGCACGACGGGCGGTAGTTCTACCTGCACTACCTCCGGCACAGATGGCAATTGGTCCACCACTTCATCGAATACAACCGATGGTGGATCCGTCATCATCTCACCTACCATGACGGGAGAATGACCCGCCATTGCCTCGTCACCCGAAGAAAGAGAGTCCTCATCGTCCCGCTCGTTGTCTTCCTCAATGGTGTCGAAGGATTCGGAATCAGGCGTGGGAACTCTATTCGCCCCTCTCTTTTTTGCCCTCGGCGCCATAGCCTTCTCCGCCAGGCGAGTGTCCACAATGAAGCTAGTCCTTGAGTCAAAATCGAGGGGAGGAGGATTTGCCGTCACATGATAAAGGGCCGCCATATGCAGGATTTCCCCTATCACGTTTGCGGCAGGGACCAAGAAGCTAGTCCGAGTATGACAAGTGTCATAGTAGCTCCATGCCCTAATACCGTCGAGAATGCTACCTTCAAATCCCAGGTGAGAACTGGGGCACCCGAGGAATAGCTGACTGTACCCAAATTGACGGGCAAACCTACTGGGCAAGTAGGGCTCCAAGTACACGGTGTTGCGATTCCGGTAAACTAAATGCGCCGGACGAATGTTACGCAGCCAGAAACGCATATTTTTAGGTAAGAAATGAGGAGGTCCGACGCCATCAACATGAACACTCCTCACCTCTTGATCAGTAAACGGGGAACGGACACGAAGAAATTATACCCGTCCACCCTCGCCAGCATCCTCCGACACGCCGGCATGGTACTACATTCCCAAGGCTGATGGTGATACCTGAAAAGAAAAGCGTCGTCATTCGTAACGCCATCTCCCGTCCCAGGTCTCATCAAAGACTGATAATGCAGCAACAGCCATCCCAGCAAGTAATGATAAGGCAGTTCTATACGTTCAAAGTCTATTGCCACGTCACGAACAATGACCTTGAACGAGAAGGCACGGAGACCATGCTGAATACTGCACACCATGGCAGAAAGAAGAGCCAGCCTGACCCCAAAGGCCAACTTCACGGCAGGAAGAATGAAGTGGCGACTGATCCTCTCAATAGAACCTGCTCCTCCTGAGACCACACAATTACGCAGCCATACCATTAAAAACCCGGCCAAGAGTGCCTTCTCTGACAGCCGCCGGGTACCATAATAAAAGTAACTAAAGGAGTCAATTTGGCTCCCGAACCTGTCACCTTTGGACTTCGACCTCCTAGCGGTCGACACCAAGTCCTCTACTTCCCTAGGAGTTAGACGATCTCGGGAAGTAACCCGGCCAGCCGTACTGAATTTAAAAAGGTACGAGACCCAAGATTTAGTATGGGAAGAGTCCCCTTCCGAGCTGTCATTTTTTTGGATAGCCGTTCGGTGACAGGTGTTATGATGGCACAATAGTTCTTGATACACGGCGACGAAACCGGGGAATCGTCGGTCCAAATCTTGGAGCTCCTCATTCGTCAGAGTGTACACTTCGAAGGGTTCATCTCCCCAGGGGAGCTTGGAGACAGCATACATCTCATGAAGAGCGAGCCCCAATTCCCCAACAGGGGTGAAGAAAGTCCCTGTCCGATGATTGTACATCTCCAGAAGGGCCATGAACAGTGGCTTATTAACGGGCAACCCGTGGCTGGTACCCCGGATGGCGTCATAAAGGTTGACTTCCTGCAAAAATTCTTCGTATTTCCGTAGGATCCATGAGGTCAGGTTAGCCCACGGGGGAATGGGGTGTAACCAGCTCGGCAGTACCAACCTGCCAACAGGATAGGACCCTTTGTGAGCAAGCTGGCTCAGGAAGGTATCAGCCTGAGAGAATGAAAAGTTAGGACCCGGGTGTAGATGAAGGTACCCGGAACTAACCCTATCATGGACCGACTGGCCGGATCTTTGATCGCGCGCATTGACCCAGTGGTTTTGTTGTAACGGATGCTACCAACAAACATCCCCGGTCGGATTGGAGTGAGGGTGTCCGGCATCTGCCTGTCCAGAATGATCATATTGAACCACGCAAAAGGGAATTGGCGCTTCATAATGGGGATGTGAATCGACGTCCCGTCCAGGTCAAAATCCCAACTCTCGAAAACATCCAACACTCGGGAGTTTTCTATGATCAACGCATCCCCAAAGAGGAAGACCGGTTTCAGATACTTCCCCTCAGACGTCCCGGAGCTCATCATGTCACCGAGAAATTGGAAAGATTGAACCCTCATAGCATTCAGTCGCTCCAAAGGTTCATCAACAAGTAGCTGTTCGGACACTTGACGAACTAAATCATCCCGATGCACGCCCGAGGGGAACTGACGCGAGCCAACCATAAGTTCTCCCGCAGGATTTACTGGCAGATTCACTGAAGAAAAAAACAAAAGAAACAAGTCAAAAAGATAGATGAAACACAAAACTACATGATGCTTATGCGGCTCAGTATAGCCTCATGCGGCCCGGTTTAAAAGAGTTCATACAGGTCAGTCCAAATGAGCTTATGCGGCTCAATTTGAAAGAGCCCATGCGGTTCAGTTCGAATAAGCTTATGCGGTTCGGCTCGATAGGAACTTATGCGGCTCAGTGCGGATGAGCTTATGCGGTTCGAAATGAGCATATGCGGATATGGTCCGATTCGAATAAGCTTATATAATTTGGCTCGAAAAAGCTTATGCGATCCAGCGAGGATGAGCTTATGCGGTCCAGTTCAAATATGCTTATGCGGCTCAGTTTGAAAGAGCTCATGCGGTCCAGATGGGCTTATGCGGCCCTGATGATGAAGTAGTTATGCAAACAACTTTCATGCGGCTCAGGCCTGGGTCATATTCCATGCGGTCCGAATATGAGTCGGACACACAGCATACTTGGGAATATAGGCTCGCGCATAAAATATGCGGCGTAGCCATGGCAGTTCATATTGATGGTCCTACCAGCAATAGGCGGGTGAACGTCGGAGTGAAAAACAGGTACGCCAGCCGTCGGAGGAGCCGCCACGTTCGCCGCAGCAGTCGATGAAGACGCGGTCTTCTTGCCCTTCGCCGTCGCAGAAGATGACGCGGCCTTCTTGCCCGTAGCAGCAGCAGTCTTCTTGGAAGCCATTGCCGATCGCTGATAGAAAAAGACGAAGAGGAAGTCTGCAACGAAGAGTTCGAGCAAAAGAGAGAAGGTAAAGAAACCCTCAAAGAATAAACTTACTCTTACTTATAGGCGAAGGAGGCTCGAAAGAACAAAACAAACGCCTCGATCTACGCGCCGCCTAAAAGAATAAACCGCTTCGGTCAAAACAAAACTGACCCTTGGGATCCTCCCCCAAGAGGCGGCAAATCAAGGGCATTTAATGCAGAAGATTTGTGCACGTGGCTAAGACACGTGGCAAAAAGCTTATGCGGTCTCACAGCTCATACGGCCAGATAAATCCATACGGCTGTACCATCTATGCGGTCAATAAAGGCCATCCTTCTTATTCAAAGTATTTCAATTTTGCAAATTGAAAACTTTGAAGGGGGTCTTGTAGAAGCATGGAAAATATCAGAACGATGATCTATACGGCTCAGAACAGGAGAATCCCATGCGGCTCATACAGGAGCAGTACCATGCAGTTCAGAGAGACTCTTAGTCTTATACGGCTCGGACAGGAGAGTCCATGCGGCTTGCATAGGGACAGTCCTGCGGTTCAAAGAGTTCCCTAGCCGCATGTGGTTCAAAAGTACATACGGCTCACGAAGATATGCGGCTCAAATGCCACGTGTACCCACAAAGACCCTTTCACACAGCTGGCCATCGAGCAGTCTGTCTATTTAATGCTCTGTCATGATTTGACAGCTGACGGCTCTGACATAAAGTATCATAATGGCCCTGCCATAATGACAAACTTTTAGAAAATAGGAGAAAATCTCTGACGCAATTCGAGATTAAAACGTGGCTACTGCCATGCGGCTCCAGTGAAGAACAGCTTCATGCGACTGGCAAGGATCGTCTTCCTGCGGCTCACCAAAAAGCCATCCTACGCGGCTCGCAGTTACTACCCTTATGCGGTTCACCAAGGAACCATCTCATGCGGCTCACAAATGCTATACCTATGCAGTTCGCCGAGACGCTGTCTCATACGGTTCATGGATGTCATGCGACTTTGGCAGAGTCCATCATCAAGACACGTGGCAGAGATTCAATGACAGCTGGCAGCAAAGATGATTATGAGATACAAAGATTTACCAGATCCCAATGACCATATCCTCATAATTAATGGGATCAGGTCATATCATTCATAATCAAACCAATGGGACACGTGGTGGAAGATCCAAGCTACACAATCAATCATAAAGATTTAAAGCAATCAGCATTAATTATTCAAAAGATTTAGTGCTACCCTCATTAGTGGCCCAGATCCTTCATGCTCAAGATTAATGGCCCAGATTGATCATTTACCAGGCCGCCGCCACTTCGAGAATGGGCAATCATCAAACCCTAATGATGCCCCCACTATTATAAATAGCAAGGTGTCATTCCCTTGTGAGATATACATTATCAGAGAAAGATACACATAGAGCTTCCCCCCTAATAATCAGAGAGGAAATACACACAGAGAGAGAGAGAAGCCAGAAGAGCAACAGAGGAGCAAGAAGAGCATTTCTTCATCAACGCCAACCATCTTCTCACAGGAGCCAAGGTTGCATACCGATCGTCCAAGGAGTAAGGCAGGGCTGCCGTCGTCTTCCCGAGCCTCTATCGTCACCCCCCAGAATCTAAAATAAACAATTGTACTTAGACTGTTGTACCTAGATTTTTGTCCCTAGGCTTTCTTTGTACAAGCGAGTTTGTAACGTGAAGTAAAAGTCCGGTCCTCCGATAATTGTTCTGTTCTTTTATATTTCATAGCAAACAGCGACTCCCTCCTTTATGAGGCTGCCACCCTCATGCGGCTGCTACCTTCATGCGACTAGGATCGTAGGGGCCACCCGTATGTAGTTCACTTAGAGACCGCACTCATACGGCTCTGTCAGGACGTCCCATTCACGACAGTTGAGACATATGGCAGTCATCAAGACAGTTGAGACACGTGGCAGTCCTCAAGACAGTTGAGACACGTGACGGTCCTTATGACAGTTGAGACACGTAGCTGTCTTATTCCCTCGGAGTTATGGCTGCTAGCAAATCTTAACAACCCAGATTTGTTACAATCATCATAATTACCCGGATCAAATCAGATTTATTACAATCAAATAGATTGAACACATGGCAGGAGATCCAAGCTTGTCATGATAAATTATAAAGATTCATTGCAATCAGCATTAATTACCCATAGGATTTGGTGCAATCCACATTAATTGCCCAGATTTGTTACATTCAGGATGAACGGCCCAGATTGATTAATCCCCAAGTTGCTAACTTTTCGAGAGGGTAATCATTGCAAACCCTAATGATCACACCCCACTCCTATAAATAACAAGGTGCCATTCCCTTGCAAAAAAAGAGAACGGACAGAGACAAAGAGAGAGGACAAAAGAGAGCGCAGAGGAGTCTCCCCACACGTCCAAGAGCATTTCTTCATCAGAGCCAAGGCTACGTCCGACCGTCCAAGGAGTAAGGCAGAGCTGCCATTGCTTTCCCGAGCCTCTATCGTCATCCCCCAGAATCAAAAATAAACAATCGTACTTAGATTGATGTACCTAGGTTTTCATTCCTAGGCTTTTTTTGTACGAGCGAGTTTGTATTGTGAGTCTAAGTTCAGTCCTTTTATAAAATTGTTCTGTAGTGTTACAATCAATGGCAAATAATTCAAAATTTATAAGGTACAAGCATTCTATTAAGGGACCCAGGTTATACAGAGGGTCATGAGACAAAAGCATAAAATAACAACCCAACATAATAAAAGGGGTGCAAGGGCTATGGAAAGAGCCATACAGCAAGGGAGAGGGTCTCATGCGGCTCGGAAAATAAGCTCAGGCGGCTCCGAAAACACAGGCTCATGCGGCAAGGTGGATGAGGGTCATACGGCAATAGATGAGGGTCTTATGCGGCAATGGAGGAAATGGGAATATGCGACAGTAGGGAAACAAGCTCATACGGCTCGGGAAACTAACGCCATACGGCTGAGGGGAGTGGAAGCGAGCTCATGCGGCAGGCACTGCCAAGAGCCATACGGCTCGAGGAGAACAGGGCCATACGGCAAGGTCAAGCTAAGCCATGCGGCAATAGGGAAGCAGTGCCATACAGCTAAGGGGACATGGCCTCATGCGGCTCGGGGAAACATGGGCTCATGCAGCTAAGGGAACATGGGCTCATGCGGCTTGGGGGAAACAAAGCCATGCGGCAATGGAAAATAGGTTCATGCGGCTAAAAGTCGAGCAGAGCCATGCGGCTAAAGTCAACTCAAGCCATGCGGCTAAGGCTGCATGAAGACTGGAGTGTCTATGCGGTCGCAGGGGACTTGCCGCATGAAAAAGCCATGCTGTCAAGCACTGTTCTTCTTCTCCAACTGTTCTGAGAAGAAGAACCATGGAAGCCATGGCTTCCAAGCTCCAATAATCCTTCATCTAAGGTCAGAATCCGAACTTCCATTGGTCAAAATAGGGCAGAATAAAATTCTCTACAACATAGAACAATTAAAACTTGAAAATAACCAGGTTTAATAGATCAAAATCCAAGAAATCCGAAATTGTAACAAACTTAGATCTACATGAAATGAGCCATGGAGATTAAAAATGCTAAGTACTAAAGTATCTTAGAATCTCGTGAGGAAGAAAATAGAACAACAAAATTTAAGTTCCTCCATGAAACAAGTTGCACTTGCCTAAGCCTCTCTCTCTCTTTCTCTCAGGGTAGGTGGAGAGTAATAGTGAGGAAGAAGAAGAGTTATGAGAATTAATGGAAGAGATAAAGTAGTTAGGTGGCTTATAAAGGAAGAGAGTGGATGGTAGGTGGGGGTTGGTTCATATGCAACAAAACTGAACCAAGCCGAACCAAGCAAACTGAACCGAACCAAGCAAAATGAAATTCCAAAATAAACCATACAATAAGACATGCAATATGAGTCAAAATACGTACACGTATACCAAAATACGTAATACGAACCACGGGCGTTACAGGCCGAGTGGCTGATATGCTTCTGGGAGGCTGCGCCCATAAAAAGGTTAGAATACACCTTGATGGAGGTCAATCTTCTAGCATGAAGAAGAAGGGTTGCACTTTGACGAAGACCGAATCCCTTGTATACCCCTCTAGGCTCTATCGAATCTGTACTAGATCCTTTGTAGACGAACAGAATTAGTCCTTTTTGTGTAGTCTTGATGTGTCTGTACTTGACATTGGTAGACGTGACACATAAGAGACTTCTTTCCATATCCTCTTTTTTTTCTTTTTAGCACTTGGGCTGAGCCTTTGTATCATCTGCTCTGTGGCGAAGGGATGTCATTAGCTGAGATTTTTCATGCTTCTACAATAAGCAATAGTCCAAATAGAATATAATAAAAAAGTCAAAAGATACAGCCGAATGGAAACAGATCCATTACCAAATAGCTATGAAAAATAGTCTGAGATAACTGGAGTCCGACCTCCTAAAAAAATTAAAAAAAAGATATCTACTACAATACCTCAAGTTATGACTAATAAAATAGATCTCGGAAGACGAGACCTCCTCGTCTATGAAAGATGGATCTAGTGTAGAACCATACTCCTGGGGAAAGTCCAGGTCGTCCAAGCCTGGAGAATTTCCAGGTCCTCAGCGGAACGTAACAAGATACAAGAAACAACATGCCATATAAACTATTGAATAACAAAAATTATGCAATAGGGTGCCTAACCATTCTACTGTGAATATGTAGTTAAGAACTAACCTCCAGCGCATGGGCACTCTAGCTATAATGGTTTGGTATAGCCCCCTTTATGGGTACCGGGGACCTCAAAACATGACATTCCATGAACATCATAGGCCAGCAAGAACATAATAAAGGGGTAAGTATAAACATATCTCTAGCGGAGCTTTCGGTAATAAAGGGAAGCACATACTTGGCCTATACGCTAAGGAACTGTTCTTCCTACCCAATACCTATCTATGTCATCTCTATAACATGTATGAACCTCTAGTAACTGCCAAGGCCACTAATCATGCCATTCTATTGGCAGTTATTTTAACCGTCGTACGTCTCTGACGTAACGGTAGTCAGTCGACTACAAAAGTTTGTATCCTACATGTGACTCACAACTCATGATAAAGTAAGTATCAATTCCATATGAGAATAACCAATACCTCATTTTAGAAGGTGCTCATCTAGTACTAAGTTATTATGCACAACAATAAAGAAAAGCCATGAAACGACTAATACAGTCGCTCGCACCCAAATATGACTTGGACGCTGTGTGATAGAAACATACAGTATATAAATAAACTGAATAAAATATCAATAAATGAACAGAATATATTGGCAAGGCATCTTTTTTGGAGGTGGTGTGTAAAGAACAATATCCAGCAACTCAGATTAATAGCAATATAAGTCAACTCCCGTAAACGTACTCGGATGCTGAAATAAATATCATAAACATTTTTGGTATTAAAAAATATCTAAAATTGCCTACCCATACGTCCAATTCTGACCATGGGAGCAAAATCATAATTTTAGGTCAAAATGATGTCCGTCATTGGACCCGGTTTGAACCAAAAAGCGTGCCAGTACCTACGGTCTCTAAAGTAATCAATATGTTTATGAGTCTGGATTGATGATATAAACTCAACTGTATGTCCAAAGTTAGATTTTGGTGAGATGTGCACAAATTTGTCCGTTGGATTGGGTCGCGGGCCCGCCAAAATAGCGTTCCAGTCGACCTTCTCAGAATCAGACCACACTTGGCTCACAGGACCAGAAAAATAACATGAGTCCAGTGGCGCAAGTTTTTTCTCAAGATGACAAAGTGCATGATGTTATGGACTAGTTTACAAATAGGCCAATATAGGTATCTCGACTGATACTCCTCGATTTCGTCACGCACATACAACGAATTGGAGTTCTGTCGAATCCTACATGTCTGCGAAGTCGATATGCACCTTTCGATGCTTTTGCTTTACGACCACATTGTCCAGTTTATCGGGGCACATGGTGTATCATTTTTTTTAAAATTTTAGTTTTCGAAAACTTATTTTTCTTGATTTTGGAAATCGAATTACCTTGCACATACTTAATGAAATCATGAAATACAAAAAGGGGTTTTTTATTTCGTATATATTGTCTAAAAACTTGTTCAATTAGATTCTTGAATCATTCGACGGATTGGAAATGGTTTGCCTTCCAAATCAAGTGTTTGCACAATTCTAACTATATTTACGAACATAATTTTTGCTCGACTTTGTGTCAATTTAATGGATAACCCGGTTACCTATCTAAGAACCTATTTACTAGGGTTTTAAGAAGGTCATATAGGCTATACGTAGGAATTTACATAATTGAAAATGATCTAGTGTGTTGGGAAAACTTTGATCAGAAAGAGGAGTACCTTGAAGTCAATTCTGAACCAAAAAAGGGGAACCCTCTATTGCAGCGGTCGACGATGGCTGCGACGACTCTTCGACGACTTTAGGGGGGTCGAAGGGTCCTGCTGGGTCCAGGTGAACTTGGCAAGGGTCTCTGGAAGATTCATTGATGCTCTCTAGTGTTCGGGAATATAGTTTCTTTAAAATTCCTCTTATTTTATACCGAGTTTAAACTCGATATCGAGAGGGATTCGAAATCCATTTTGAATAAATTTAGGTATATACAGATGAGATTCGTATAAGGATCGCACCACCTAAGATTTGAACGAAATTGGGTTTAAATTTGGGTTGTCCAAATCAGGGTATTTATAGCATCTTCTTTTCTTTGTTCCATGTTGGGCTAAGGTCGAAGGTTAGGGACAGAGAATAGTGCTTATGCACTATTCACATAGTATGTTTTTTTTACCAATTGCTTTGTATTTATATATAAATATATATACAATACATATTTGAGTATTAACCCAAACGCGTATGCCTTTGTATATGAAAATTCCCAAAAATATAATGATAAAAAATAAAAATATGTATAACTTATTATTATTTTATTTATGCCAAAGTATTTATTTTATATTATATGAAACTCATTAGTCTTAAATACATTGTTTTTTTATAACAACTATTTGAAATAAATAATCAATATCAATCATTGAATTTAAAATTTAAATAGGGGGTGGGGTTTACATCCTATCCAACTTATAAAATTTTTGTCATCAAAATTTAAAATAAGTATAATATTAGAGAACAACGAGATTACATATGAAGGGAGGGTATTATGTCAAATCGTAACTCAATTTTCGAAAAGAGGGAGGTAGTTATAAAAGGAATCCATATTAGCTCCATATCCTACAAGGTAAGGTATTCTTGGTTCAAGTGTAATATTCCTATTTTAAGGTACGTATTTGACCGTATTATTGTATTTAGAAGATTTTAATTTTGGGGTATTCTTGAAATTTTTATTATTTTCTTGGAGGTAATTTTCTCCTCATTATTATTATTATTATTAATTTCTTGTTCCTAATCTACCCTTCCCAAATATCTACCTAACCCCTCTCTCTTTCTCTCTCTCTCCCTCACTCTCATCCTCCCCCTACCTAACTCCCCTCTCTCTCTCCTCACCATCTCTGGAGAACCGGCCGACTCACCCCCCCTTCACTCTCGATTTCTTCCTCTCTCTCCATGGAGTACTCCCCTCCCATCCTCCTCTCCACCCTCTCTCCTTTCCCAGGCCTCCTCCATCCGGCGCTACCGCCGCCCCCATAGCCGGCACCACCACCTGCACCGCCTGCCACCACCACCTAGCCGAAGCTCCTCCACCGCGACCCCTACCACTTCCATCGCCTTCGCCCCTCTCCCGGAGCCGCGATCGCCACCATCTCCAGCCCTCACCGCCTTCGCCCTCATCATCATCGTCGTCTTCCTTCAGCCGCCACCGCCATGGCCTCCGGCCACCTTTGCCTGGCCGAGCCCCCAGCTCCGGCCAGCACCTCCCCCTTTCCCTCTTGTCGCCCCGAGCTTCTCCTCCCTCTCCCGACCTCTCGATCTCCTCTCCCGAGCCCCCTCCGTCGTGACCACTGCCTTCAGCCGCCACCACCAGCGCCACGGCCACCACCTCTGCCATCTTCTCCGGCCGGCCTCCTCCGTGGGCCCCTGCCGCTGCTTCTGTCCTCCTACAACCTCCCCTAGTAGCTCCGGCCGCCTCCCTCTCCGCCGGCAACCCCCTCTGGTGAGATCTTCCTCCGTCTCCTCTCTCTCCTTTTTTGGTCTGCGCACCCTCGGGATGCGTGCTGCTCCGTGCAGCGTATCGTCTCGGGCAGCGCACCCTCGGTTGGTGTGCTTCCTCGTTCCCCGTGATTTCGGGTCGTGTGCAGCCCCGGTTTTTGTGCACCTAGACACGCATTTTGCCTCGGGCAGCGGGACGCCTCGAGCCCCACGCTGCCTCGGGCACCGTGCCATCTCGATTTGTGCACCACCTGGATTTTCGTGTCTCGGCCTTTGTGCCTACCTCGTGACCCGTGCCGCCTCGATTTACGTGTGTAATGCCTGTGGTTCGTATTACGTATTTCTGGAATACGTGTACATAATTATTCTTGTATTGCCTGATTTTTTTGCTTAATTCTTTCTTGGCTTGGTCTATTCCTGGTTCGGGTTGGTTGGTTCGGCCTGGCTTGGTTTTGATTGGGTTCATGATGAACCCAAAGTAAACCCCTACCTACCACCACCATTTTGTATTTATTAGCCCATTCTTTTCTCTCTCTTCATTAATCTCATCTTCTTCTTCCTCATTACTTCTTACCTACCAGAGAGAGAAGAGAGAGGTCTAGACAAGTGCAACTTGCTTCATGGAGGAACTCCAATTTTATTACTTCATTCTCTTCCTTACTACATTCTAAAGCACTTTAGTACTTGGCATTTTTACTTTCCATGGCTAGATTCTTGTAGATCTATGTTTATTTTATTTTTGGATTTCATGGGTTTTGATCTACTTAGTCTTATTATTTCTATGTTTTGATGGTTCCATGTTGTAGAGAATTTTGTTCTACCCCATTTTGACCTATAGAAGTTCGGATTTGGGCTCCGGATGAAAGTTTTATGAAGCTTGGAAGGCATGGGTTCCTAGTGTTCTTCTCCTCGAAATTTTGGAGAAGAAGAACAGTTCCCTGGCGCATGGCTGTACTTGACCACATGAGTAATCATGCGGCAAGTCGCCATCAGTCGCATGAGATCCTTGTACTTCTAAACCGCATGAAACTTAGTCCGAGCCGCATGAGGTTGAGTCTCATACTCAGCCGCATGGGCTCATTTCCCATCAGCCGCATGAGTCTACATGGACTTAGTCGCAGGGCTGGAAACGAACTCTTCTCGAGCCGCATATGCAACTGTCCCCCCCCCAGCCGCATAAGCCATTACATTGACCCAGCCTCATGCGCCCTCACTTCTTCCGGGCCGCATGGGTTTTGCTATGTGAGCCGCATGGACTTGAGTTCGCCATCAGCCGCATGAAGACCCCTTTCTAATTCGAGCCGCATATGCGCTCACCTCCCTGAACCGCATAAACCCAAGCACTTGCCAGCCGCATAGGCCCTGATCCCCGAGCCGCATGAGAACCCTAGACCCTGGCCGCATGGACTTCTGAGTCCGGGCCGCATGATCCCGATTAATTCCAGCCGCATGCGCCTTTGCATTTCCAGCCGCTGGCGCCCTTGTAATTCCAGCCGCATGCGCCCCCTCCTTTCCTGGCCGCATATGACTGAACCGTATGACTTTCTCATGGTCCTGTGTACTATTATTTATCATTATTTTCCCATGTTTCGTAACTCCTTTATTAGATATTTTACGCCCATTTTATATTCTTACACCTTTTGTCATGAACTTGATTTTACTTACATGTTTGGAATTGATAATGGAGCACGACCTGACAGTGACCCGTCGTGGTGCACTCTTGACAAAAAAAACTGACATGACCTGATAGTGGCCCGTCGTGGCGCACTCCGGACTAGTACACTTGATATGATAAACCTGACATGATTATCTCGAATAGCTGTTGCGACGGCTACCTGACATGACATGACCTGTATAATTACCTGGACACCGTGGGCGATTGTGCTTGTACAAATAAACCAGTCCTGTCTTGCATCATGTCTAGGGAGGGACTCCTGAGTACCACGGTCAGGAGTACCTATTGAAATGGACTAAGGCTAATAACTAGATTAATATATTAGTCATGAAGAGATTTCCCAGCTACAGGCAATCCCGTTACCTGGGCGCGCCTGGGATCTGTAGCCTGCCGTCGAGTAGGGCACATTTCCAGCACACTGTCATGTGTTGCACCCTTCAAGCTACTTAAGGGTACATGCGTTTCCTGGACGATGTACCCACCTGAATTCAACCCTAATCTTTCGTCCTGGGTAACCTGGATGTTCTGCAGGGCTTGTGGCTGTGGAATAATCTCACTGCATCTTGCTAGCAATTAGGCCTATGATAACCCTAGTTAGTTAAAGTATCAATCCGTAATTCTTGCTTGGCCGTGAAATGATTGGATGGAGTTTAACCAGTCTAGTCTTTGTTGACACAAAGTCACAGTCAACCAAATATTGACAATATTGACTAAATAATATCTGTAATAATTCAATACGACACACGACGTCTGCATTAAGCTCAAGACAGAAGACAGCTCAGCTTTCGTGTCTCAGTTGATTCGAGTCTGTATTTTACACTTTCTTTGAGTCTAGACTAATGTAATCTGAGTCATGCTGAGCTCTTGAAACTTAGACTATAGCCTACCCAAAAATCCCAAAGCTCCACCAAACTAGAAATTCCCAAATGGTCCCCTTTGAACCACTCTGTGCTCTGGAGACAGAGTTCGGGCCGAACTCTGTCCCCTAGAAATCAGGAACCCTAATTTTAGGGTTAGCTGGTTGCTAGTTGTCCAACGGCCAAATATTTGAATTTTCCTACCCGAATTCTGGCCGAATTCTGCCCATAAAAACACTATAAATAGGGCATGAATTCTCTCATTCCAATCCATCCCATCTTCTCTTCTCTTCTCTCTTATAAGCTCAAATAAGCCATATCCTTCCCATCTACTAGCCACAAACCTCCAAAGTCTCGAGTGCTCAGCATCTCTCAGTTAGGATTCTTGTGCAAGAGTCGAAGAAGTCGCTTGGACAATTCCAAGCAAATCGCCACTGCGATCCTCTGTTAGAAGTTGACGTGCTCTTCTGAAGTAAAGGCACGGTTGTAAACTACTATTTCACAAATAGTGGATTTGAATCCTGAGCTAGAGTTCTCAGGCCTGGACTAGTCCTCCACGAGGGAAACCAGGTTAAAATTGTTGTGTTTGCGTATGCTCTTTTTGCTCTCTGTTTATTTTCCGCACTTTACTCTGATTATTTATTGTTGGTGAAAGAGTTATTTTTAATTGGTCATTTTTTTATATATACTCTATTCACCCCCCTCTAGAGTTGCCAAACTGTTCTTCAATTGGTATCAGAGCTCTGTTCTCTTTATAAGGACTAACATCCTAAGAGCTGATCCATGGCAACCACACAATCCTTGATTTCCAATCATGGTAAAGGTCAGTCCACTCATAGGCCTCCCCTATTTGATGGAACTAACTATACATATTGGAAAACAAGGATGAGCTTCTATCTTAAGTCTCTAGACTTTGACCTGTGGACTGTCGTCACTGACGGTTACAAAAAGCCCGTCAGGATAGTTGTCGATGGTGACCTCATTGAGAAACCACACGACAAATATTCTGTCGAGGAGAAGAAACAGGCAAGTCTAGATGCTAGGGCTATTAATGCTTTATTCTGTGCTATAGACAGGAATGAATTCAACAGGGTCTCCACATGCACCACTGCTCATGAAGTATGGAGACTTCTAGAAGTGACGCATGAGGGAACCACACAAGTCAAGGAATCTAAAATAAGCCGTCTCACTCAAGAATACGAAGCCTTCAAGATGAAGCCAAATGAGACGATCACTCAAATGTTTACAAGATTCCTCGACATCATCAATCCTCTATCCTCGCTTGGTAAGCAGTACTCAACCATGAGAAGATTCGTAAGTTACTCAGAGGGTTGCCAAAGATTTGGAACCCTAAAGTGACGGCCATCATAGAAGGAAACGATCTCACATCAATGTCAATGGAGACCTTGATGGGTAAGCTCATGACTCACGAGCTTGACCTCAAGGACTTCGAAGAGCCTGCTCCGAAAACCAGGGAGATCGCACTCAAAGCTCATCGACGAAGGGCTAATCACGATGAGACCGAAGACGATAACTCGGATGATGAAGACCAAGCTCTCATGGTTCGCAACTTCAGAAAATTCCTTCGCTTCAATCGAAGGAAGAAGGATTCACAAGAAGATGATGAAGAAGAGCCAACATGTTACGGTTGCAAGAAGACTGGACATGTCCGAAAAGACTGCCCATTCTTGAAAAAGAGCAACCGCTATGAGAAGCCATACAAAAAGAACTCATCAAAGAAATATGCCAACACAGGAATTTGGCATGAAAGTGAAGCGAGTGACTCCGAGGAAGAAAAGGACTCTCCTCAAGATACAGCAAATGTATGCCTAATGGCAACTTCCAACAAGGTATCTAACGAAACTCTAGATGACTTCTCTTTTGATGAACTTGGCGATGCTTTTACTGATTTACTCGATGATCACAAAAAGGTCATCGGTAAATACAAACATGCCAAGGACAAAATCAAAAGTCTTGAAGATGAGATACAAAGAATTTCCTTACTTCTTGATAATGTTAGAAACACGACACCCACTAATGACACTGATGAAGTATCCAAGCTTAAATTAGGCTTACATGATGCTGAAGCACGTATTGAGCAACAAACTCAAGAAATCACTACACTCAACACGTTGCTTGCTGAAGAAAAGAGTAAACACAAGATTTCCATGACTAAGATATATGGCTTAAATATTAAGGTTGATGAACTGCAAGCTGTTTCTAAAAGATTAGAAACCAAATTGGGTAAACAGGTTGTTCAACCTCAAACCCAATCACATGGGCACAACACCACTCATGCTAGTCAACCACGTCATTCTCATGCAGCACATAACCATGCATTTATATACACAAACTTTCACAAACCACGTGCACGTAAGAATAATTCTCACTCAGTACACAATCATCATGCACAAAGACACAATCCACATCACTCCACACATAGGAATCATCATGCCATGCCATATAGACAAGATCATCATGCAATGCCATATAGACAAGATCATCATATGCCATATAGACAAAATCATCATGCCATGCCATATAGACAATATCAGCATGTCACACATCATAGACAATACCATCATGATATGCCTCATAGACACCATCACCATGCCACTCATTCTATGCATAATCATCATCACCATGTTAACTCTTCACATCATGTCCATCCTCATAGATATTATTCTCATGCTCCTAGTATAAATAAGAATGCTATCTGTACTTACTGTAGATCACATGGACACATCTCACCACAGTGCAAAGTTAGAAGACTTGTAGATAAAAAGATATATGCTTGGTTTCTAAAGACTAACTTTTCAGGACCCTCAAGAACTCGGGTACCAAAGGTCACATCTACTCTTGATGTAGGTGGACCTTTCCTCTTCAACTGAACGTAAGTGGATTCTCGATAGTGGATGCTCGCGACATATGACGGGAGACGCAAATCTTTTTGCATCACTATCGATGAAGAGAGAAGGATATGTATCCTTCGGTAACAATCTCAAAGGACACATAATAGGTAATAGTATCATTGGTCATCCTCCTTCTCCTGTAATAAAGGATGTCTGTCTAGTAACCGAGTTAAAGCATAACCTGCTCAGCATTAGTCATCTTGCTGATCATGGATATGATATTAACTTTGGACAAAACAGTTGCTACATCTATGATAGGTCAACAGGAGATATTGCTTTTGAAGGAAAAAGAGAGGACAACATATATATTTTCTATCTTTCTATAAATACTAACAATGCAGGTAGATGTCTATATGCCCACAAAGACGAACGACTACTTTGGCACCAGCGTCTTGGTCATGCCAACATGGATGCTATATCCAGGCTGTCTACCAAGAAGCTAGTGAGAGGATTGCCTGATATCACATTCAAAAAGGATACGGTATGTGCCGAATGTGAACTAAACAAGGCAACTAAATCCTCATTTCATTCCATCAACTCTGTAAGTACTACTAGACCCTTGCAACTACTTCATATGGATTTATTTGGTCCTAGTAGAATAGCTAGCCTTGGTGGCAAACTTTATGCATTTGTTATTGTTGATGATTTTTTGAGATTTACTTGGGTTTTCTTTTTCGCTAATAAGAGCGATGCTATTTCTGTTTTCAAAGTTTTTGTAAAGAAAGTTCAAAACGAAAAAGGCTACATGATTATTCGAATCCGAAGTGATCATAGAGGCGAATTCGTAAATTATAATTTTGAAAAATTTTGTAATGTAAATGGTTTTGATCATGAATTTTCTTGTCCTAGAACTCCTCAACAAAATGGTGTTGTGGAGCGGAAGAATAGAACTCTCGACGATATGGCCAGAGTCATGTTGAATAAATTTTCACTTCCGAAATACTTTTGGGCAGAAGCTGTCAGTACAGCATGCCACATTTTGAATAGGGTGCTGATTCGTCCCATTACGAAGAAAACACCCTATGAGCTTTGGTTTGGGAGAACCCCCAATGTTTTTTATTTTAAAGTTTTTGGTTGTAGATGTTTTATCCTTAACACCAAAGACAACTTAGGCAAATTTGATGCCAAAGCTGACGATGGTATCTTTCTTGGTTATGCCGCCAAGAGTAAGGGATATAGAGTTTTTAATAAACGCTCACTTATTATGGAAGAGTCAACAAATGTGACTTTTGATGAAGATAACAGTGCAGTAAGTACTCTTGATGATGACGTTGAGCCATCAACTTCTACTCCAATGAATACTTCAACCGAAACTGATTCTCTGGAGGGTTTGCCCAAGAAATTCTCTTTCAAACCTTCTCATCCAGAAAATTTAGTAATAGGAGAAGTTTCACGTGGAGTAACTACTAGATCATCACTAAGAGACTCCGTTGCTAGCACTGCCTTCATTTCACAAGTAGAGCCTAAAAATATTTCTGAAGCCTTTAATGATGAATTTTGGATTTCTGCTATGCAAGAAGAACTCAACCAATTCGAGAGAAGCCAAGTATAGGAACTCGTTCCTAAACCAGTTAATCACTCGATAATTGGTACTAAATGGGTTTTTAGAAACAAAGTAAATGAAGATGGTTCAGTCACACGTAACAAAGCTCGTCTAGTAGCTCAAGGATACAACCAAAAGGAAGGTATCGACTACGATGAGACGTATGCTCCTGTTGCTAGACTAGAATCCATTCAGATGCTTTGTGCTTTCGCTAATTTTCAAAACTTTAAATTATTTCAAATGGATGTGAAAAGTGCTTTCTTGAATAGTTTTATTAAGGCGGAAGTTTATGTGAAACAACCTCCTGGCTTTGAAAATCACAAATTTTCCAACCACGTGTTCAAGCTAAAGAAAGCGCTTTATGGCCTCAAACAAGCCCCCAGAGCTTGGTATGAAAGGCTAAGTAGCTTCTTACTTGAGAAAGGTTTTTCAAAAGGGAAAATTGACACTACACTGTTTATAAAATCTTTTAAAGACACTATTCTGTTGATTCAAATCTATGTTGATGATATCATTTTTGGCTCTACTGATGAAACCCTCTGTCAAGAATTTGCCAAGTGTATGCAGACGGAATTTGAGATGAGCATGATAGGAGAGCTCAACTACTTTCTTGGCCTGCAAGTGAAACAAATGGCTAATGGAACTTTCATCTGTCAATCGAAGTATACCAAGGACATGCTGAAGAAGGTCGATCTTGACAACGTCAAACCAATCAGCACTCCAATGGCTACTTCAACCAAACTCGAACCAGATGAGAGCGGCAAACCTGTTGATCAATGTAAGTATCGAGGTATGATAGACAGCTTACTTTATTTAACTGCTAGTCGTCCCGATATCATGTTTAGTGTTTGCCTATGTGCAAGATATCAAGCTAATCCTAAGGAATCACACATGACCGCGGTTAAGCGTATCTTTCGATACCTTAAGGGTACGGTTACAGTGGGCCTATGGTATCCCAAGTCCACATCATTTGACCTTATTGGTTACTCTGATGCTGACTTCGCTGGATGCAAGGTCGACCGTAAAAGTACGAGCGGCACGTGTCATTTATTAGGAAAGGCTTTAGTCTCCTGGTTTAGCAAGAAGCAGAACTCTGTCGCACTATCCACAATAGAAGCTGAATACATAGCAGCTGGGCGTTGTTGTGCACAAATTCTATGGATGAAGCAAACCCTTGAAGACTATAAGTTATCTTTCATGCATATTCCTATATTCTGTGACAATACTAGTGCCATTAATTTGACTAAGAACCCTGTCTGCCACTCACGCACTAAACACATTGAGATCAGACACCACTTTTTGCGTGATCATCAGCAAAATGGCACGATTAACTTAGAGTTTATTGACACTGATCATCAGCTAGCAGATTTCTTTACTAAGCCATTATCCGAAGAGCGCTTCAATTTTCTTTGTCGTGAACTCGGAATTTTGGATGAAGCAGTTATCAGTTGAGACTCACCTGCGTAAATATCGAGTATATTTTGATTCTTTTACGACGAATTTGGTATGGGTACAAGCCGAAAGGGTCCTTCTGACAACAAGGCGTAAAAGCCTAAGCGACACGGTGCACTAGTCCTCAGGACTACCGCTAGCTGGGATCCGGCCCCTGCAGCTAACCCATGGCAAATTTGAAATATTGAATTACAATATATTTCCTTGTTTATTATATGGTTTGTTTCGATTTAATATTGCCTAATTGATTTTTTTAAAGTTTATTCTGACTTTTGTGTACCTCTCTATGTACTTCAATGAATTCATCAAACTTTTATCCTTATTTCTAACTCTTTTTCACCACTTAACCTTTTTCTCTAATTTTTGGCCTGACTTATGTTCTGGGACATGAACCCAGAACTCGGGCCGAACTCTGCCCCTACCAGAGTTCGGGCCGAGTTCGGTCCCTTTGTTCCAGAGTCGGGGACAGCTTCAGCCGTTGGATCATTTTAGATCATACGGTCAGAATTCTATCCGACCAAAGAAAACCCCCTCTTATATTTCGGGTTTTCTTCTCTCTCCTTCACTATTTCCTTCTTCTCCACCTCTCCAACCTTCTTCCTACAAACCCTAACCCTAGTTTTTGATCTAGAAGTGCTCCATTGCTCTTCAAAATCAAGGGAAAGGGGTTTCTCATCATTCTCTTCCACTGTTTATTGATCATTTGAGGTATCATTCTTGTATTCTATACTTCTAATTATCAAGTTTGTTCTTCTTTTATGGCTCCTCGCTTGTTCAATCGTGGAAAGAGGATTCGAACTGAGAGTGTTTCCTCTTCGGATTCTCCTCCGTCAATTGAACAAATCATTGAACAACTTCAACCCCCTCATCCGTTGTTCAACCCACCTCGTCCTCGAAATCCTACTACCTATGACAACCGATTATTTGTCTCACTAGATGCATCAAACAACTGGTTTAGTAACTTTCGGAATCGTCAGGTATTCGCAGGACATCCTATTAATTTTTCTATATTCTCTCAATATGATTCTTTATTTCATGACCTCTGTTTTGATGAGCTAGTCACTACCACTTCTGCTATCTATCGTCATGCTGTCCAAATGTTCTACTGCAACATGACCTTTGATGACCTCCATATTTATTCACGAGTTGCAGGTATCAATATATCCTTTGACGACTTTGACTTAGCAGAATTTCTTGATCTTCCAGAGCCCAATTCTTGGGAAAAGCTTGTTGACGCTCGATCATTCCGTTTTCCCGATAGGATCTCCCTTGAGAGCTTCAAGGACGATTTGTGTACTCCATACACACGTCCTCGCAAGCTCATGGCTAAATATCTCAACCCATATTTTTCTGACCTTCATTGGATAATCTCTAACACCATTCTACCCAAAACAGGTTCTCCTGATGACATCACTTTTCTTGAAATATCTGCTCTTTATCATCTACACTTTGGAATTTCTTTCAATCTTCCACGTTCTATGATGGACCGGATGATTCATTGTAGGAGGAAACCACGAGCTCTGGTTTATCCTTTGTACCTTCCTATGATCTTTCGTGTATTCCACATACCACTTGACACATGTCCGTTTTTGCCTGCTCCTGCTTTTCTGTCCAAGGCACGACACCTTCAGGTAGTTATCGCCTCTTCTGAGTCATCTGAGCAGTCTGCTGATGAGGAGCCTGACGCCCCTCCACTCGGTCAGGATGCACCACTTCTACCTGCCACTCTTGAGTCTATTCAGACTATGCTCCGAGATCGTTTTGACCTTGAGGACGAGCGCTGGACCCAGCTGGAATATCGTACTGCTCTACAGATGAGTGCCCTCGGCAACTCCCTGCATGATATACGGTACTCCATGTCTCATCATTTGTACATTCCCATGGAGCGGGATCCTGAGCGCGCGGGCCATCGCATTGATGATCCATGGGTCATGCGTTACATGGATCCGGATGCTGTATTTCTGGACCCCCGTCGCTCCTTTCCTGGTCCTTCAGACCCTCCAGGACCTTCTCGTGCTCCGTGATGGAGATTGGCTAGATCTGCTGCTGCTACTGATGATGATCTTAGTTGATGCTTTTTGATTTCAGTTATTTAGTTTATTATGGATTTATGTACTTGGTTTTATGTACTCAAACTCTGGTTGTGTGTTTGACACTTGGTTTTGTGGATGACATTTTATGCTCATTATCATAGTTTTACTTTATGCTAGTGACTCATTTTGTTTAGTCATACACTGTTTCTTCTCTGCTTGGTGTGGTTGTATCACTCTTCATTGTCTATACTGCAGTTTATATGATCTTTCATTCATATGCAGTCTATATTGCTAACTGCCAAAAGGGGAAGAACTATGTATATTCTGGCTAGATATATTTAGTATCATATCTTTCGCTTTCGTATATCTGTGCTTGTTTGTGCTTTTTGGAGATATTATACAGGTTCAATGCATTCTTTACGGGGGAGCTATCTCTTCTAGCTCAGCGCCGTTCACTGATCACGGGGGAGCTCTTATTTCTAGCTCGGCATCGATTATGGGGGAGCTATGTTGCTATGATCAACTGTGTCCAGGTATGAATGTTGAATATACATATATTATTTTGTCAATTATCAATATGGGGGAGATTGTTGACACAAAGTCACAGTCAACCAAATATTGACAATATTGACTAAATAATATCTGTAATAATTCAATACGACACACGACGTCTGCATTAAGCTCAAGACAGAAGACAGCTCAGCTTCTGTGTCTCAGTTGATTCGAGTCTGTATTTTACACTTTCTTTGAGTCTAGACTAATGTAATCTGAGTCATGCTGAGCTCTTGAAACTTAGACTATAGCCTACCCAAAAATCCCAAAGCTCCACCAAATCAGAAATTCCCAAATGGTCCCCTTTGAACCACTCTGTGCTCTGGAGACAGAGTTCGGGCCGAACTCTGCCTCCACACAGAGTTCGGACCGAACTCTGTCCTCTAGAAATCAGGAACCCTAATTTTAGGGTTAGCTGGTTGCTAGTTGTCCAACGGCCAAATATTTGAATTTTCCTACCCGAATTCTGGCCGAATTCTGCCTATAAAAACACTATAAATAGGACATGAATTCTCTCATTCCAATCCATCCCATCTTCTCTTCTCTTCTCTCTTATAAGCTCAAATAAGCCATATCCTTCCCATCTACTAGCCACAAACCGCCTAAGTCTCGAGTGCTCAGCATCTCTCAGTTAGGATTCTTGTGCAAGAGTCGAAGAAGTCGCTTGGACAATTCCAAGCAAATCGCCACTGCGATCCTCTGTTAGAAGTTGACGTGCTCTTCTGAAGTAAAGTCACAGTTGTAAACTACTATTTCACAAATAGTGGATTTGAATCCTGAGCTAGAGTTCTCAGGCCTGGACTAGTCCTCCACGAGGGAAACCAGGTTAAAATCGATGTGTTTGCGTATGCTCTTTTTGCTCTCTGTTTATTTTCCGCACTTTACTCTGATTATTTATTGTTGGTGAAAGAGTTATTTTTAATTGGTCATTTTTCTATATATACTCTATTCACCCCCCTCTAGAGTTGCCAAACTGTTCTTCAGTCTTGTCCTGATCCTGCTCCAGATTGCTATATGACCTGAATGCCTGTATTTATTTTACCGATAAATGGTGAGAATTCCAAGTTCTGTTCAGATGAAGGGTTGCAACCTCGGTCCTTGTTTGGTTTACGGGTTGTAACCTGGTAATCTGAATAGTTCCATGGTTATCTCGTCGTATATCATCCTGATGTATTTTCTTATTTCCAGTTTTTACCTTATTTATACTCTTGTGATGATTGCTGGTTTTAGTTCCTAAGTGAAGCTTCCTTTGTGGCACTTGCTCTTTATGGGATCTGACCCAGCTGGTTTTGTATGGCCAGATTTTGGAGCAGCTCCAGAGGATCTACCGACTATCCAGCCCGATGGTGGCGACTAGACGTAACCCGGGCAACGAGTGGGTTTATTTTTGCTCTCCCACTTTATTGTAAAAATATTCTTTTGAGACGTTTAGCCGACGAGCACCTGTTTAGCTCGATTGTATTTACTTACTGTCTGCCTACGGGCTGTAACATGATTGACAGATCCTAGGGTTGATCATGTATGACTAAACTCTTGCTAGTCCTCATATTTTATAATGACTAGCTTCATGATCAGCTGAATATGTAATATTTGGGACGCCTTATTATTGTATATTTAATGATCATACATCTTGTAACATTTACTTACTTGCTTGTGATTGAGACACTAGGCTTGTTCATGACCATAGGAGACTGTTGGCTTGTAGATAAACCCTCATGTATTTAGACAGCCGTGACCGTATAGCGAGATGGAATTCATTTCAATATACGTAGCTGGCTATGTCTGCCTCCGCTCTCCAGTATTCTAGTTCTGGGATATGACATGGTTTAAGTGGTGGCCCATGCAGGTCTTGTAAATCAAGATATGTGAGGGTTTACCGAATAGATGTCTCAATCAGTATTCGTCCTTGATCTCTGCTCGTATCTTCTGAATCCCTGGATTCTTGTCCTGATCATGTGCTTGTATCGTTGATCTGTCCTGGTCCTTCCTTATTGTTCCCTATGTCGTCTTCTTCAGCGACATTGTTCCTGGACCTGCCGGCCAGCAAGGCGGAGCACCTTCCGCGGACCAGCGGCAACCCGGAGATCAAGTCCAGCACTCCGGAGTAGCCTCCAGAGTCGAGCCTATTGGAGAAGAGCCCCCAATTCAGCCAGTTCAGCCTGCCGAACCTGATGATGGCACATTAGTAGGACTCGTCAGGACCTTGATAGCTTCTCAAGATCGTCGTGGAGATGCCTTGCAACAGGCAGTGATGGATGCTTTGACCAGAGGAGGTCATCAGGGTAACAGCGCGGCCAACAGCTTCAAGCGCTTGAACCCTCCATTCTTCGACGGTAGTGAAGATGCTATCGCGGCAGATGCATGGCTTCAGGACAAAGAGGTGGTTCTAGAAGCAGCCAGGACTCTAGAGAATGAGGAGGTGGCAGTTGTACGCCTGCAGTTGTTAGATCTTGCCCGCAGCTGGTGGGCAGCTCAGGCCGTAGGATTAGCAGCACCTATTGCTTGGGCGGTGTTCAGAGAGAGATTCCAGACCAAGTATTTCGATGCCGTGGCTCGGTATGATCTACAGGTGAGGTTTACCAATCTGAAGCAAGGAGGCAGGACGGTCGATGGATATGCGGCCGAATTTTTGAGACTCAGTCAGTTTGCTCCCACCTTGGTGGCAACCGAGTATGATAGAGCCCAGCGATTCCAGCAGGGACTTCACCTAGAGATCTTGTTGGCAGTTGAGCAGTTTGAGCATCAGACTTTTGATGCAGTCTTGAGAGCAGTCCGAAGGCATGAGTATCCCTCCCAGAGGATCGTGGATAGGGTCGAAGGTCGAAAGAGATCTCACGGCCAGATGAATCAGTCTTCAGCACCAGCCCCGGCAGCCAGGGCCTTGACTATTGGAGCTCCGAGGCGGGCGACCTCAGTAACGTCGGTTCAGCATTCCACTCTGACGTACCCTCAACAGCAGCAGCAGAAGCAGAAGCAATCTTCCGCAGTGGGTTGTTCTCATTGTGGAAAGCCAGGCCATGTGGTGGCAGAGTGTCGCAGGGCACAGGGATTGTGTCTGGTTTGTGGAGCAGCAGACCACAGGGTTGGATCCTGCCCGAATAGGGGTGGTTCATCATCGTCCAACCTTTCCAGGTCTTCGGTGAGAGGACCAGCACCGGTCCAGCAGCAGCAGCAGCAGCAGTACCCATTGTCGAGGCCCTTGCCGCCTCAGTCCCAGATGTTCCAGCAGCAGAACCCCCAGCAGCATGTACAAGCCCAAGCCTTGAGTCAGAGCAGGCAGCGAGGATTCCAGCAGAGGGGACCAGCACCCTGAGGGCACGGTCAGGCTATGGTGATGACCGCAGAGGAAGGATTGGCACCAGGAGAGGTAGTGGCAGGTACTATTCTCGTCAACTCCTTTCCAGCTTCAGCTTTATTTGATTCTGGTGCATCGCATTCTTTTATGTCTGCACGATTCGCGACACGGGTAGGATTGGAGCCCGAGTCATTATCAGTAAGGCTCAATATACTTACTGATAACGGACTTGTGGGAGTAGATAGAGTGTTTTCCTCGTGTCAGATCGTAGTTAGCGGTAGAGAATTCCCCGCTAGATTGATAGAATTCCCGATGGCCGATTATGATGTGGTCTTAGGGATGGATTGGTTGAGGAACCAGTATGCTAGAATAGACTGCCATATCGGCAGGGTTGTTTTTAGCATTCCAGACGAGCCAAAGTTTTCCTTTTCCCGAGGTGAAGTTGAGCCTTCTCCTCCGATATTGCGGATGGCAGTAGCTGCAGTGCAGTTGCCCTGGATAGTGGATGAGTTCCCAGATGTTTTCCCAGAGGAACTTCCAGGTATGCCTCCAGAGCGGAAGATCGAGTTCACTATAGACTTGATTCCCGGGACAGCACCAGTATCAGAGCGAGTCTACAGGATGGCGCCTTTAGAGTTGGAGATATTGTACAAGATGATTGAAGAACTCAGAACCAAGGGATTCATTCGTGCCAGTGGATCGCCTTAGGGAGCCCCGATGCTTCTTGTGAAAAAGAAGGATGGTACGTCCAGGTTATGTGTTGATTATCGTACCTTGAACTCAGTGACAATCAAGAACAGATATCCTCTCCCGAGGATAGATGACTTGTTTGATCAACTCAAGGGGGCTTCAGTATTCTCGAAGATTGATTTGCGCTCAGGTTATCATCAGATCAGAGTCAGAGAGCAGGACATCCCGAAGACAGCTTTTAGATCGAGATATGGGCATTGGGAGTTCCTTGTTATACCTTTTGGAGCAACCAATGCGCCGGCAGTATTCATGGACCTCATGAATCGTATCTTCATGCCGTATTTGGATCAGTTCGTGATTGTATTCCTAGATGACATTCTGGTCTACAGCAAGAGTGAGGCGGAGCATGAGCAGCATCTCAGAGTTGTTCTTCAGATTCTCAGGGAGCACCAGTTATATGCCAAGTTCAGTAAATATGAGTTCTGCCTCGATCGCATTTCGTACTTGGTGTTAACACAAAGTCACAGTCAACCAAATATTGACTACATTGACTAAATAATATCTGTATTAATTCAATACGACACACGACGTCTGCATAACAGTTCAAGACAGACGACAGCTCAGTCTCCGGCTCTCAGTGTGTTTTCGAGTCTGTATTTTATATTTTTATTGAGTCTAGACTTGTGTACTCTGAGTCTTGCTGAGCACTTGACACTTAGTCTACAGCCTACCCAAAATCCCAAGCTCCACTGAACCAAACACTGCCCAAAAATCCCCTTAGAACCACTCTGTGCTCTGGAGACAGAGTTCGGGCCGAACTCTGCCTCCACACAGAGTTCGGGCCGAACTCTGTCCCCTAGAAATCAGGAACCCTAATTTTAGGGTTAGCTGGTTGCTAGTTGTCCAACGACCAAATTTTTGAATTTTCCTACCCGAATTCTGGCCGAATTCTGCCTATAAAAACACTATAAATAGGGCATGAATTCTATCATTCCAATCCATCCAATCTTCTTTTCTCTTCTATCTTATAAGCTCAAGTAAGCCATACCCTTCCCATCTACTAGCCACAAGCCTCCTAAGTGTCGAGTGCTCAGCATCTCTCAGTTAGGATTCTTGTGCAAGAGTCGAAGAAGTCGCTTGGACAATTCCAAGCAAATCGCCACTACGATCATCTGTTAGAAGTTGACGTGCTCTTCTGAAGAAAAGGCACGGGTTGTAAACTACTATTTAACAAATAGTGGATTTAATCCTGAGCTAGAGTTCTCAGGCCTGGACTAGTCCTCCACGAGGGAAACCAGGTTAAAATCGCTGTATTTGCGTATGCTCTTTTGCTCTTCATTTATTTTCCGCACTTTACTCTGATTATTTATTGTTGGTGAAAGAGTTATTTTTAATTGGCTATTTTTTCTATATAAACTCTATTCACCCCCCTCTAGAGTTGCCAAACTATTCTTCAATTGGTATCAGAGCTCTGTTCTCTTTTTAAGGACTAACATCCTAAGAGCTGATCCATGGCAACCACACAATCCTTGATTTCCAATCATGGTGAAGGTCAGTCCACTCATAGGCCTCCCCTATTTGATGGGACAAACTACACATATTGGAAAACAAGGATGAGCTTCTATCTTAAGTCTCTAGACTTTGACCTGTGGACTGTCGTCACTGACGGTTACAAAAAGCCCGCCAGGATAGTTGTCGATGGTGACCTCATTGAGAAACCACACGACAAATATTCTGTCGAGAAAAAGAAACAGGCAAGTCTAGATGCTAGGGCTATTAATGCTTTATTCTGTGCTATAGACAGGAATGAGTTCAACAGGGTCTCTACATGCACCACTGCTCATAAAGTATGGAGACTTCTAGAAGTGACGCATGAAGAAACCACACAGGTCAAGGAATCTAAAATAAGCCGTCTCACTCAAGAATACGAAGCCTTCAAGATGAAGCCAAGTGAGACGATCACTCAAATGATCACAAGATTCCTCGACATCATCAATCCTCTATCCTCGCTTGAAAAGTAGTACTCAAACCACGAGAAGATTCGTAAGTTGCTCAGAGGGCTACCAAAGATTTGGAACCCTAAGGTGACAGCCATCATAGAAGGGAACGATCTCACAACAATGTCAATGGAGACCTTGATGGGTAAGCTCATGACTCACGAGCTTGACCTCAAGGACTTCGAAGAGCCTGCTCCGAAGATCAGGGAGATCGCACTCAAAGCTCATCGACGAAGGGCTGATCACGATGAGACCGAAGACGATAACTCGGATGATGAAGACCAAGCTCTCATGGTTCGCAACTTCAGAAAATTCCTTCGCTTCAATTGAAGGAAGAAGGATTCACAAGAAGATGATAAAGAAGAGCCAACCTGTTACGGTTGCAAGAAGACTGGACATGTCCGAAAAGACTGCCCATTCTTGAAGAAGAGCAACCGCTATGAGAAGCCATACAAAAAGAACTCATCAAAGAAATATGCCAACACAGGAATTTGGCATGAAAGTGAAGCGAGTGACTCCGAGGAAGAAAAAGGCTCTCCTCAAGATACAGCAAATGTGTGCCTAATGGCAACTTCCAACAAGGTATCTAACGAAACTCTAGATGACTTCTCTTTTGATGAACTTGGTGATGCTTTCACTGATTTACTCGATGATCACAAAAAGGTCATCGGTAAATACAAACATGCCAAGGACAAAATCAAAAGTCTTGAAGATGAGATACAAAGAATTTTCTTACTTCTTGATAATGTTAGAAATACGACACCCACAAATGACCCTGATCAAGTATCCAAGCTTAAATTAAGCTTACATGATGCTGAAGCACGTATTGAACAACAAACTCAAGAAATCACTACACTCAACACGTTGCTTGCTGAAGAAAAGAGTAGACACAAGATTTCCGTGACTAAGATATATGGCTTAAATATTAAGGTTGATGAACTGCAAGCTGTTTCTAAAAGATTAAAAACCAAATTGGGTAAACAGGTTGTTCAACCTCAAACCCAATCACATGGGCACAACACCACTCATGCTAGTCAACCACGTCATTCTCATGCAGCACATAACCATGCATTTATATACACAAACTTTTACAAACCACGTGCACGTAAGAATAATTCTCACTCAGTACACAATCATCATGCACAAAGACACAATCAACATCACTCCACACATAGGAATCATCATGCCATGCCATATAGACAAGATCATCATGCAATGCCATATAGACAAGATCATCATATGCCATATAGACAAAATCATCATGCCATGCCATATAGACAATATCAGCATGTCACACATCATAGACAATACCATCATGATATGCCTCATAGACACCATCACCATGCCGCTCATTCTATGCATAATCATCATCACCATGCTAACTCTTCACATCATGACCATCCTCATCCTGTTGCTTATAGATATTATTCTCATGCTCCTAGTATAAATAAGAATGCTATCTGTACTTACTGTGGATTACATGGACACATCTCACCACAGTGCAAATTTAGAAGACTTGTAGATAAAAAGATATATACTTGGTTTCCAAAGACTAACTTTTCAGGACCCTCAAGAACTCGGGTACCAAAGGTCACATCTACTCTTGATGTAGGTGGACCTTCCCTCTTCAACTGAAAGTAAGTGGATTCTCGATAGTGGATGCTCGTGACATATGACGGGAGACTCAAATCTTTTTACATCACTATCGATGAAGAGAGAAGGATATGTATCCTTCGGTAACAATCTCAAAGGGCACATAATAGGTAATGGTATCATTGGTCATCCTCCTTCTCCTGTAATAAAGGATGTCTGCCTAGTGACCGAGTTAAAGCATAACCTGCTCAGCATTAGTCATCTTGCTGATCATGGATATGATATTAACTTTGGACAAAATAGTTGCTACATCTATGATAGGTCAACAGGAGACATTGCTTTTGAAGGGAAAAGAGAGGACAACATCTATATTTTCTATCTTTCTGTAAATACTAACAATGCAGGTAGATGTCTATATGCCCACAAAGACGAACGACTACTTTGGCACCAGCGTCTTGGTCACGCCAACATGGATGCTATATCCAGGCTTTCTACCAAGAAGCTAGTGAGAGGATTGCCTGACATTACATTCAAAAAGGACACGGTATGTGCCGAATGTGAACTAAACAAGGCAACTAAATCCTCATTTTATTCCATCAACTCTGTAAGTACTACTAGATCCTTGCAACTACTTCATATGGATTTATTTGGTCCTAGTAGAATAGCTAGCCTTGGTGGCAAACTTTATGCATTTGTTATTATTGATAATTTTTCGAGATTCACTTGGGTTTTCTTTCTTGCTAATAAGAGCGATGCTATCTCTGTTTTCAAAGTTTTTGTAAAGAAAGTTCAAAACAAAAAAGGCTACATGATTACTCGAATCCGAAGTGATCATGGAGGCGAATTCGTAAATTATGATTTTGAAAATTTTTGTAATGCAAATGGTTTTGATCATGAATTTTCTTGTCCTAGAACTCCTCAACAAAATGGTGTTGTGGAGCGGAAGAATAGAACTCTCGGCGATATGGCCAGAGTCATGTCGAATAAATTTTCACTTCCAAAATACTTTTGGGCAGAAGCTGTCAGTACAGCATGCCACATTTTGAATAGGATGCTAATTCGTCCCATTACGAAGAAAACACCCTATGAGCTTTGGTTTGGGAGAACCCCTAATGTTTTTTATTTTAAAGTTTTTGGTTGTAGATGTTTTATCCTTAATACCAAAGACAACTTAGGCAAATTTGATGCCAAAGCTGACGATGGTATCTTTCTTGGTTATGCCGCCAAGAGTAAGGAATATAGAGTTTTTAATAAATGCTCACTTATTGTGGAAGAGTCAACAAATATGACTTTTGATGAAGACAACAGTGCAGTAAGTACTCTTGATGATGACGTTGAGCCATCAACTTCTACTCCAATGAATACTTCGACCGAAACTAATTCTCTGGAGGGTTTGCCTAAGAAATTCTCTTTCAAACCTTCTCATCCAGAAAATTTAGTTATAGGAGAAGTTTCACGTGGAGTAACTACTAGATCATCACTAAGAGACTCCGTTGCTAGCACTGCCTTCATTTCACAAGTAGAGCCTAAAAACATTTCTGAAGCTTTTAATGATGAATTTTGGATTTCTGTTATGCAAGAAGAACTCAACCAATTCGAGAGAAGCCAAGTATGGGAACTCGTTCCTAGACCGGTTAATCACTCGATAATTGGTACTAAATGGGTTTTTAGAAACAAAGTAAATGAAGATGGTTCAGTCACACGTAACAAAGCTCGTCTAGTAGCTCAAGGATACAACCAAGAGGAAGGTATCGACTACGATGAGACGTATGCTCCTGTTGCTAGACTAGAATCTATTCGGATGCTTTGTGCTTTTGCTAATTTTCAAAACTTTAAATTATTTCAAATGGATGTGAAAAGTGCTTTCTTGAATGGTTTTATTAAGGAGGAAGTTTATGTGAAACAACCTCCTGGCTTTGAAAATCACAAATTTCCCGACCACGTGTTCAAGCTAAAGAAAGCGCTTTATGGCCTCAAACAAGCCCCCAGAGCTTGGTATGAAAGGCTAAGTAGCTTCTTACTTGAGAAAGATTTTTCAAAAGGGAAAATTGACACTACACTGTTTATAAAATCTTTTAAAGACACTATTCTGTTGATTCAAATTTATGTTGATGATATCATTTTTGGTTCTACTGATGAAACCCTCTGTCAAGAATTTGCCAAATGTATGCAGACAGAATTTGAGATGAGCATGATAGGAGAGCTCAACTACTTTCTTGGTCTGCAAGTGAAACAAATGGCTAATGGAACTTTCATCTGCCAATCGAAGTATACCAAGGACATGCTGAAGAAGTTCGATCTTGACAACGTCAAACCAATCAGCACACCAATGGCTACTTCAACCAAACTCGAACCAGATGAGAGCGGTAAACCCGTTGATCAACATAAGTATCGAGGTATGATAGGCAGCTTACTCTATTTAACTGCTAGTCGTCCCGATATCATGTTCAGTGTTTGCCTATGTGCTAGATATCAAGCTAATCCTAAGGAATCACACATGACCGCGGTTAAGCGTATCTTTCGATACCTTAAGGGTACGGTTACAGTGGGCCTATGGTATCCCAAGTCAACATCATTTGATCTTATTGGTTATTCCGATGCTGACTTCGCTGGATGCAAGGTCGACCGTAAAAGTACGAGCGGCACGTGTCATTTATTAGGAAAAGCTTTAGTCTCCTGGTTTAGCAAGAAGCAGAACTCTGTCGCACTATCCACAACAGAAGCTGAATACATAGCAGCTGGGCGTTATTGTGCACAAATTCTGTGGATAAAGCAAACCCTTGAAGACTATAGGTTATCTTTTATGCATATTCCTATATTCTGTGACAATACAAGTGCCATTAATTTGACTAAGAACCCTGTCTGCCACTCACGCACTAAACACATTGAGATCAGACACCACTTTTTGCGTGATCATCAGCAAAATGGCACGATTAACTTAGAATTTATCGACACTGATCATCAGCTAGCAGATTTCTTTACTAAGCCATTATCCGAAGAGCGCTTCAATTTCCTATGTCGTGAACTCGGAATTTTGGATGAAGCAGTTATAAGTTGAGACTCGCCTGCATAAATATCGAGTATATTTTGATTCTTTTACGACAAATTTGGTATGGGTACAAGCCGAAAGGGTCCTTCTGACAACAAGGCGTAAAAGCCTAAGCAACACGGTGCACTAGTCCTCAGGACTACCGCTAGCTGGGATCCGGCCCCTGCAGCTAACCCATGGCAAATTTGAAATATTGAATTACAATATATTTCCTTGTTTATTATATAGTTTGTTTCGACTTAATACTGTCTAATTACTACATTCTAAAGTTCATTCTGACTTTTGAGTACCTCTCTATGTACTTCATTGATTTCATCAAACTTTTATCCTCAACCATCACTTTTCTTCAACACTTAACTAATTTTTTTATCTTTCAGCCTGTTTTCTGTTCTGGACCACTAATCCAGAACTCGGGCCGAACTCTGCCCCAAACAGAGTTTGGGCCGAGTTCGGTCCAATTGTTCCAGCGTCGGGATCTGGCTCTGCCGTTGGATCATTTTAGATCCAATGGTCAATATTCTATCCGACCAAAGACAAACCCCTATTTTATTTCGGGATTCTTTCTCTTTCCTCCCATATTTCCTTCTTCTCCACCTCTTCAACCTTCTTCCTTCCAAACCCTAACCCTAGTTCTTGATCTAGAGAGCTCCATTTCTTCTCAAAATCAAGGGAAAGGGGTTTTTCAACATTCTCTTCCACTGTTTGGTATTATTTTCAGGTATAACTCTCTCTTTCTATCATTTTCAAGTTCTCCTATTTCTTTGCAAATGGCATCTCGCTTGTCCAAACGAGGGAGAAGGACTCGACATGAGGGAGCTTCCTCTTCGGTTCCTCCTCCTCCGATTGAACAAGTTGTTGAACAACACCCCATTCATCCATTGTTCAATCCGCTGCGTCCCGATGACCCTAATACATATGACGACCGTCTATTTGTGTCGCTAGACGCCTCTAATGAATGGTTTAGTGATTTTAGGACTCGTCCGGTGTTTGGGGGCCATCCCATCAATTTCACAATATTTTCTCAATATGAATCTTTATTTCGTGATCTTTGTTTGGATGAACTAGTTGCTTCCAACTTTGTCATTTACCGTAGCGCAATCCAAATGTTCTACTGTAATCTGACTTACGATGTAACCCACATCTATTCCCGGGTTGCTGGCATTAACATTGCCTTCAATGATTCTGAGTTGGGAGACTTTCTTGCTCTCCCGGATCTTGATGTGTGGGACAAGCTTGTGGAAGTATGTCAACTTCAATTTGTTGGCGATACTTCCCTTGAAGGATTCAAGGAGAATTTATGTGCTCCTAACGTAAGTCCTCGCAAGCTAAAGGCCAAGCATCTCACCCCCTACTTTTATGAACTTCATCGCATCGTGTTCAATACTATCTTACCAAAGGCTGGTTCAACTGATGAAGTTACCTACTTTGAGATCTCTGCTTTATATCACCTTCATTTTCATATCCCCTTCAATCTTCCTAGGACAATGATGGACTGGATGATAAATTGTAGGAAGAAACCAAGAGCTTTGGTTTATCCTTTATACCTTCCTATGGTTTTTCGTGCATTCATCATTCCTATTCATGACTGTCCGTTCTTGCCTGCTCATGTTTTCCTGTCCAAGGCACGACGTACTCAAGCAGTCGTCGCCTCTCCTGAGGCTTCTGAGCATTCTGATGATGAGGAGCCAGACGCCCCTCCACTCGGTCAGGATGCACCTCCTCTACCTGCCACTCTTGACTCCATCCAGACCATGCTTCGGGATCGTTTCGACTTAGAGGACGATCGGTGGGCTCAGATGGACTACCGCACTACCCTGCAGATGAGTGCACTCAGCAACTCGCTACATGATATTCGGTACTCCATGTCCCATCATCCTACTATGCCCATTCCCATACAGCGGGATCCCGATCGTGAGGGCTATCGCATTGATGATCCGTGGGTCATGCGTTACCTGGATCCGGGTGCTGCTTTTGTGGATCCCAGACGTTCTGACACTCCTGGACCATCTCGTGCTCCGTGATGGAGATTGGCTACTATCTGCTGCTGCTGCTGCTGATGATGACATTAGTTGATGCATTTTTATTTCTAGTTAGTTAGTTTCAGTTTTATGTACTTGGATGCTTTTAAACTCTGGTTGTGTGTTTGACATTTGGTTATGACACTTTATGCTAGTACTTCTTTTGATTATTTCTATACTGTTTCTTCTCTGCTTGGTGTGGTTGTATTAACTATTAATTGTCTATTGCAGTTTTCTTTTATTATTCATTTCTCTGCAGTCTATATTGCTAACTGCCAAAAGGGGGAGAACTATGTATATTCTGTCTGGATATATATGGCTGGATATACTTGTTTGGTATCAGATCCTATCTTTTCGTATTTCTGTGCTTGTTTGTGCTTTTTGGGAGATATTATACAGGTTTCATGCACTATTTACGGGGGAGCTATTGCTTCTAGCTCAACACCGTTCACTGATTACGGGGGAGCTATTACATTCTAGCTCGGCATCAAGTATGGGGGAGCTATGTTGCTATAATCAACTGTGTCCAGGTATGAATATTGAATATACATATATTATTTTGTCAATTATCAATATGGGGGAGATTGTTGACACAAAGTCACAGTCAACCAAATATTGACTACATTGACTACATAATATCTGTATTAATTCAATACGACACACGACGTCTGCATAACAGTTCAAGACAGACGACAGCTCAGTCTCCGGCTCTCAGTGTGTTTTCGAGTCTGTATTTTATATTTTTATTGAGTCTAGACTTGTGTACTCTGAGTCTTGCTGAGCTCTTGACACTTAGTCTACAGCCTACCCAAAATCTCAAGCTCCACTGAACCAAACACTGCCCAAAAATCCCCTTAGAACCACTCTGTGCTCTGGAGACAGAGTTCGGGCCGAACTCTGCCTCCACACAGAGTTCGGGCCGAACTCTGTCCCCTAGAAATCAGGAACCCTAATTTTAGGGTTAGCTGGTTGCTAGTTGTCCAACGGCCAAATTTTTGAATTTTCCTACCCGAATTCTGGCCGAATTCTGCCTATAAAAATACTATAAATAGGGCATGAATTCTCTCATTCCAATCCATCCAATCTTCTTTTCTCTTCTCTCTTATAAGCTCAAGTAAGCCATACCCTTCCCATCTACTAGCCACAAGCCTCCTAAGTGTCGAGTGCTCAGCATCTCTCAGTTAGGATTCTTGTGCAAGAGTCGAAGAAGTCGCTTGGACAATTCCAAGCAAATCGCCACTGCGATCATCTGTTAGTAGTTGACGTGCTCTTCTGAAGAAAAGGCACGGGTTGTAAACTACTATTTCATAAATAGTGGATTTAATCCTGAGCTAGAGTTCTCAGGCCTGGACTAGTCCTCCACGAGGGAAACCAGGTTAAAATCGCTGTGTTTGCGTATGCTCTTTTGCTCTTCATTTATTTTTCTCACTTTACTCTGATTATTTATTGTTGGTGAAAGAGTTATTTTTAATTGGCTATTTTTTCTATATAAACTCTATTCACCCCCCTCTAGAGTTGCCAAACTGTTCTTCACTTGGGTCATATCATCACCAGAGGAGGAGTGGAAGTGGATCCCCAGAAGATTGTGGCTATTGAGTCATGGCCAGTGCCCAGCACAGTTGCAGAGGTTCGTAGTTTTCTTGGATTGGCCGGCTACTACCGACGGTTTGTTTCGGATTTTGCTCAAATTTCAGCGCCATTGACGCAGTTGACCCGCAAGGATGCACAGTTTGCTTGGACAGCAGAGTGTCAGAGTTCTTTTGAGCAGTTGAAGCGAGGCCTGATAATAGCTCCTATTCTCACGCTTCCAGATGGAACCGGAGGATTCTCAGTATATTGTGATGCTTCAGGCAGAGGCTTAGGATGTGTTCTGATGCAGCATGGGAAGGTAATAGCTTATGCATCACAATAACTTCGTGATCATGAGAGGAATTACCCAACCCATGACTTGGAGCTGGCAGCAGTAGTGTTTGCACTTAAGTTGTGGAGGCACTATTTGTATGGAGATAGGGTAGAGATTTTCACCGACCACAAGAGTCTGAAGTATGTTTTCACTCAGAAGGATCTTAACATGCGTCAGAGGAGATGGCTGGAGCTTCTTGTGGATTATGATGTCAACTTGCAGTATCATCCTGGAAAGGTCAATGTTGTTGCAGATGCTTTGAGCAGGAGAACTGGAGTTTATTTTCTAACAGCGCAACCAGAGCTGTTAGCAGATCTTCAGAAGATGGGTATTGAAGTTGTTCTCCCTTCCAGTGTAGCATTGATGGCCAGTATGCAAGTTCAGTCCACTATAGTCGAGAGGATCCGGATGGCACAGTCAGCAGATTCCAAGCTTCAGCGACTCAGAACAGAGTGTGAGGCAGGACGAAGACCAGAGTTATGCATTCATGAGGATGGTACACTTCGACGTAGTAAGCGTCTTTGTGTACCCAGCGGAGATATCCGGCAGGAGATCATGTCAGAGGCGCACAGTTCTCAGTATTCCATCCATCCTGGCAGTACGAAGATGTACCGAGATATTCGTCAGCACTTCTGGTGGAATGGCATGAAGCGGGAGATAGCTCGATTTGTCTCTCGGTGTTTGGTTTGCCAACAAGTCAAGGCTGAACATCAGAGACCGGCTGGACTTCTTCAGCCCTTACCGATTCCAGAATGGAAGTGGGAGCATGTGACCATGGATTTTGTGACTGGATTACCTAGATCCCCAGCTGGTAGAGATGCTATCTGGGTTATTGTTGATCGGCTCACGAAGGTGGCTCACTTTCTTCCATTCAGAGTTGGTCAGTCGACGGCTCAGCTAGCGGAGATGTACCTTAGGCAGATTGTCAGATTGTACGGAGTGCCCGTCAGTATCACCTCAGACCGAGATTCCAGATTTATATTGCACTTTTGGCGTAGCTTGTAAGAGAGTTTGGGGACTCGCCTCCAGTTCAGTTCAGCTTATCACCCGCAGACAGATGGTCAGTCGGAGCGCACGATCCAGACTCTTGAAGATATGTTGAGATCATGCACACTCGACTTCGGTGGTTCATGGGAAGATCACTTGCACCTGGTGGAATTTTCGTAGTAGAACAGTTTCCAGGCCAGTATCCAGATGGCACCGTTCGAGGCACTGTATGGTAGAAAGTACAGATCCCCGCTAGCCTAGGATGTTGTTGGAGAAAGACAAATGCTTGGTCCAGAAATGATCGCTCAGACAGTTGAGGTGGTCAGGAGAGTCCGAGATCATCTTAGAGTTGCCCAAGATCGCCAGCGCCATTGGGCCGATTCTCATCGGCGCCCTCTAGAGTTTTCGGTCGGCGATCATGTATTCCTGAGGATTTTGCCTAACCGTGGCGTCATTCGTTTCGGCGTCCGGGGAAAGCTTAGTCCTAGGTATATAGGACCGTTCGACATTCTGGAGTGAGTAGGAGATGTATCCTATCGTCTCGCTCTTCCGCCGTCGCTAAGCGAGGTGCATGACGTGTTCCATGTATCCCAATTACGACGGTATATCCCGGACCTGAGCCACATCCTGGATCATTCGGAATTGGTTGTTGGTACCAACCTTTCATATGAGGAGAGGCCCGTGTCTATATTGGACCGAAGAGAGAAGATCCTCAAGAACAAGACTATCAAGTTAGTCCGAGTTGCTTGGGGTCATCACTCTTTGGGGGAGTCAACGTGGGAGCGTGAGGATGATATCCGATCGCGATATCCCGACCTGTTTGACTCGTGAGGTATAATGTCTTTCTTATGCCTCATGCCTTCGATTCCTTGCTTGCATGATTGATTGATTGCCTAGTATAGCTCGCTTGTTATTAGTATAGCTTGTCATTGCCCCTCTAGCCTCTTGATTAAATTCCGAGGACGGAATTCTTTTAAGGTAGGTAGAGTTGTAATGCCTGTGGTTCGTATTACGTTTTTCTGGAATACGTGTACGTAATTATTCTTGTATTGCCTGATTTTCTTGCTTAATTCCTTCTTGGTTTGGTCTATTCCTGGTTCGGGTTGGTTGGTTCGACCTGGCTTGGTTTTGATTGGGTTCATGATGAACCCAAAGTGACCCCCTACCTACCACCACTATTTTGTATTTATTAGCCCATTCTTTTCTTTCTCTTCATTAATCTCATCTTCTTCTTCCTCATTACTTCTTACCTACCAGAGAGAGAAGAGAGACGTCTAGGCAAGTACAACTTGCTTCATGGAGGAACTCCAATTTTATTACTTCATTCTTTTCCTTACTACATTCTAAAGCACTTTAGTACTTGGCATTTTCACTTTCCATGGCTAGATTCTTGCAGATCTTGTTTATTTTATTTTTGGATTTTTTGGGTTTTGATCTACTTAGTCTTGTTATTTCTATGTTTTGATGGTTCCATGTTGTAGAGAATTTTGTTCTACCCTATTTTGACCTATGGAAGTTCGGATTTGGGCTCCGGATGAAAGTTTTATGAAGCTTGGAAGGCATGGGTTCCTAGTGTTCTTCTCCTCAGAATTTTGGAGAAGAAGAACAGTTCCCTGGCGCATGGCTGTACTTGACCGCATGAGTAATCATGCGGCAAGTCGCCATCAGCCGCATGAGACCCTTGTACTTCTAAACCGCATGAAACTTAGTCCGAGCCGCATGAGGCTGAGTCTCATACTCAGCCGCATGGGCTCATTTTTCATCAGCCGCATGAGTCTACATGGACTTAGTCGCAGGGCTGGGAACGAACTCTTCTCGAGCTGCATATGCAACTGTCCCCCCCAGCCGCATAAGCCATCGCATTGACCCAGCCTCATGCGCCCTCACTTCTTCCGGGCCGCATGGGTTTTGCTATGTGAGCCGCATGGACTTGAGTTCGCCATCAGCCGCATGAAGACCCCTTTCTAATTCGAGCCGCATATGCGCTCACCTCCCTGAACCGCATAAACCCAAGCACTTGCCAGCCGCATAGGCCCTGATCCCCGAGCCGCATGAGAACCCTAGACCCTGGCCGCATGGACTTCTGAGTCCGGGCCGCATGATCCCGATTAATTCCAGCCGCATGCGCCTTTGCATTTCCAGCCGCTGGCGCCCTTGTAATTCCAGCCGCATGCGCCCCCTCCTTTTCTGGCCGCATATGACCGAACCACATGACTTTCTCATGGTCCTGTGTACTATTATTTATCATTATTTGCCCATGTTTCCTAACTCCTTTATTAGATATTTTACGCCCATTTTATATTCTTACGTCTTTTGTCATGAACTTGATTTTACTTACATGTTTGGAATTGATAATGGAGCACGACCTGACAGTGACCCGTCGTGGTGCACTCTTGACAAGAAAAACTGACATGACCTGATAGTGGCCCGTCGTGGCGCACTCCGAACTAGTACACTTGATATGATAAACCTGACATGATTATCTCAAATAACTGTTGTGACGGCTACCTGACATGACATGACCTGTATAATTACCAGAACACCGTGGGCGATTGTGCTTGTACAAATAAACCAGTCCTGTCTTGCATCATGTCTAGGGAGGGACTCCTGAGTACCACGGTCAGGAGTACCTATTGAAATGGACTAAGGCTAATAACTAGATTAATATATTAGTCATGAAGAGATTTCCCAGCTACAGGCAATCCCGTTACCTGGGCGCGCCTGGGATCTGTAGCCTACCGTCGAGTAGGGCACATTTCCAGCACACTGTCATGTGTTGCACCCTTCAAGCTACTTAAGGGTACATGCGTTTCCTGGACGATATACCCACCTGAATTCAACCCTAATCTTTTGTCCTGGGTAACCTGGATGGTCTGCAGGGCTTGTGGCTATGGAATAATCTCACTGCATCTTGCTAGTAATTAGGCCTGTGATAACCCTAGTTAGTTAAAGTATCAAGCCATAATTCTTGCTTGGCCGTGAAATGATTGGATGGAGTTTAACCAGTCTAGTCTTGTCCTGGTCCTGCTCCAGATTGCTATATGACCTGAATGCCTGTATTTATTTTACCGATAAATTGTGAGAATTCCAAGTTCTGTTCAGACGAATGGTTGCAACCCCGGTCCTTGTTTGGTTTACGGATTGTAACCTGGTTATCTAAATAGTTCTATGGTTATCTCATCGTATATCATCCTGATGTATTTTCTTATTTCCAGTTTTTACCTTATTTATACTCTTGTGATGATTGCTGGTTTTAGTTCCTAAGTGAAGCTTCCTTTGTGGCACTTGCTCTTTCTGGGATCTGACCCAGCTGGTTTTGTATGGCCAGATTTCGGAGCAGTTCCAGAGGATCTACCGACTATCCAGCCCGATGGTGGCGACTAGACGTAACCCGGGCAACGAGTGGGTTTATTTTTGCTCTCCCACTTTATTGTAAAAATATTCTTTTGAGGCGTTTAGCCGACGAGCACCTGTTTAGCTCGATTGTATTTACTTACTGTCTGCCTACGGGCTGTAACATGATTGACAGATCCTAGGGTTGATCATGTATGACTAAACTCATGCTAGTCCTCACATTTTGTAATGACTAGCTTCATGATCAGCTGAATATGTAATATTTGGGATGCCTTATTATTGTATATTTAATGATCATACATCTTGTAACATTTACTTACTTGCTTGTGATTGAGACACTAGGCTTGTTCATGACCATAGGAGACTGTTGGCTTGTAGATAAACCCTCATGTATCTAGACAGCCGTGACCGTATAGCGAGATAGAATTCATTTCAATATACGTAGCTGGCTATGTCTGCCCTCGCTCTCCAGTATTCTGGTTCTGGGGCGTGACAACGTGCATGCACCAATTTGCGTGCCGTATCGCTTTGCGTGTCATATTGTATCTTGTGTTGCCTCGGTTCGCGTGCACGTCTAGATTTGCGTGTCGCATAATTCGTGCACCATCTTGATATTCGTGATTTTCTCGATCTACGTGCACGTCTCGATTTACGTGCACATGTTTCCCGTTCATCTTCGATATTCGTGCCATCTCGATATTCATGTCATCTCGATTCTCGTACGTGTCTCGATATACGTGCACGTCTCGGTTTACGTGCCCGTATCTGTCCGCGTGCCTCGGTTTCCGTGTCCGATCCCTGTACTGTTTGCGGGACCCACACGGTATAGCCTTCTGCCATCTCTTGTGATTATTCTATTATTGTATTATTTAATTCTAATGATTGTTTATTGTATGTTCTGAGGATCTCGATTGGCGTGCAAGCGTGGATCGCGACTGCCGAAGACTTGCTTACCTAGCTGAGCCCTCTAGGCAAGTATCCCTTGCTCATCGACGGCTCTTGTCCACTCTCCTGGATTTTATTTCATTTAATTAATTTGTACTTGTAAATTTTATAACCATGATTAGTGTAGCCTAGTAGTAGAACTGCCATGATGATAACTTAGGATAGCTTGGTTCGATACCGGGATAGACCGTATCGGACGACTCGGATGGGTCATCCACACCTCCGAGGACACGAGCACGACTCACATGTATGGATTGTCCCTGTATGCCCCGTGTCTGACTCGCGGTCGGGTAACGGCTTTGGCTAACTTTACTTGTGGCGGTGATTGTGCTTGGATTAGGGATTTATGGGCATGTGTTGTGGTACGCCCTGCGAGGCGGTTATTTTATTATTATGCATGTTGGCTTGGTGCCCAGTACGCATTGTAACGCTGCTGGAGGCCGGGGCTTAGTGTTCTCGGCTATCGATTTGTTCCCAGTACGCATTGTAGTGCTGCTGGTAGCTGAGACTTAGTGTTCTCAGTCTACGATTCTGCGATTCTGCGGCGGGTTGCGCCGAGTGGATTTTAGCCCCAATTCGCTGGAAGCTCCTGTCCCGAATACAGAGGAGACTCTGCCGGATTCTTCCAAAATTCTTGATCGAAAATTTGGTTCGAAGGATTGGGCAGAACCATTCCTTTGGTTTGCAGGACTGGGCTCGTGCCTGTTCACCTTGGTATAGTATACCTGATCCCATTACCTGCTAGGGAGACTCCATACTAGATTAGTCGCCTAGATCCTGACCTGCCTTGTCCGTCGGATAGCGTAAGGAGCGCGGTTCTACTCAGGAGACGGTCTGTAACCCTGGTCCTTGTTTGGTTTAAGGGTTGTGGGTCTGCTCCAGAGTGGTTCACGCAATCCTTGCCACTTTTCTGACGGTATTTAATTAATATATACTTGTCCTCTGACCATTTATTCTAGGAGTTGTCCTAGTCTAGCGAGATAGAGCTGACAGTTGTCCTATGTATTGGGAATTGTGACTTGTGGATATGACTGAGGATTGAGTATTATGGAGAGTATGATCTCGGGATATTGACTTGGTGGATCTATGTGGATTTCTTGGATTTTGGTGATTTCGAATATTTCGTGGAACGAGAAGAATATTGAGGGTATTATTATATAATTTTTACTCGACTTCCCAAACGCCCAAAACCTGGTACCTTTGTGTATTTTGGTAGCTGGGGAACCTGGTTTGATTGCTATGTCTTGGTAGTTGAGGGCCTCGTTTTCTAGTGGCTGGTGATCATTGACTTGGAAGATTCTTGTGAGCCAGAGGGCCTAGCGTTGCTTACAGTGATTAGCTTGGTATTTGGTTATTGACCTTCCTGACATGATATTGATTTCCATCATAGATAGGAGACTCCTGATAGTTTGATAAGGTGGATGGATCGACTTGATGATTCGAGCTGTAGGTTCCCATGTGTACTTGACAGACTATTATAGTGGAGGATTTTGATCTTGTACCCAACTTGTTATCCATGTCACGATTTGGGAATGTGACTTCTCGTGACTGATAGGTTTGACCTTGTTCCTGGTATTACACGATGACCTGGACCTGTCTTGATTCTTGATTAGTGGCCCGTAGAGGTGCACTCCTGACTAGCACTCTGGACTTGACAGTAAACCTGGCATGTATACTCTTGATTCTTGATAGTGGCCCGTGGTGGCACACTCCTGACTAGTACTCTCGACATGGCATATTTACTCTTGACTGCTGTTGCGACAGCCAGTCCTGACTTGCTCAGCATGACCCCGTCTTGACACCGTGGTTGATTTCTCTTGATTGTGCTTGTATAAGCCACCAGTCCAGTCTTGTCTTGCATCATGTCTAGGACATGGATCCCTGAGTACCACGGTCAGGGATCCATAATGAAACTGACTAGGCTAATAACTAGATTAATCATGTAGTTCATGGGGACTTTCCAGTGACCTGTTGCTTGTCTGACCCCGGCCCTATGTATCTATATATATACTAGGGATTTGTTGCTATCCGTCGAGATGAGCGCATTCCCAGCCCTCCGTCGAGTGTGGCACTACTTTAGGGCACATGTATCTTACTGCAGTGTGCCTGCTATATCTATCTTTTTCTTTTGCTGGGGCCATTCGGGTAGTAGCAAGCAGGAGCTGGACTTTGCAGTCTTATTGCATCTTATTAGTAATTAGGCCTGTGATAACCCTAGTTAGCTAATAATAGCAAGTCGTAGGCATTATGTGGCCGTTTGTCCTTCTGTGTTGTTTGGCTTGTTGCCTGCTAGCCAGCTGATATTGATTTCCAGCTGGCAATGTAGGTGTTAGTGGATGCTAGGGAGATTGTGATTGTGTTAGATTCACTTTAATTGTAGATTGTTATCGTGCATTGGTACCGCACGATCCCTTACCTTTATTTACTGTTTTTAGATGTTATTCTTGTCATATTTTATCCTGCTGGTTTTCTTCGCCCGTCCTTGAGCCTTCCTTTCTGGTACTTGCTGCGGTTGGCCTGACCAACCCTGGATTGTTCCCAGATTGTCTGAGACCGACCCGGTGGATCTTTCAGACTTGACTTGGAGGGTGTGCTTCAGTTCCAGACCATGCTAGGAACTGTGGGAAGGTATACTTGTCTACATTATTATCCTGTACTGTAGATTCCAGATTTTCATATGAGTATTTCCTATTTTTCATATGATTATCTCTCTTGATATTGCTTTATTGTGATTTACCTGTGGATATGAGATCGGATTTAGGCCATAGATTGATTGCATGCTAGGATACCCAACCAGACTGGACAGCCGTCATCACCGTATAGCGTATTCGTACCTTATATAGTGTAGCTGGCCGTGCACGTTCCCGTATTTCGGAACTGAGGCGTGACATGGTTTTAGTGGTGGCCTATGCAGGTCTCGTTTTAAGATTTTGTTGGGTATCACATGATTATTGATCTCAGTCCACTATTCCTTGGTATTCCTACTTGTTACACTTGTCCTTCGCTCCCTTGAACCTGTGAACTGGTCCTCATCTCTACTTGGACCTATCTTGCTTGGCCATGTCTTATTCGTGTTATCTATCTCTGATCCTTGTTTGATAGATATGATCCTATAGTTGGTCATGTCGATCACCTTATTTGATGAGATGTTATCTTATCTCCATTATTTGGGTTACATGATTATTTATCTTGGGTTCTGTACTCTCTACCGGTGTTTTGCCTTGTTTGATTTCCTGTTATCCATTTCGTGCGTTGACTTCGTGTTGACTTAGTTTCATTATCGTCCTCTTCGAGCGTTGGCTGGATTGCTGCGGAATAAAGATTTCATCTGGACTCCGAGATTGGATATTCTAACATTTGTTGAGTATCCGAGGGATATTCTTGTATCGATTTGGCTTCCTTGATTCCGGACAATTTTGCACTCATGATTATATATTCCAGATATTATTTTGATTATAGATATACCTTCTATACATCATGTTTTGATATGGATTCTTGATTTAGAGTATTTTTCTATGGATATGGAGTATTTTCCTAGAAAAGCTATCTTGTGGTTATTATTAAAGATATTTTTGGATGTATGTTGTGATTCACCTGGATTTTGGATTTTGATTATTTTTTTAGGACTCTCGTTATATTGTTAGAGATTTTTGTGATTTTAGTGATTTGGATATGTGAGTTATGGATTTGATTCGTTTTTGGGTATTTGTCGAGAGTACCGGGTGACCCTAGTATACCTTGACGGCGTGGTAACGAAAGTTGCAGCCGCTCGATTATAGTGCCCTGATGCATTTTTTGCAGCCATTCCGGATGGCGTGGCAAGGAATGATCATGACACACATTTTTCGGATATTAGGAAACTACGGTCATCGGTTCGAGACAGATATCCTGTATTTTATGATTTTTGTGATTTATTATTTTTCTTTATGCAGTTGGGATTTTACGTTTCTGGACATTGTTTTTGATATTTTGTACTCGTTTTGATTTATGGGGTTATTTCGTGTGCGAGAAATTGATTTTCGAGATTCTTTCGATGTTTTGGGTTTACCTTGCGAGTTGATTTATTTAGCTAGACCTTCTTCCCTTTGATGTTTTCATATTGAGATTTTGTTCGTTTTTTATTGTACTACTTGATTTCTGTAAGGTGGGTAGAGTTTTCATGGCAGATATATGTACTAGTTTTGAAAACCCTATTTTGATAATTTTGAAATTTCGAGGACGAAATTTTCGTAAGGTGGTAGGATGTAATATTCCTATTTTGAGGTACGTATTTGACCGTATTATTGTATTTAGAGGATTTTAATTTTGGGGTATTCTTGAAATTTTTATTTTTTTTTTGGAGGTAATTTTATCCTCATTATTATTATTATTAATTTTTTGTTCCTAATCTACCCTTCCCAAATATCTACCTAACCCCTCTCTCTTTCTCTCTCTCTCTCCCTCACTCTCACCCTCCCCCTACCTAACTCCCCTCTCTCCCTCCTCACCATCTCTGGAGAACCGGCCGACTCACCCCCCTTCACTCTCGATTTCTCCCTCTCTCTCCATGGAGCACTCCCCTCCCATCCTCACTCTCCACCCTCTCTCCTTTCCCAGGCCTCCTCCATCCGGTGCCACCGCCGCCCCCTTAGCCGGCACCACCACCTGCACCGCCTGCCACCACCACCTAGTCGAAGCTCCTCCACCGCGACCCCTGCCACTTCCATCGCCTTCGCCCCTCTCCCGGAGCCGCGATCGCCACCATCTCCAGCCCTCACCGCCACCGCCCTCATCATCATCGTCGTCTCCCTTCAGCCGCCACCGCCATGGCCTCCGGCCACCTTTTCCTGGCCGAGCGCCCAGCTCCGGCCAGCACCTCCCACTTTCCCTCTTGTCGCCCCGAGCTCCTCCTCCCTCTCCCGACCTCTCGATCTCCTCTCCCGAGCCCCCTCCGCCGCGACCACTGCCTTCAGCCGCCACCACCAGTGCCGCGGCCACCACCTCTGCCATCTTCTCCGGCCGGCCTCCTCCGTGGGCCCCTGCCGCTGCTTCCGTCCTCCTCCAGCCTCCCCTAGTAGCTCCGGCCGCCTCCCTCTCCGCTGGCAACCCCCTCTGGTGAGATCCTCCTCCGCCTCCTCTCTCCCCTTCTTCGGTCTGCGCACCCTCGGGATGCGTGCTGCCCCGTGCAGCGTGTCGTCTCGGGCAGCGCACCCTCGGTTGGTGCGCTTCCTCGTTCTCCGTGATTTCGGGTCGTATGCAACCCCGGTTTTTGTGCACCTAGACACGCGTTTTGCCTCGGGCAGCGGGACGCCTCGAGCCCCGCGCTGCCTCGGGCACCGTGCCATCTCGATTTGTGCACCGCCTCGATTTTCGTATCTCGGCCTTTGTGCCTACCTCGTGACCCGTGCCGCCTCGATTTACGTGCACGTACCAATTTGCGTGCCGTATCGCTTTGTGTGTTACATTGTATCTTGTGTTGCCTCGGTTCGCGTGCACGTCTCATTTGCGTGTCGTATAATTCGTGCGCCATCTTGATATTCGTGATTTTCTCGATCTACGTGTACGTCTCGATTTACGTGCACGTGTTTCCCGTTCATCTCGATATTCGTGCCATCTCGATATTCTTGTCATCTCGATTCTCGTGCGTGTCTCGATATACGTGCACGTCTCGGTTTATGTGCCCGTATCGGTCCGTATGCCTCGGTTTCCGTGTCCGATCCCTGTACTGCTTCCGGACCCACACGGTATAGCCTTCTGCCATCTCTTGTGATTATTCTATTATTGTATTATTTAATTCTAATGATTGTTTATTGTATGTTCTGAGGATCTCGATTGGCGTGCAAGCGTGGATCGCGACTGCCGAAGACTTGCTTACCTAGCCGAGCCCTCTAGGCAAGTATCCCTTGCTCATCGACGGCTCTTGTCCTCTCTCCTGGATTTTATTTCATTTAATTAATTTGTACTTGTAAATTTTATAACCATGATTAGTGTAGCCTAGTAGTAGAACTGCCATGATGATAACTTAGGATAGCTTGGTCCGATACCGGGATAGACCGTATCGGACGACTCGGATGGGTCATCCATACCTCCGAGGACACGAGCACGACTCATATGTATGGATTGTCCCTGTATGCCCCGTGTCTGACTCGCGGTCGGGTAACGGCTTTGGCTAACTTTACTTGTGGCGGTGATTGAGCTTGGGTTAGGGATTTATGGGCATGTGTTGTGGTGCGCCCCGCGAGGCAGTTATTTTATTATTATGCATGTTAGCTTGGCGCCCAGTACGCATTGTAGCGCTGCTGGAGGCCGGGGCTTAGTGTTTTCGGCTATCGATTTGTTCCCAGTACGCATTGTAGCGCTGCTGGTAGCTGAGACTTAGTGTTCTCCGTCTGCGATTCTGCGATTCCGCGGCGGGTTGTGCCGAGTAGATTTTAGCCCCAATTCGCTGGGAGCTCCTGTCCAGAATACAGAGGAGACTCTGCCGGATTCTTCCAAAATTCCTGATCGGGAATTTGGTTCGAAGTATTGGGCAGAACCATTCCTTTGGTTTGCTGGACTGGGCTCGTGCCTGTTCACCTTGGTATAGTATACCTGATCCCATTACCTGCTAGGTAGACTCCATACTAGATTAGTCGTCTAGATCCTGACCTGCCTTGTCCGTCGGATAGCGTAAGGAGCGCGGTTCTACTCGGGAGACGGTGTAACGCCCCAGTCCCAAAATATGTAGGACCAAGTACGTAGACATGCCAGCTGTATACATACGAAATACATGGACCTCGTATGTATACATAAGCTATAAATATAGTAATCCAAGACAACTAAATCTCATCCACAATGAAAGGAAATATAATATAGAAATCAACTTGAAGATTTATGATACAATCGTTGGGCGGAGACAAAGTCCACTGCCAACAAATTTAAATAGAGAAGACATATACAAAGAACGTGACTGGTCGAGCGAAGCAAATGACGAGTCCAAAGCAACCATCGCGAAGGATATGGCCTTAGCTAGAGCACCTGTAAGAAATAACGAAAACACACACCTGGGGAAAAACCAGGTCCTCAGAGGGACGTAACAAGATACATAAAAACAATACCATGATGAACTGTAAATGATACATGATAAAGAAAAGACCACATGCTCCAACACAATGGAACCTAACCACCTAGGTGTAATGCAAGTCGAAAACTATACTGGAACGTATAAGTGGGTAGGAATAAAGCATAGCATCCACTAGAGGCTTTCGCATGAACTAGTATACGTCTCTGACCGTATCTGACGACGTGGTCAGGGCCGTGCAATGGATATATCCCCTAGTTCATACTTTGCATCGCTAGCATACCTCCTGACCGTATCTGACGTCGTGGTCAGGGCCGTGCAATGGATATATCCTCTAGCGACACACCCATAACAGGAAAACCATGAACCCATAACCGGGCAATCTAGAAGGCTTTGGGCTAGCTCATACGTCCCAGTAGTTTTCCCCGCCCATGTATCACACAAGTCATATCCATGTCTTGGCGATCCATATATCTATGCAAGTCGCTATCTAGACTCCGCTAATCCATAAATGAACCGACACACGAACCGCCCGTATCGGTAGCAAGTCGAATACGTAGGTTCGGGTCGACTCAATGATCCTCACTCATGTGTCGTGTATGAGACGTGTCAACAAGTCAAAGAAGTTATGAAGCATAACTTCAACACACCGGAAAAGTCCGCTACCACATATGGTCCACACACACACACGCACACACACAAACATCGATATACATATCGATGGCACCCAAGTCATACTTGGACATACTCTTACTAATGTAAAAATACTAGCAACATATAAAATATCATGAATCAAATGTAAGTACAAGATGGCAAGGTATCTTGCCTGGTGTGTCTTTCGGTGGTGCGATGTTCGAGATGTCATGTTCTGTCCAATAGCCGAGGTCCATGCGAACATGGCCTAAATTCGTGAGAAAATAGAAACGTGTGATCAGACGTGATTAATAATGATAATCGAGGAGAATTTGGTGAGAAATATATATCTATTTTAGAAAATATTTCAATAAGCTTATGTAAATAACAATAACAATAATAACAATAATAATAATAATAATAATAATAATAGTAAAATTAATAATATATATCTATTTTAGAAACTATTTTTAAGAATATTTACTACATATATTAAAAATAACAATAATAATTTTAACATAACTATTGATAATATATCCATAATAATAATAGTAAAATTAATAATAACTAATGATAATGATAATAATATTAATAATAATAAAAATAGTTATACTTTAACAGAATTAATAAATAATAATAATAATATTAATAATAATAATAATAATAAAATAAGTTAGGAAAAACAAAAACAAAACCCCTAAAAATCATTCCCCCCCCCCCCCAAATACTGTACAGAGCAAGAGAGAGAAGCAGAGGGAGAGAGGGGAAAATCGGGAGTGAGGGGCTTACAGAGGAAGGGGTCGGCGGAGTCGTCGCTCGGCCGGCGGGGGAGACTTCTCCGGCGTGTGGGGATCGCGCGGTGGAGGAAATGGCGCGGACACCTGGAAGGCGGCGGACCGGGCACTCGGAAAGACAGTGGTCGGCGGAGGATGGTGTCACTGCAGACACGGGGAGGCGGCGGCGTCGGTCTAACGGCACGGAGGGTCGAGGCGCAGTGTTTTTACGGCTGGGTGGCTCAGGCGCTGACGCCGGCGGGGGCGACCAGCGGAAGCGGAGGGGCGCACGGCGCCGGCAGCGAGGAAATCTCGCCGGTTGGTGGCGCGGCGGCGGGGTAGATCTCCTGCGAAGGCGGAGGAAGGTGGAGACGAGTCCCGGCGCGCGGGGTCGGCATCGCCGGTCGGCCAGGTGAGTTAGAGTTAGGGTTTTGTCTCTCTTTTTTTGCTGCGTTGGTGTTTGTAGGTTGGTGGTGGTGGAGCGGCTGGTGTGGGCGATTTCCGGTGGCACGACGACGGTGGGTTTGGGGTGCCACCGGAGTTGGTGATGTTGGTGATGACGGAGAAGGTGGTGCCATTGAGCCGATGGTGGTGATGGATGGCAGAGATGGTGGTGGGGACAGATTTGGGTGGCTACGACCGGTGATGGCCGCAGCAGAGGTGTGGGTGTTTGGCCGTCGCGGCGGGGGAGCAGGGTGTTGGGATGGATGCTGGTGGTGGTGCCGTAGGTGCGGTGAGGCAGGAGGTCGGGTTGTCGGAGATTGCGGTGGCGGTGGTTGGGCTAGCTTCGGTTTAGGATTTACGTCGTCGTCGGGAATGCCCAACACGACTGGGTGGACGTCCGGGTTTGTCGGACGGGATAAAATATGTATATGTACTAGAAATACATATAGTGGATGGCACGAGACATGATGCACGATGTTGTGGAGATATTGAGAAAAATAGAGATTTATGGATGAGTACCTGCCTTTTATAGGATGTGGGAATCCCCATTAGGATAAGGATTAGGATGTGTAAATTTTCCATAGATAAATCAAATATTAATTAGAATAGATTTAATTAAATCAAAATCCAATCTCAATCTACTTTAAATCTAAATAAATCCAATAGATAAATATTTATCCTTATATTAACTATTTAAAACAAGCCAATAGTTCTAACCACAATTTAAAGTATAGTAATTAACTAAAATATATTTTTATAATTACTTTAAAAAGAATTTCGAAAATAATTATGTATATTTAAATATTTGAAACACCTTTTTGACAAAACAATTAATATTTTGAAAATTCATAAGGGACATGAAATATATTTCATGCATCTTGTACACAATTAGTATCATTAAAAATAATGATTTTTCTAACTACTACAAATATTTGTACAATAAAATAAAATGTAAATAATTATTATTTTGAAAACTATCTTACATAATAAAATTTTATAATCAAAAACCGTTTTTTTCTAAAAAGGTGTACCTTGCACACATTCGCACTCGACAAGTAAAATACGAAAAACGTAAATTGGTGCGCGACGTACAATACAAAATTTTAAATCAGTACCAAATTTAATAAAAAAAATAGTAGAAATTTAGGAGTTTTACATCCTACCCGACTTAAAAGAATTTCGTCCTCAAAATTAAGAATGAGTAGGGGGTGAGGAGGTACAAGGGTATATCGATAAAGAAGCACAGTCAAATCATTGGGCGAGTCAAGGAAACGACGTTGAATGAAAACATGCACTAGTGTTGTGAATTTAATAAAGGCGAAGATAACCATGGATTAACGCAAGAAGAAAAATGTTTTAAGATGACGCGCAATAAGAAATAGTATGGGTTCAAGTAAAATAAAATAAATTTGAGACCTTACAGTTATGGTCTCTTGTGTGTAGGTTGAGGGCACGATTTAGAGAGCGAATTAGATTTCACTCCTATATTTAAGCGAATTGAAAGTCGTGATAGGGCCGAGAAAAGTACGATGCCTTCGTCCTTCTAAAAAGTTGAAAGCGAACGTAATTAAGGAGTTCAAAAGACGATATTATCGAGTACGAATACGTGGTTCAAGGACGACCAAAAAATTTTCAAAAGGAGTTGCCAAGGCAGTCGCGGATGGGACTCTAAAGGACGAGTTTAGCTATGTTCCATCCACGTAGAATAATAGACAAAAGCGAACCAAAGTGCACTTGGTTGATCAGACCATCATGCATCGGTTCTGATAGACAATATGTTAGTGGGGTACCTCCATTAACATATATGTCACGAACAAGCTTGGTAAAAGGCTAAGCTTGCAAAAACTAGGCTACATCAGCATCATTAGTCTAGATAGTAAAATATAGGCACGACCATAGATGAATAAAAACAATAGGAATAGTCTAAGAGTCATAAGGATCTAGGTCTTGTTTATTCCTATACCATCATGCTACAATTTTATTGACCAAGGCTTTGTTGACCAAATGGGTTAGGATCCTCTAAATTCTATGGTCCAAGTGAACCTATCAATGTGGTCCACAAGATTTTGGTTAGGTCGTGAGATATTCTACTCAACTTACAAGAATTAAACTAATGGTGTGATAGGTCCAGCAATCAAGATTTAAGCATGTAAGGAATTAAGTAGAACAAAAATCATATATCGGGTCGAAAGAATTGAGTCGAGGTCGGGTCTCATCTATAAAAATATATTGGTTTCACGGTAGGGATTAGAGTCCAGTCCTTTTGACCCAAAAGTCGCAATAGGGAATTAGAGTACAAGGAGACGTGTTTTAGTGGCACGTGATATACCTACATGAAGGTGGGCTCGTCTAGGTCTTACCTATGAAGGTTGTGGGAAGGAAAAGTCTAGTGTTGTGCTCCAAATATCAAAGTCATGGTAGGGACACCAAAGAACTTAAAGTAGAAAGTGGGAGTTAATGAGATAATGATTAACGAACCAAATAAATGACCGAGCTAAAGCATGAAATAAAGATAACTTAGATTCTAACAAATCAAGGTAAAATAAATTAGGAGTACAGTTTCTAGAGATATGATAGCCACTTAGATGGAGTATGAGAAAGTCACGATAAAATCTAGGTTTGAGGGAATGTCGAGTGAGTCAAGATTGAGATATCTTCACATAGTTTGGTAGATAACTAACTCTACTTGTGTATGTGCAACTATCATGGTCATGGATGACATGCCACTAATGTGGACTACTCTATCTCATTATGGCTATCTTGGTTGCCTATCATTATAAGTCTTAACTTCTTGAACTCGAGCCTTTACAAAAATTCTCGAAAAAAAATAACCTACCATAATTTATGTTCATTCTAAATCGTCCAATAATAGCCATAACCTAAAATGTAAATTCCTTTAAAAATATCTTTTCATTATATCATACTTGTAACAAAACTCCATAATCCTATCAGTCGTCAACTTCCTTTTTTTTTACCAAAATTTAAATATCCATAATCAAGGTTTTAAACTTGAAATCTAAATAACTTTTTAAATCATAGATCATATGACATAATTTAATTCAAAAATATTTTACCAAAATTTACAATCATCCTCAAATTTTGGTCAATCCTAAATCATAATTCCATATTTAAAATTTTAAGATCCTTTTCCAAATCAAATTTATATCACTCCAAAAAATGTATAGCTATAACTTGATAAATCATAAATGCTCAAGGACTTTCAAAAACGCAAATCAATTAAATTTATTTTCTCGATCTAGCTATCCTCTTGTGTATATCATCTTGTAATATCAAAATAAATTTCCAACTATCCCTTGGAAGCCGTCCTTTGCTACTACCCAACTTGGAATTAACTAATCCTTAAAAATCATATCTCTAGGAAAATAATGCCTTTATAACTCAATAAAATCTCAATGTCTATTAATCGCCAATGCAATCCATCTAGCCATTTGTTTAACCTATGGGCATATACTAGTGTAGTCATCTTACTAAACACGAACTAAGAATTTACGGTAGAAGGAGTCAAGCAAGATGTAATCAAGGAGGTCGAACAAAAGTTCGAAATCTGAAGTCAAGAAAGGAGGTCAAGTAGGTGGATGAGATTCTAGACTCTAATCCTATATTGCAGGCTCACATCGATACGGTAAAGTAACCGAAGTGATAAGCTGGACCTGCATGGGCCACCACAAAAACATGTAACGCCCCAGTCCCAAAATACGTAGGACCAAGTACGTAGACATGCCAGCTGTATACATACGAAATACATGGACCTCGTATGTATACATAAGCTATAAATGTAGTAATCCAAGACAACTAAATCTCATCCACAATGAAAGAAAATATAATATAGAAATCAACTTGAAGATTTATGATACAATCGTTGGGCGGAGACAAAGTCCACTGCCAACAAATTTAAATAGAGAAGACATATACAAAGAACGTGACTGGTCGAGCGAAGCAAATGACGAGTCCAAAGCAACCATCGCGAAGGATAGAGCGCAAGACATGGCCTTAGCTAGAGCACCTGTAAGAAATAATGAAAACACACACCTGGGGAAAAACTAGGTCCTCAGAGGGACGTAACAAGATACATAAAAACAATACCATGATGAACTGTAAATGATACATGATAAAGAAAAGACCACATGCTCCAAAACAATGGAACCTAACCACCTAGGTGTAATGCAAGTCGAAAACTATACTGGAACGTATAAGTGGGTAGGAATAAAGCATAGCATCCACTAGAGGCTTTCGCATGAACTAGTATACGTCTCTGACCGTATCTGACGACGTGGTCAGGGCCGTGCAATGGATATATCCCCTAGTTCATACTTTGCATCGCTAGCATACCTCCTGACCGTATCTGACGTCGTGGTCAGGGCCGTGCAATGGATATATCCTCTAGCGACACACCCATAACAGGGAAACCATGAACCCATAACCGGGCAATCTAGAAGGCTTTGGGCTAGCTCATACGTCCCAGTAGTTTTCTCCGCCCATGTATCACACAAGTCATATCCATGTCTTGGCGATCCATATCTCTATGCAAGTCGCTATCTAGACTCCGCTAATCCATAAATGAACCGACACACGAACCGCCCGAATCGGTAGCAAGTCGAATACGTAGGTTCGTGTCGACTCAATGATCCTCACTTATGTGTCGTGTATGAGACGTGTCAACAAGTCAAAGAAGTTATGAAGCATAACTTCAACACACCGGGAAAGTCCGCTACCACATATGGTCCACACACGCACACACACGCACACACACAAACATCGATATACATATCGATGGCACCCAAGTCATACTTGGACATACTCTTACTAATATAAAAACACTAGCAACATATACAATATCATGAATCAAATGTAAGTACAAGATGGCAAGGTATCTTGCCTGGTGTGTCTTTCGGTGGTACGATGTTCGAGATGTCATGTTCTGTCCAATAGCCGAGGTCCATGCGAACATAGCCTAAATTCGTGAGAAAATAGAAACGTGTGATCAGACGTGATTAATAATGATAATCGAGGAGAATTTGGTGAGAAATATATATCTATTTTAGAAAATATTTCAATAAGCTTATGTAAATAACAATAACAATAATAATAATAATAATAATAGTAAAATTAATAATATATATCTATTTTAGAAACTATTTTTAAGAATATTTACTACATATATTAAAAATAACAATAATAATTTTAACATAACTATTGATAATATATCCATAATAATAATAGTAAAATTAATAATAACTAATGATAATGATAATAATATTAATAATAATAAAAATAGTTATACTTTAACAGAATTAATAAATAATAATACTTATACTAATATTATTAATAATAATAATAAAATAAGTTAGGAAAAACAAAAACAAAACCCCTAAAAATCATTCCCCCCCCCCCAAATACTGTACAGAGTAAGAGAGAGAAGCAGAGGGAGAGAGGGGAAAATCGGCAGTGAGGGGCTTACAGAGGAAGGGGTCAGCGGAGTCGTCGCTCGGCCGGCGGGGGAGACTTCTCCGGCGTGTGGGGATCGCGCGGTGGAGGAAATGGCGCGGACACCTGGAAGGCGGCGGACCGGGCACTCGGGAAGACAGTGGTCGGCGGAGGATGGTGTCACTGCAGACACGGGGAGGCGGCGGCGTCGGTCTAGCGGCACGGAGGGTCGAGGCGCCGTACTGGGTGGCTTAGGCGCTGACGCCGGCGGGGGCGACCAGCGGAAGCGGAGGGGCGCACGGCGCCGGCAGCGAGGAAATCTCGCCGGTTGGTGGCGCGGCGGCGGGGTAGATCTCCTGCAAAAGCGGAGGAAGGTGGAGACGAGTCCCAGCGCGCGGGGTCGGCGTCGCCGGTCGGCCAGGTGAGTTAGGGTTAGCGTTTTGTCTCTCTTTTTTTTGCTGCGTTGGTGTTTGTAGGTTGGTGGTGGTGGAGCGGCTGGTGTGGGCGGTTTTCGGTGGCACGACGACGGTGGGTTTGGGGTGCCACCGGAGTTGGTGATGTTGGTGATGACGGAGAAGGTGGTGCCATTGAGCTGATGGTGGTGATGGATGGCGGAGATGGTGGTGGGGACGGATTTGGGTGGCTACGACCGGTGATGGCCGCAGCAGAGGTGTGGGTGTTTGGCCGTCGCGGCGGGGGAACAGGGTGTTGGGATGGATGCTGGTGGTGGTGCCGTAGGCGCGGTGAGGCAGGAGGTCGGGTTGTCGGAGATTGCGGTGGCGGTGGTTGGGCTAGCTTCGGTTTAGGATTCACGTCGTCGTCGGGAATGCCCAACACGACTGGGTGGACGTCCGAGTTTGTCGGACGGGATAAAATATGTATATGTACTAGAAATACATATAGTGGATGGCACGTGACACGATGCACGATGTTGTGGAGATATTGAGAAAAATAGAGATTTATGGATGAGTACCTGCCTTTTATAGGATGTGGGAATCCCTATTAGGATAAGGATTGGGATGTGTAAATTTTCCATAGATAAATCAAATATTAATTAGAATAGATTTAATTAAATCAAAATCCAATCTTAATCTACTTTAAATCTAAATAAATCCAATAGATAAATATTTATCCTTATATTAACTATTTAAAACAAGCCAATAGTTCTAACCACAATTTAAAGTATAGTAATTAACTAAAATATATTTTTATAATTAATTTAAAAAGAATTTTGAAAATAATTATGTATATTTAAATATTTGAAACACCTTTTTGACAAAACAATTAATATTTCGAAAATTCATAAGGGACATGAAATATATTTCATGCATCTTGTACACAATTAGTATCATTAAAAATAATGGTTTTTCTAACTACTACAAATATTTGTACAATAAAATAAAATGTAAATAATTATTATTTTGAAAACTATCTTACATAATAAAATTTTGTAATCAAAAACCGTTTTTTTCTAAAAAGGTGTATCTTGCACACATTCGCACTCGACAAGCAAAATACGGAAAACGTAAATTGGTGCGCGACGTACAATACAAAATTTTAAATCAGTACCAAATTTAATAAAAAAATAGTAGAAATTTAGGAGTTTTACAGACGGTCTGCAACCCTGGTCCTTGTTTGGTTTAAGGGTTGTGGGTCTGCTCCAGAGTGGTTCACGCAATCCTTGCCACTTTTCTGACGGTATTTAATTAATATATACTTGTCCTCTGACCATTTATTCTAGGAGTTGTCCTAGTCTAGCGAGATAGAGCTGACAGTTGTCCTATGTATTGGGAATTGTGACTTGTGGATATGACTGAGGATTGAGTATTATGGAGAGTACGATCTCGGGATATTGACTTGGTGGATCTATGTGGATTTCTTGGATTTTGGTGATTTCGAATATTTCGTGGAACGAGGAGAATATCGAGGGTATTATTATATGATTTTTACTCGACTTCCCAAACGCCCGAAACCTGGTACCTTTGTGTATTCCGGTAGCTGGGGAACCTGGTTTGATTGCTATGTCTTGGTAGTTGAGGGGCTCGTTTTCTAGTGGCTGGTGATCATTGACTTGGAGGATTCTTGTGAGCCAGAGGGCCTAGCGTTGCTTATAGTGATTAGCTTGGTATTTGGTTATTGACCTTCCTGACAAGATATTAATTTCCATCGTAGATAGGAGACTCCTGATAGTTTGATAAGGTGGATGGATCGACTTGATGATTCGAGCTGTAGGTTCCCATGTGTACTTGACAGACTATTATAGTAGGGATTTTGATCTTGTATCCGACTTGTTATCCATGTCACGATTTGGGAATGTGACTTCTCGTGACTGATAGGTTTGACCTTGTTCCTGGTATTACACGATGACCTGGACCTGTCTTGATTCTTGATTAGTGGACCGTAGAGGTGCACTCCTGACTAGCACTCTGGACTTGACAGTAAACCTGGCATGTATACTCTTGATTCTTGATAGTGGCCCGTGGTGGCACACTCCTGACTAGTACTCTCGACATGGCATGTTTACTCTTGATTGATGTTACGACAGCCAGTCCTGACTTGCTCAGCATGACCCCGTCTTGACACCGTGGTTGATTTCTCTTGATTGTGCTTGTATAAGCCACCAGTCCAGTCTTGTTTTGCATCATGTCTAGGACATGGATCCCTGAGTACCACGGTCAGGGATCCATAATGAAACTGACTAGGCTAATAACTAGATTAATCATGCAGTTCATGGGGACTTCCCAGTGACCTGTTGCTTGTCTGACCCCGGCCCTATGTATCTATATATATATACTAGGGATTTGTTGCTATCCGTCGAGATGAGCGCATTCCCAGCCCTCCGTCGAGTGTGGCACTTCTTTAGGGCACATGTATCTTACTGCAGTGTGCCTGCTATATCTATCTTTTTCTTTTGCTGGGGCTATTCGGGTAGTAGCAAGCAGGAGCTGGACTTTGAAGTCTCATTGCATCTTGTTAGTAATTAGGCCTATAATAACCCTAGTTAGCTAATAATAGCAAGCTGTAGGCATTGTGTAGCCGCTTGTCCTTCTGTGTTGTTTGGCTTGTTGCCTGCTAGCCAGCTGATATTGATTTCCAGCTGGCAATGCAGGTGTTAGTGGATGCTAGGGAGATTGTGATTGTGTTAGCTTCACTTTACTTGTGGATTGTTATCGTGCGTTGGTACCGCACGATCCCTTACCTTTATTTACTATTTTTAGATGTTATTTTTGTCATATTTTATCCTGCTAGTTTTCTTTGCCCGTCCTTGAGCCTTCCTTTCTGGTACTTGCTGCGGTTGGCCTGACCAACCCTAGATTGTTTCCAGATTGTCTGAGACCGACCCGGTGGATCTTCCAGACTTGACTTGGAGGGTGTGCTCCAGTTCCAGACCATGCTAGGAACTGTGGGAAGGTATACTTGTCTACATTATTATCCTGTACTGTAGATTTCAGATTTTCATATGAGTATTTCCTGTTTTTCATATGATTATATCTCTTGATATTGCTTCATTGTGATTTACCTGTGGATATGAGATCGGATTTAGGCCATAGATTGATTGCATGCTAGGATACCCAACCAGACTGGACAGCCGTCATCACCGTATAGCGTATTCGTACCTTATATGGTGTAGCTGGCCGTGCACGTTCCCGTATTCCGGAATTGGGGCGTGACATCAAGGCCCTATCCAACTTATAGAAGTTGGCTAACTGTAAAAATCGTCATTACAAGGCTTTTGAGAAGGACAATTTCTAAAGAGTGGGACAAAAATATTAGGCATTTCTGACAGTAGTCACAGACTCTAAGGAGCCAGATATCCCTATGGTGTTCTTGTTAATAATTTCTTTTACCGATTTAACATTGCTCAAATATGGTTATGCTCCAGCAACATAGTAGAAATTGTATTGGTCAAAATATAACACGGACGAAATGGTACAATAGGATTTCATATTGAATAAATCTTGGACTTAATCTATATTGGCCAGACAAAATCTTATAGAATCAATCTAAACCATCCTATTAGGTTAGGGTAACCTAGAGCATGTTCTAACTCAAGTGGTTGGACTAGTTTCGAGTCGGGTTGGTTAAATAGGTGTCGTAAGTCTTAAAATACGCCTTCCGTGACTTTGTATCTAAGTAGCACATGGAGACTCAATTGAGTGGCACACTAGTGACATGTGCATAGTAGGCTTTGAGTAGATCATAATCATATATTGGGTCGAAAGATTTGAGTCGATGATGGGTCGCTAATTAAAGTTGGAAAGTACATCGGTATTACAGTAAGGGTTATAGTTGGCCTTTTTGACCCAAAAGTTGCATAATAAAAATAGAGTACAAGGGACATTTTGAGTAGGATACGATATGCCCAGATGAAGGTGGACTCTTCTAGGTCTTGCATATAAAATTTGCTCGAAGGTAATAGCTACTTTTGTGCTCCGAATATCAATGTCACGGTAGGGGACACCAAATGATCTAAATAGAAAGTTGGTGTTCATAAGTCACTAATTTATCATCCTAATGGGAACCAATTTATCGTAATCAATTGGTAAACCTAAAATTCAGAGGGCTTATAATCTACACTATCCAGAAATTCCTTTCTCAAAATTAAACTAAGACACGATACTATGATAGAATAAAATTAGAGAAATCAAGGTCGTAATCTTTGTATCTTGCTTGCTGGAATAACTGTACGTTAAAATGGAACGATAGGCAATACGGAAGAAAGCCAAGTACGGAGCTCGTACCGCATATTTGAGCAATTGGAAGAAATGGTTGTATATGTCATTCTTGCATTTCTATTTTTTTTAAGTTTTATAATTATGACACATGAATCGAGCGGTAGTGTGTTTAACTCTTCTTATGGCCTATGCAAGATTATAGTCGGTGGCAACGACTTCTATGGTATGTCAAGAATTACCTTCAACGACTAAGTCTTTAGATTCCTACTCGTAACAAGCTTACTTGTCTCTGGCTATAAGTTTATTAATGGTGTTAATGTAGTACTTCGTGATACTACCGCTAACTAATAAATCCAAGTAATTCTAGAAAATAATGAGTTAGCTATATTAAGTAGGAAAACTAAGCTATTAAGGGTGCTGCTCTAACATCAATGTAGGAGCGTAAAAAAGTGTTCTATGGACTGAGTCAAAGAGATTGGGAATTTTATGCTAGCTACTTTACGCAAGCTACTTTACGCCAAGGCAGTTCATTAAAGTTTTACGCCCGGAGACAGGCTGTCAGGTCGCATTTAATGCATAGTGATAATGAATCTGACATAATGATTTGCTGACAGCATGCAACACAGAATTCGAAGAGATTGGATTTACACCAAACCCAATACTTGTCGTATGGTATACAGAGAAGGCTATTTTACGCTCAATAAAATCACTTCTTTTTACGCACGATAGTTATGTGAGCTTTTTACGCTTAAGGCTATTGTGAGCGTAAAGTCTATTTGGGCTAAGTTTTACGCTCAAGGCTATTTTATCCACTTTATGCTGAGAAGTTTATTTGGGGTGTTTTACGCCAGTTTGCCACTTTACGCTTGGAGCATATTATGGGATGTTTTTACGCCCAATTCTTCCTGACTACTTTGGAACGTGGTTTATCCACGTGGCTTTAATGCCATATTTATTGAGAAACGTGTGCACGTGCTCCCTATTTTTGTTAAAATAATGGGACACGTGTCAATATATGTAGAGGGTGACATCCATCGTGGGTGACAGTTACCAGCGTAAAAATCCAATTTTGTTGCTTTTTACGCACAATGGGTCAAGTCTATAAATAGACTTATTTTTCATATTAAGGGGGCAGAGACATAGACAGGAGAGAATACAGAGATCAGATCCTAGAGACTTTGATTTTCTATAGCATTCTTCAACTTTTCTTCCAGAACAGAGTGAAGCAAAGCAGAAAAGCATTCGACTTCGCCATCAGTGCCTAAGTGCGTCGATACCTTTCTAGTGACTTAGTTCTTCCGGCTGTTCATCTTCTAACAGTAATCTTCATCATCATCGTATGGTCCAAGAAACAAAATGATCGCACTCAGATCAGACTTCCATAGCAATACTTCCCAGAATAATTTGTACTTTATGTACTTTTTTTTATTTTATTTTCAAAAGCCAATTTTAGGCATTTTGTTAAGTGAAACAAAATGGCGACTCTGCTAGGGAGGACCTTCTCTTCCGACGATGAGGCAATTGCTCAATACGATGATGTGTCGATTGGATCGACAAAGAAGACTCTGGTTGTACACTTCGACCAGACTGCCTATGAAGAAATGCTCCGAACTGGGGGTGGGACTCGTTGCTCCAATGTTCAGAAATCAAGGAAGGCGTGAAAAGTTTGGATTTCCAAATCCAAGGCATCCTCGGATCTCCCTGCTGTCTCTGAAGGCAAAGGAATCCTTCCTACTCCTGTTGTAGAGGCTCCCGTTTGTAACGAGGCAGTCCTTACTTCAGGGTTGCACCCTGAGCGTAAAAACCAATCTCTCGTCGGTAATGGAGAAGATTGCCAAGTTTTACGCCCAGCGTGTAAGAGCCAAGTTTTATGCCCAGTGCGTAAAAACAAAAATTTACGCCCTGTGCTTAAGAACAAGTCTCCTGTTTGTGACAAGGTAGACCCCAATGCTTTACGTTCTGAGCATAAAAATAAGTCTTCCGTCTGTGACGCGGTAGACACACAAAATTTACGCTCCATGCGTAAAGGAAAATCTCCCGTCTATGACGTGGCAGATACTCATGTTTTGCGCTCTGTGTGTAAAGGTAAATCTCATATCTGTGGCAGTGTAGATAAAATTCACAAGGATGCTTATGCATCTAAAGTGAATGTACCTGCACGCATGAAGCATAAAAACATAGTTGGTAAAACTTCTATTTTTAACCAACAACATTCTTATACTGCTATACGCAAAGTACCAAACCTTTAAATTACGCGCAATGCTGATGGAGTCCTTTGTGCTCAAAAATCTCAGGATTTACGTACACAACTCCAAGCACATAAAAATGTACAGTTTGGTTCTGCGAATGCAGCCAGTAATCTTCTTTATACAAAAGGGACTAAACGTTTCTCTACCCCCAAATGTTATAAGGAAGATTACTCCCTCTACTCCTTCTGATTTACGCGAATTGCTAGTACAAAAGCGTAAAGATAGACAATCTCCTATGACACTCCCCCAAGAGAAATACCATTGTGAGTGTCATTAAATTGTAATCAAGTGTTGTTGTTCGACTTCTAAACGGTCAGTTTTTGATCGGTTAAGTTTCAATATGCCTCAACAACAAGTTGACCAAGAACATAAGTTGTCATACGCGTCAGTCAACATGGCATCTCATACTAACAGAGGACGACGTCCAAGACGCAATACGTCCCAAACTCCAGGTCAACAACAATTCAACAGACCTTGATTCCTTCGAAGGAGCATATCAGAATACTCGATCAAGAAGGCAAAGACAGTTGCAGACTTCTGATTCAGAAGCTGGGGGTACTCAATCTCTTGAGTCCGAAACGGATAGTGTCAATTCATACCTCTATACCAATCCTTTTGTATCTTCAAGAGAGGTTGAATCCTACGCTATTGGAGACAAACCGGAGACATCATCTGTTAATACAGAACAACATCTCACTACCGTTGAGCAATCATTAAAGGACATGCTTACTATGATGCAAAGCATGCACCAGATAAAAATGACAACAAACTGCTCAGCCGACAGTAGCAACACCGGTGCAAGTAGCAGCACAAACTCAAGATAGTCAAGGGGTTGATATACCTTTGAATATTCAAGAGCCTGCTGTTAATCAAAATTCTGCATCCCCATATCCCATCATTCCAGAAGATGTGCCACCTCCGGTGGGGGTTACGGTACATCCAACAACTATTCAATCAAATGTGCTTCCTCAAACTAGTGAAGCTATTCAAGCAGTGCATGAATTAAAAGCACAGTTTGAAATTCTGAAGCATAAGGATCAACTCCAGAGGTTAGGGATTAACCAACCTTATCGTCCTCATTGGAATGATGTACCCTTTTTGCCGAAATTTAAGCCACAATCAATGGTATTGTTTGATGGAAAGGCTTCTCCTAGTCAGTATATCAATTACTTTGATATTATGACTGTACATCTGCAGAAAAATGATGCTCTTCTCACTCGAGTATTCATCGGGTGCTTGACGGGTTCAGCTTACGACTGGTATCGTAGTTTACCCGACAATTGTATTTCGTCTTTTGACGAATTTAAAGCAATATTTCTCTCCCGTTTCTATGAAGGGGGCATGGACATGAACATGTCCTCCTTAATAGAAATCAAACAAAAAGAGAAGGAAGATACTCGGACGTTCATCGAAAATTTTCGACAGGCGACTCTGAAAATGCCTCCTGGTATGCCGGATTCAGCATTGATTGATACATGCAAGATGAATCTGTGACCATCCATTGTTGTCGTAACGGGTTCCCAATTCACAGATTAGGCCTCGTTTATTATAGCAGCAGTTTCTGCCGAGACCAATGGTAGGTTGGCTCGTGAGCATGGGATGATTTTTGCCTCAGAAAATAAAGGAAAAAAAGGCTCTTCTGGTAATAATTTTGGCAATAGTAATGGGAAAGGAAAGGATACACTTATGGTTAATCTTTCCAAAAATAAAATGATGCCGAATAATCAGGAGTCTTCTAAACTAAAAGAAGAATACTCTTTTGACGAAAGTGATATCCCAGGGATATTTCAATGTCTGGTAAAGGGTGGCAAACTCCAAATTTCGGAGCCGAAAAGGCCTAATGAGGTGAATTTGACTGACAATCCCAAGTATTATATCTATCACAGATACATAAATCATCCCACCAAGGCTTGTTATGTTCTAAAGAAGAAAATCTAAGAACTGATCAATGCCAATGCCATTGCTTTAACTAACGATGAGCATACGGTCACAACCAATATGGTTTCTCTTCAATTTGGAGGTTTTTCTCCTCAACAAGTCCCAGATAGGATTGTCCCAATTCCAAAGGCGACGATGAAGATTATAAATATCCCGCCTGCCAGAGAGGAAAATGAAGGATTGTTACCTCTCACATTAAAGAATAGGGAAATTATGTGGGTACATCCTGACTTAGTACCTGAAATGGAAGATAAAGAAAAAACTTCAAAATCCAAGAAGGTTAAGAAAGTCAAAACCTGCAACATGATTTCTCATGTTATTCCAGATCCTGATGATTTGGATCATCTATGGGATGGCATTCCTTTGGAAGATAGACTGAGAGGTTTGAACATATGTTCTCCAAGTCTGACTCCTCCTACCAAGCTCAAGTTGACCCATCAGCAGTGGCTAGCTATGAACAGTGTTTCCTTATACAGAGCACAACAAGTTTTTGCTGCTTATAAAAAAGCTCCTACAGGGATATTTTCTTGTATCCCGAATCCTTCTCCTCCCGTAGCTACAGAGACTTCTATTTTTCATTCTCCTGTAGTTATAGAGATCTCTTCTCAGTCCTCTGTTGAACCACCTGTTAAAAGTTCGCTGCCCATTCACTTATACAGTCAGTAATCAGTCCTTCTCATGAAAAAGATAGGCTGACTTTCAAAAGGCAGAGGGTTTGAATTATGATAAAGGAATACGACTTCCTTTACAAATTCAAAGTCAAGAATCTACTGTCGGATTGGGTTCTGAGGTTCCTCATAAAAATCCTCATAAGAAGAAGGTTAAGGGAATGAAGACTAAATCCTGCAATATGGTACTCCCTTCTTCTGAATCTGAAGAAGAAACCTTTGCTGGTACAAGATCTAGGAAAGAGTACCATAAAGATTATGAGGGATCCTCCAAAGAAATAGAGGATGTTGAAACACCACCAACTCAACCGTCTCTTGTTCCTGCAAAACCATCTATGGTTGAGAAGGGAAAACAGAAAACAGTACGTTTTGACGTCCCATTGAAGTCTGCTTCCAGTCAAGGGTGATAACAAAATCCTACAAATTTGATATTCTAGCCCAGTTAGCTAATACTCTGGCTAGACTCTCTATCTTCGAGTTGCTTCGCCTTTCTAAAGAAAGTCGCAAAACTTTGAGTGAAGCCTTGTTGCAAGCTGACTCGTGCTTAGCTCAACTCAAAACTTCAGATAATATACCAGTGTCATGCCCACAATGCCATAGTGTGATGGAAGTCATTCCTAACATTACCTTCACATAAGAGGACATGCTGTTGAAGCATAACAAGCACGACAGGCCTTTGTGCTATACTGGGTATATCGAATCCACTGAAGTTGACAGGATTTATATTGATCTTGGGTCTTCTATTAGCATAATCCTTCAGAATATGCTAAGACCGTTGAGGATTCCTACTAGTGACTTGACTTACACTAGTAATACAATAGTTGGTTTCAACTCTGGAAAGAGTAAACCACTGGAAAAGATTCGTCTGAAAATTCTGATTGGTGATCTTCGAACTATGGTGACATTTTATGTTATTAACTCAGACGTATCCTACAACTTCCTTCTTGGAAGACCGTGGATACATGAGCATAATATTGTGCCTTCAACTCTCCACCAATGCTTCAAGTACGTGGATTCCCAAGGGGTTGTGAAGACTGAGTTTGCTGATATCAATCCTTTCAAGGGTGTCGAAGCCTATTTTTCTGATTCAATGCTCTATAAACAAGAGCATGTAAAAGAGATATCAGACATGGCTGAAGATCGATCATCTGCCGAAGATCAGTCTATTAATGAAGATCCTCCAGAAGAGCAACCTTTGAAGATCAACGTCAAAGGACGAATCCAACCCCAACATGTCAATAACCAACCATTGAAGATCAAGGTCAAAGGGAAAACTCGAACGTCATTTGAGGAATCAGTAAATATTCCTGCCAAGAGTCAAGACCAACCCCTTATGATCAAAGTCAAGGGACGTACTTCTCGTACGAATGATCCAGAGCCACCATTGCTCATCAACCTTGGCAAGTCTACGCAGAAGACGGATGACAGTCCGTTAATGATTAATCTGAAGCGTAGCAGTCAAATTATAAATGATGTAAATATTGATCATTCTGTACTTTCCAATATCAATGAAGATTTCCTTTTTGAGTATATGGCTGTCAAATTGGTTGAAAGAATGACTTTATCTTCTGATGATCAAAGTCATCAATATAAAGATGACATAGATACAGAGAAAACTTTATACATTGACCATAAGAAAAATTCTTTTCCTCCTCATGTCGATGTTGGACCTTATGCTCAAAGGTTCTTAACATCTTCTCCCTATCTTCTTCCTGTAGCCGCTTCATCGCAAGCTTGTGTAACTTATACATGACACGAAGAATCTTATTTAGTGATTCCATCTGATAAGAAAAACAAGTGCCAAATTATGTTTGGCCTGGCTAGAAATATTCCTCTTGTTCAGACGGACGATCTTAGAGATAAAGATAAAGGAAGAATCCGAATTGACAAATATAGTCAACAGTCTCTTAAGATTATCCAGAATATGGGATATGAATTGAAGGCTATGCAAGGTCTCAATCAAGGCAAAGGTAGACGATTACCATTATGTGGTGATCCGTTTTACCAGAAAACTTGTCATGGGTTGGGATATGATTCGTCCCACATGTTTAATGATGATATACAAGAAGAATACTCTTCTAGTTCTTCATAATCCTCAGATTCCGAAGAAATCTATTTCATTGAATCTGAATATGCTGGAGGAGACTATTATGATGAATCTGAGTGTATATTCTCAATCAACATGGTTTAAAATGATGGCGAATCTGAGCCATTTAAAAATGACCCTTGGGTCCAACAGATGGACACACAGTAGGAACTTCATTTTGAACAACGACAACCACCTACGGACGATGAGATTCTTCAAATCGATGTTGGAGACGGAACTACATCCAAGCCAATATTCATCAGTAAAAATCTTTCTGAAGATGAAAAGGAAGAGTTAATAAAATTGATTAAAGAATATATTGATATCTTTGCATGGAGTTATGAGGTTTGGATCCTAAAGTTGCTACTCATAAACTCAATATTCTTCCTAATGCCAAGCCTGTACAACAACAACAGCGACGTTTTCGACCAGATATGATGAATGCAATTGAAGCGGAAGTCAAAAAGTTGATTACATATGGCTTTGTTCGTGAAGAACAACATCCAGACTGGATTGCCAATATTGTTCCTGTTATGAAGAAGAACAGAAAAGTCCGAGTTTGTATAGATTTTCGAGATCTTAATGCAGCTTGTCCAAAAGAAGAATTTCTACTTCCAATTACTGATGTCATGATAAATAATACATGCAGTTTTGAACGCATGTCTTTCATGGACGGATTCTCAGGATACAATCAAATCAAGATGCATCCCGAAGATGAGAAGCATACTGCTTTCCGAACATCCCTTGGGGTTTATTGCTATGCAGTTATGCCGTTTGGTCTTAAAAATGCCGGTGCCACGTATCAAAGGGATATGAGCAACATCTTTCAAGAACATCTACGAAAGACAGTTGAATGTTATGTAGATGATATTGCTGTCAAAAGTCGATCAAAAGATGATCACATTCAAGACTTAAAGACAGTATTTGAATTGATGCGTCAACATTAATTAAAAATGAACCCTACCAAGTCCTTCTTAGGGGTTTCCAGTGGCAAGTTTTTGGGATTTGTCATCACTTTTTAGGATATCCATGCTGATCCTAATAAAGTCAAAGCAATTCTTGAAATGCGTCCTCCATGCAATTTAAAAGAACTCTGCGGCTTCCAAGGTCGCATTGCTTATATCAGGAGATTTATATCCAATCTCTCTGGAAGATGCCAACCTTTCTCCCATCTATTAAAGAAAGGTGTATCATTTGTTTGGGATGAAGCGTGTCAGAAAGATTTCAATAATATCAAGCAATACCTTACAAATCCACCTGTTCTGGTACCTCCAGTGGTAGGGAGACCATTTTTGCTATATGTTCGAGTCTTGGATCATTCACTTGGTGCTCTTCTTGCACAAAAAAGTGATATGTGTCATGAACAGGCAATTTATTATCTTAGTCGAATGATGGTCGGAGTTGAACATAGGTATACTCCTGTAGAAAAGGAATGTCTGGCTTTGGTTTTTGTTGTTCAAAAGACACGACATTATGTGTCAGGATAAACTATTTATGTCATCTCCAGAATAAATCTTATTCGGGTATTAATGAGAAAACCAATCATTCTTAACTCCAGGTTAGCTACCTGGGCGATGTTGCTCACTCCTTATGACATGGTCTATGTACCTCAAAAATCATTGAAGGGTCAAGCATTAGCTGATTTCTTAGCGGCTCACCCTATACCTGAAACATCGAAGCTATATAAAGATATTCCAGATGAAGTCGTAGATTGCAATATGACTTTGAGGGATGATATTTGGCAATTATACTTTGATGGAGCGTCACGAGTTGGACCTAAAGGCAATATTGTCTTTGGAGTAGGAATTGTCTTGGTTTCTCCTGACAAAATAGTCATATACTGTACTTATTCTCTCAATGAGCCATGCTCTAACAATGTAGCAGAATACAATGCTTTGTTGATTGGTCTCCAAGTAGCAAAAGAATTGGACATTGAGTTCTTAGAAGCTTATGGAGATTCTTAACTGAATGTTAATCAGGTTAGAGGGACTTATGAAGTCAGAAATCCTGATCTCATCCCTTATCATCAAGTGGTAATTGAGTTGGTCCTTTCATTCAAAGGATTCTTCATCGAATTTGTACCACGTTCTCAGAATATGGAAGCTGATGCTCTTGCTAGCCTAGCTGCAGACTTAGTTGTTCCAATTTGAAGACAAAACACAATTACTTTGTTGGACCGAGACTTATTCTGTGTCAATAATAATCTGTATATTGAACAGAGTTATATTACAGAATCAAGTTTCCAGCAGAGGGATTGGAGAAGTCCAATCATTGATTATGCGGTTCATGGAATTTTACCTAAAGATCCAAAAGAAGCTGCATCAATCAAGAGACGATCATTTCGATTTTATTATGATTCGTCTTTATATATGCTATACCGTCGTTCATATGATGGAATTTTGCTGCACTGTCTCTCAGAAAGTGAGGCTAAACAAACACTTCGCGAAGCTTATGATGGTGTTTGTGGTGCTCATCAACCTGGTCCAAAATTATAAGACCGCATTCGAAGAATGGGATATTATTGGCCATCAATGATAGCAGATGATGTAGATTATGCCAGACGATGTAAAGCATGTCAGATTCATGCTAATTTTATTCATCAACCGTCTGAATTCTTGCATCCTACAGCAACTTCTTGGCCCTTCGAAGCTTGGGGCAAGGACATTATTGGTCCGATTAATCCTTCTTCTGTCAAGGGACATCGATTTATATTGGCTATAACCGATTACTTTTCTAAGTGGGCAGAAGCAGTTCCCCTTTTTGAAGTAAAAACATGTAATATGATTAGCTTCATCAAACACCATGTCCTTTATCGCTTCGGGATTCCTCGACGGATAATTCATGACAATGGACCACAGTTTGCCAGTCAGGCATTTTATCGGTTTTGTGATAAGAATCGAATTCAAAATCTGGTTTCTACGGCTTATAATCCAGCTGCTAATGGTTTAGCCGAAGCTTTCAATAAAACGATCATCAAACTTCTCAAAAAGTTCGTCTCTTCTAATAAACGTGATTGGAATAAGAAACTTGGAGAATATTTATGGGCTTATCGAACGACAGTCAGAACTCCTACCGATTTTACACCATTTTCATTGGTCTACGGATGCGAGGCTGTCCTTCCATTAGAAATTCAGATTCCATCTCTTCGAATAGCCATTGCCAATGAGCTAACAACAGAGAACAATGATCGCTTACGACTCCAAGAACTTGAAGGATTAGACGAGAAGCGTCTCCAAGCACAACAGCACATTGAGCAATATCAAGCCCGTATATTTCGAACTTTCAATCGTAAAGTTAAAGAGAGGGTATTCAAGGTCGGTGAGCTAGTTTTAGCCGTTCGAAGACCGATGGTGATGACTCATAAAAGCAAAGGGAAATTCCAAGCAAAATGGGAAGGCCCTTTTGTTATCGAGACAGTTTTTTCCAATGGTGCCTATCGGTTATCTAAGCCCAATGGAGATTTACTCATGATACCGATCAATGGCAAATTTCTTAAGAAGTACTATGTATAAAAAAAGACACAGAAAAATCTTTATTATTTTTGTTCAGAATACAGGATTAAGGATGAGGACCACTGCCTTCCTTATTGAATACATAGTCGGCCAATGCATCAAAGACATCATTGCCTGAGTTCACAAAAAACTTGCAGGCATCCATCCTCAGTGCCTCTTCTTCAGGAGTTTTTCCTGGCTCTACTTAGAAAGCAAGGATGTCTTGGGGTGGCTTGAGCGTAGAAGAGCCTTCGCATATTCCGGTTGGGACTGACACAATTGGCTCAGTAGGGTGCATCTCGATGACGTCCTCAACCTTCATGGTGACTTCAGTCTTTTGCAGCATGTCCTTGGAAGACATTTCCAATAGGAGACTGAAAACAAGGATGAAACTTTACAAAGAGTTCTCATCTATTTATAGGAGAGAGCTATTAATGAACCGGTCTTGGAAATTGAAACAAATTTTCATTCCCGAAAAGACCTATCCATTCATTATATCAGATTCATCTATTTAATTGTGGAATTGAAATAATTTTTCTTTTCCCAAAAGAAACTTTGGTTCATTCATTCTTTCATAATTTTGGTATATATCCTCAATGACGTATGTCTTCTTATTTTCCCAGCTACTAATGTTTGGTTAAGCTGATTACTTGTCTCCTCGGAGAGAAATATTAATCTTTTATCCTACCAGTTGGTATAAAAGTTGGATTTATTATCTATCATGTCCATTCGACCTTTGCATAAATATTAAGTATGCTTATTTTTCCTATCTATCATGTCCATTTGGCCTCTGAATAGATATTAATCTATTTTTCTTTGAGTTGTTATGATCTGTCATGTCCATATTACCTCTGATAGTATTGTATACTCTAAACAGAAAATGAGATTTTATTATCTATCATGTCCATATTACCTCTGGATAGATTGAGTTTCGAAGACTTATCAGGTCCATATTACCTCTGATAAGTGTTTTCTATCTCATACCTATTGTTTAATTTCAAAATAAATGATAGGATCACAAACAGATATTTTATTCATTTCTTGGATAAGATAAAAGGTTACAAAAAGCTCACTATTTACCTAAGACGGAGCAGATATATCTTTCAGCAATTTTTGGAGCTCTGCTAAACGCTTTTTGCGAGAGCCCATTACATTTTTAGTAGCTATCTTTCTTCGAGCCTCTGGAGTGCAAATAGGAGAAAATTTAGCGAAAGTAACTATCAGGTTATCTCTGGCATCATCAAGGTGCTTGATAGTAGATTCAGCTCCAAAAACTTGTTCCTCCAGAATCGAGCTCTGTGTCAAATATTGGTCACGAGCTGCTATTAATTTCTCCTTCTCAGCTTTCAGACGAGCTAGTTCAGCCTCCACTTCACGAATTTTATCATTTTGTTCCTGAATTTTTGTATTCGAAGTGTTGTAGGCTTCTCTATAACGCTCCAACTGAGGCTTTGTATCAGCTAAAAGAGCTTTCTCTTTGGCGACTTTGCTGCTATGTTCTCTGAGAGAGTCGTTGAAAGTAATCTCTCAAGCAGTGTATTCAGCTGATAAAGCGTCATACTCAGCTTGAATGAGACTTTCAGTAGTTTTACTTGTCAACCGCAGATATTCTTTGGTAGGTTGCTCAAGTTCTTCTACCACCTTTTCCAGTGCAGTTGCTCTCTCAACATCATTAAACATGGCGACGTTCCTGATAGTGAAAACAATCGCGCCTTTCAAGCTTTCATAACTCAGGCCCCTATTCAAGACCATGTCAATCAAAGCTGCCAGTGTCTTGTAAAAAGCTTCAGTATGAATCTCAACTAAGAGATTCATTTCTGCATTGGAGCTCGGAGTTGCAGCAATCTCTAACAAATCTATTTTCCAAATACTAGGGGCAGGTGTGGTTGTTCCGGTAGCAGACTGAGATATAGACGATGTCATCGTTGTTACCATAGCGAACTGATCCCTAGGAGCTTTAGGAATCATATCTTCAGTACTTGTCACTCCAGCCGTTTCTGGAGTTCTGGTGGCGGTAATGATGGTGGATGGAGTGATAGCTGGAGCAGCTGATTCAGGTTCAGGCATTGTCTCCTTATGAACTTCTGCTGGATTAATAGTAATAGCAGATGATGCTATCATGACATTTCCAGTTTCAGTAGATGACTTGACTACGCCTTCATCACCTTCTTGGACTTCTGGTTGTTCAGACTCTTGAAATACTTCAATCTCTTCATTGAGATCAGTTCCTTCTTCATCAGTTGTTTCTTGATCTGCAGTTGATTTTTCTGTAGTTTGTTCTTCTTCTCTGTTGTCAATATGAGAAGACAATCCTGGTTGAACCTCGGTTTCAAGCTCTTGTTGTAGTTCCTCTTCGGGTTGAATTTCCTCTACTCCATCTGAAGAACTTTCTTTCTCAGACTCCGGGTTCTCCTCATAAATATTTTCTCGAAGAGAAGGAGGAGCCATAGGTTTTGGTGCAATAATAACACCTACAAAATGAACAAAACAAATTAAAATACAAAATCATAATATATAATCTTGTATAGATTTTGTATAAATACCTGGAGTAGGTGTAGAACGTGCCAAATATGCGTCATAATCTCCATCCCAATCTTCATCATCAAAATCGAGAGCTAGTTCATCCAGTGGGACAGATTGTGAAGCGACGCCTTCAACTATTTGTGCCTTTTGTGGTAAGGTTAAATGAAGTGAAGTACTAAGGCGTCCTGGCGATAAAATCCCTACAGCTTTGGTTGATGTGGCTGCTTGGGAGGCTGAGGATCCTTCTTCAAAATGAGTTGAAGAGGATGCGACATGTGGCGGCTCTTCGACAGAAATGTCATCCTCTGGAGTAGCAACTCTTGGTTTGGAAGGCATTTTGACGGTGACCTTTTTCTTCTTTTCGGGAGTCTTCACTGGAAGAGTAGTAGCAGTACTCTCCTTCCATTTGTGGGATTTCCCAATAACAATAGGTTCTGCCGTCTCTTCTCCCATTCCTGCGGCAATAACTTCCAGATATGGATCTAGAACAGCATCAGGGATATCTGTTGGTACCCTGACTGGTTCTTCAATATTGCCTTTCTTAGGCCATCTCAGGCTACCTTTCATATTATAGCCGTGGGCAAAGGAACGGATAGAAGCGTAAAAGTGAGCGTACGAGTGAAGAATACGTAGCTCTGTAGTGCTGGTGGCGATTAAGACTCTGAATTTGGCTCCCATACGGGCAGTACTGAAATATCTCCAACCCCTGGCACCATCAAACAGTTTCCCGTAGTGACGAAAACTGGTACAGGGATTACCAACATGAAGTTGGTCATACCCAAATTGACGAGCGAACCTACTGGGTAGATATGGTTCGAACGTGCAATTATCTTTATTTTTGTACATCAGGTGAGAGGGCCTGATGCACTGAAGCCATCTGAAGACTGATGGTGGTAATACAGCTCTTCCTTCGACTTCATCTTCAAACTGGACGCCGAAGCAATCTGCTGGTACTTGTGGCCGAGTGTAGAAGAAGTTCCAACCATAAGAATAATTCAAAACTGCACGAGTATCTGCCACCGACATGGCAGTCCATGTAGCCTTGCTAAAACTTTGGAGGAAGACCTCCACATCATCGCCTGGGCCTGGCGGCAACAGATTGCAGTTGTGGTGCAATAACCAGCCCATCAAATAAGTATAGGGCATTTCTACCCTGGAGAATGTATTCCGATGTGGAGCATTGTTGATTAACTCCTCACCGAAAGTCCTCAAACCTACATTTACTCGGCACACCATTGCCGATAGCAGGTTAATTCTGACTTTAAAAACCAAGCGTACTGCAGGCCATAGTACGCTACAGTGGATTCTATCAACCATACCAGTTCCCGGTACGACCCATCTTTTCAACCATAAAGAAAGGAAGCCTGCTAGCAAGGCTTTCCGAGAGATCTTTTGGCTGCCGTATCTAAGGAAGCTCAAGGCTTCAGTTCCAGTAAGGAACTCTCCAGTCTTAGTGGACAGATATTTATTCGAAAATTTATAGACAGTCATCATATCCCAAATTTTGTTAGCAGTAATAGTTGAATCTATATTGATAGCTGGAGCTTTATTTTCCTAGAATCTTTCTTTGTCATCCTTGGAGATTTTATCCTTATGGAAGAAGAGATACGTTGTCCACTTATTAATGTACGCTAGATGAGATGTACTTTCATGTATTGTAGTACAAATCATGTAGTGACACATTAATTCTTCATACACCTCAATCAACTGAGGGTTTGTCTCTCTGATTTCAGCAAGTTCCCGGTTGGAGGGAACGTATTCTTCATACGGAGCTTCTCCCATGGGCAGTTTTGAGATGAATTGCATCTCATGGAGTGCAAGACCCATTTCGCCTTTCGGGGTCGTAAAAGTTCCAGTCGAACTTATGTATATCTCCATCAGGGCCAAGAACAGGTTACCGTTCAATGGTATACCCTGACTAGTGGAAGCTACCGCTTCATACAGGCTAATATCTTTCAGCTCTGTCTCGAAGTTCTTCATCATCCAAATGCTAATCTGGATCCAGTTCTGGTTGAAAGGAGTCAACCATCCCGGTAGCCTGGGGTTTGTTTGGGGATATAATACCCCATCCCTAATAAACTTGTTGACAAACATCTGGGTCTGTACTGGTTGCATTAAACCCGAATCTTCACTTGGAGTAAATCCCGGCATGAGGCCAGAGAAAGAAGTGACACCGCCATTGGGAACGCTAGCAAAATATCCCATATCATTGGTATGATCCCTCTTGAAAATAATTCTACCCGGCCTTCCGTAACTGCTGGGAGTCAGATTCCACAGCATTTGTCGAGGGTGGATGGCATGGAAGAATGCTGACAAAGGGTAATCTCTGTCTATATCAGGGAGATATATGGCTCTCTCTCCAGATTTGAATACCCAAGACTCCTTCTTGGGGTGTGTCTGTGACTTACAGTCAATTGCATCCCCAAATAAGAAGGCTGGTTTTGCAAATTGTTGTTCATTCAGTGAAGTCAACAATTCTCCATTTATCATGGATAATAGCATCCTATCCCTCTGAGCAGCTATCAACTGAGCCCTCTCTATGGGATAATCTAGGTTCGATTGAGAAAATGCTACGTGAGACAGATTCTCCAGATAATTTGAACCCACCATGCCAACTGATGAGCCAAAAACTTCTGCGAGAGGGTGAATTTGCAAGTCCACTGCCAAAAGAAAAAAAGAGAAAAATTAAGTTAGTGAAAATCTAATTTGGTATCTTTTATGCAGAAAAATGGTCTAAGTTTTAAATACAAAGGGTAAAAAGTTTTAAAAATGTAAAAAGTCTTTGTTTTTCACAAAGACTTTTTCATTTTGTGAGATTTTACGCTGGCACAGTAGATGTGGGCGTATTTCAAGTTTTACGCTGACACATTAAATGTGGGCGTATTTCAAGTTTTACACTGGCACATTAGATGTGGGCGTATTTCAAATTTTACGCTGGCACATTAGATGTGAGCGTATTTTAAGTTTTACGCTAGCATGTGTGGACATGAGCGTAACTTAAGTTTTACGCTGACACGTATAAACGTGGGCATATTTTCTTAAATTTACGCTGACACGTATAACGTGGGCGTATTTTGATTATCTTAATTTCTACACTGACACGTATAACGTGGGCGTGAAATCAAGGATTTGGGTCCTCTTCTTCTCCGACGAGTTTTTACAGCCAAAGGAGCAATGTTTTACCCCTCATTGGAGGAGCTACGGCGGGGTTGTCTTGCTGAGGCACTGCAGATGATCGGACCGGAGTTTGTACGCGGTTGATCGACGAGGAATCGACGACGAGCTTCTTGCCTTTGCTACTGCCGGTGGCGGATTTCTTTGGGGCCATTGAATTGAATGCAAAAGAGTGAACGAGAGAGGGGATTCGAGAAAGCTTGGGAGTACAAAGAAACAAAGTAAAGTTTTCTCTCTCTCCTAAGAACCCTATTTTTAGAAAATTTTTGAATCGGTCCGAATTCCAGATTTTATGCCGACTGTTGGATATCCCAACTTTTACGCGGATGATCGTTGGATATCCCGAATTTTATGCTAACTAGTCAAATTTCAAATTTTACGCTTCTGTTCAAAGTGTTTCAAATTTTGAAAATAGTTGAAAACTTTGAAGGGGGTCTTGTAGGAGCATAAAAAAGTGTTCTATGGACTGAGTCAAAGAGATTGGAAATTTTACGCTAGCTACTTTACGTAAGCTACTTTACGCCAAGGCAGTTCTTTAAAGTTTTACGCCCGGAGACAGGCTGTCAGGTCACATTTAATGCAAAGTGATAATGAATCTGACATAATGATTTGATGACAGCATGCAACACAGAATTCGAAGAGATTGGATTTATACAAAACCCAATACTTGCCGTATGGTATGCAGAGAAGGCTATTTTACGCTCAATAAAATCACTTCTTTTTACGCACGATAGTTATGTGAGCTTTTTACGCTCAAGGCTATTGTGAGCGTAAAGTCTATTTGGGCTAAGTTTTACGTTCAAGGCTATTTTAGCCACTTTATGCTGAGAAGTTTATTTGGGGTGTTTTACGCCAGTTTGCCACTTTACGCTTGGAGCATATTATGGGTTGTTTTTATGCCCAATTCTTCCTGAATTCTTTGGAACGTGGTTTATCCACGTGGCTTTCATGCCATATTTATTGAGAAACGTGTGTACGTGCTCCCTATTTTTGTTGAAATAATGGGACACGTGTCAACATATGTAGAGGGTGACATCCATCGTGGGTCACAGTTACCAGCGTAAAAACCCAATTTTGTTGCTTTTTACGCACAATGGGTCAAGTCTATAAATAGACTTATCTTTCACATTAAGGGGGCAGAGACATAGACAGGAGAGAATACAGAGATCAGAGCCTAGAGACTTCGATTTTCCAGAGCATTCTTCAACTTTTCTTCCAGAACAGAGTGAAGCAAAGCAGGAAAGCATTCAACATCGCCATCAGTGCCCAAGTGCGTCGATACCTTTCTGGTGACTTAGTTCTTCCGACTGTTCATCTTCTAATAGTAATCTGCATCATCATCGTATGGTCCAAGGAACAAAGTGATCGCTCTCAGATCAGACTTCCATAGTAATACTTTCCAGAACAATTTGTACTTTCTGTACTTTTTCTCGTTTTATTTTCAAAAGCCAATTTTAGGCATTTTGTTAAGTGAAACAATCAACTCATGCAAAAAAATAATGACATATCTTGGACAATACTTGTTGTGTTCCTACTCTTGAGACGATCATCTATGTATTTGTCCTATGTTGTTGCTGAGGTTCTACAGATCGTATAATTAATCAATTTTGGGTTACTCTAGCTTACTAAGGCTGGGTTGATCATATCTTCCATCAAGGTTAGGATCAAGCAAACAGAAAAAAATCGATATATTTTTAAGAACGGTATAAAGCCAAGCGGGATGCATAGGATGTAGTCTAGATAGAATCAGAGAAACATATACCTCTGCGATCATGTTATTCGAAGTTTGGCTCACCAGCACATATCTGGCTGCAAAACTTTCTGAATCCGTAATTTAGCGGATGGCTGCAGTGTGTGTCCGTCATGCCAGTCAATATAGGTTCTCGGACTTATCATTGGCCTATATTGTTAGCACCCTAATTTTTGAAAATTATTTTTTTATGTATTTTATATGATTTTTATATATTAAAACATATTTTATTTTAATTATGACTATAGATGTACTTTTTTGTAGCTTTAATTTTTGAAGCACAATAATTATCATTTTCTCAAATCTACTCCCATCATCGTATTCTAGACGAGTCCGCCTTCAGTTTGATATATCATGTCCCATACAAACATGTTCTCTTATGCTATATTTTCATGTACAACTTTAGGGGTACAATAGTCATTTTAGTCTCTACTGTAAACTTTGACTAGCTTTCCAAATAGCAACTAAGGCCCAACTCCAATCCAAATCATTTGACCCAATATATGGTTTTAATCCATTTCGAGCCTACTACGCAAATGCTAATGGTGTGCCTCAATTGGGTTCCCATGTGCTATTTAATCTTAAGTGGCAAACAAGTCGGAACTATAGACATATTGGATTTAAATCGATCACAAAAATTCTACCGATCCAAAACTAATCAAAGTAGGGTTCGTAGAGCCTTTTCTAGGGTGCCCTAACCCCTTAGACCTATTTTAGATTGATTTTTATGAATTAATGGCACCCATATTGATTTAAATCTATTTTAAATCAACTCTATAACTACTTTCCTAATTTGGACCCATTCAAATCTCTTTCAAATACACCTTTGATTTAAATCATCAAATCTCAACCAAATCTCCTCAAACCAAATCCAAATCAATCCCCACTTCCTCTATCTCATGTACACCCCTTCATTCTATCATGACCGAATATATTTTATATATTTATTCTCTAGAAACTGAGCCCATTCTATTTATTTTCTTTTTTTATACTTTTCTTTCCATCCAACAGAAACTCATCACCCGACCTCTTCCAACCCTTCTACCACCTTCATCTCGACCCTAGGACACCTTTCTAATACCTTGACATCTTTCTGAGGAGCCTTAGCCCCTAATTTGGTCGATACGAGACGCGGAAGGTACCCAAAGTCGACCGAACTTGTGCTGAATTCATCACAGCAGGTTAGTCGACTTGTAGACTAGGTTTTGTCTACTTTCTCGCGTCCAATTCTTCTCAAACCAAAACTAAATTTTATCTCTGTGTACCTACTTCAATCTTTGATTGCTGGATCACACAGTTCCTTCTGTAGCATCGATTCTACGACAAGGTGTCCAGAATCGACGAGATCTATTACAAGTAGTTTTTTGCCAACCTAAGGTCAAATTTTGTCATGCCCCGCTCCCTAGGGAGCGAGCATTCTCGCTTGGGCATGATGCCACATGAGCCTAGATTGCACTCGTACAAGGCCAAACATAGAAACAACCGATTGAAGGTAGGCCACAGAGTCGCACAGAGTGTCCCCATTTGCAACAAAAAGTAAATAAACACAAGTTGAGACAAACTCAAGATCTTTATTGATATTCAAGAAGTATTACGAACGGTGCTAGGCCGAGATTACATATCGCTCAAGCTCTCTCCTGAAACATAAAACGCGTGCCAAGCAGCTTACAATATTGAATGATACATGGCGATGTTCCGATATATTATGTCATGTATATGGTGCTTCAGCTCTTTGCAACGCTCCAAGGCTCCAGAGTTAGCTCTGCGACTTAGCACGTTCATGGGAATACTCTGCACCTGACGAGGTTCTTTCGTACACTGTAAGCAATCTGGGTGGTTATCAGTACATTGACTGCACTAGCAGGAAGGCTAGCTCGCTCGCTCGCTATCATTACTAAACACATTCAATTTATTTTTGTGCACCATCTATCAGTTGATTATCTTTCTATCTTGCCTTGGGATCGATTTTATGGTATATATTGTAAAACCTATCTCGTATTATGGGCATCAATTGTCACATAAGAATAATATGCACAACTTACCAAAGTTACCATACGATTTTCCCTGTCCAAGGCAAACCAAGTTAGCCAACATATTATACACTATGAATTGAAGGATTTCATAAGCATTCAAGAGTGTCATTGGTATATTTCTGACTTAGGTGAACAAGATACTCAAGCTTTTAAGATGTGTTATACTCAAGTTTTTCTTCAGTTACTCAGTTGTTCAGCTTACTCAGATTACTTGTTTTAATGTAAGGACTTGCACGTGGATTGCCACCAGTAAGCCCACTTAATCTATATGTATTGGTCGCTGGCAATATAAGCCATTTGGACTTTTTGAATGTGGTATTCATAGTATCTATCAGACGGTGATGGCTTGGTCATCCTGATAGGCTACACATACCGGCCTTACATCGTTTGAGTGACCGAACCCGTACACAAGTCGCCCGTAAGCCGTAATTCCTCCTTGGCCAGCACGATCCCTGGTCACCCAGCTTCTGATCGCCCGAGAAATCCCTTATCGACATCTGTCGTGCACGAGTTGTCTGAGACCATTTCGTATTCTTTTTTTATTTTTTAACTTATCGGCTCTCTGAGCCAGGCTCTTTGAGCCATAACGGACTACCGACTAGGTTGGAAGTGACATCCGTACAGCACAGGTAGTGAGCCTCGTTGCACGTCTCCGCCATACCTGTCGATAATCATTCCTTCCTTTCTTTCTTTTTATTCACCTAGTCAGTCATTCATTCATTTCACTTATTTCTGACATGATCCCTAGTACACACAGCTTCTGATCGTTCGAGGAATTCTTCATTCATTCATTAATTTGTTCTTTCATTTGTTCATTCTTTTATTTATTATGAAGCTTCCGGTACGGGAACTACCTTGGCGGCCCAACAGTCCCGAAGCCTTTCCATATTTCTATTACTCGACTCAGAACGACTATTTCGATAGTCTTCCTGCCTCAATTCAGTAAACCATTCATTTTTTCTTGTCTCAAGTTGTGTTATTATCTTAGTAACAAGCATTTCATACATACTTGAGTGCATAGGGTACTTGAAACGTAAGATGTGTCTTGGCACGAATGTGGAGTGCGGTGCAAGGGTTCAAGTTCATTTCCGTGTTCTACACAAGCATACAAGATGGGATTATTCCCTTAGCTAGGTGCGTTGAGTTCTCTTATTAGCATGCAGGTGGTTATTGCCTTGAGATCTAGTAATATTATCCGTACTATTATGTGTCTAGGCTAAGCAAAGACGGGTTCATCGGAGCCACCCAGCTTAGCGATGATCGCATCGACCGAACGAAACTCTGAGTGCGCCTTTGAAAGTCTAAGTCTGGATCCTTTTGAAGAGACAAGTGCATTGCCTTTGCCTTATTTGTTTTTTGGACACCGTTGCAAATAAGGCAAAATGACGACCTCTTATAGTTCAACGTAAAAGTGTAGCATGCACACGAAATCAACTAAAATTAATATTAGATCGAATCGGACTTGTACGTTGCATCGATTCAATTTTTTAGAATCTTTGAACCGACTCAATGCTTTCTCTCGGGCCAACTTAACACTTGCATCGATCTTACTTGATGTATTTCTTGGGTCAACGTAACTCTTCGAGTCAATGACTCATTTGAGTCGTTGTACTTGCCATTTGAATCGATATTTCTCTAAGGTGGAACGGATTGTTACAGATTTGATCTTTCTAATATTTTTATTCAAAAACTAGACATCGAGAGATTTCCAACGCGTATCTATTTGTTAGATTTTGAGTTCGTTTGCTATTTTTAAAAATTCTCGACATTTGCCATAATACCATAACTCCGAAAATCTTATGTTCTTTGTGTCCAAAAGTTCCAATAGTTCATAAAACTCTACTAAACTATTTATTGTGCAATGCTTAATATTGAAACACTTATTTTAACTAATTTTTAGAATTTAATATTTTTAATTATTTGTTGTTTCGGGACTCAACTAGTAGGCCAATAATGATATTAATATTATAGTATCGACATAGGACTATTATGCTTGAGTTTCCACCATTAAAATAATATTATTACTAACAATAAGTATTTTTCAGAAAGTAAATTTTTATTTTATATTAGTTATAAACTATTTTGATAATAAAGTTTGGTTGAAAATCAGTTTACAAACCAAAGAAAAATAGTTTTCTAAAACCCGAAAAACACCGATACAGAGTCTGTCCTGACAAACCGGACGACTTTGTCGCAACCCAAAAGCATCGAAAGGTGCGTACAGAGGATATATGGACTTCGACGGAACTCGAATTGGTTGCGTGTGTACGACGAATTCGAGGTGTATCGGTCGAGGTACACCGTATCAGCCCCTTTGCAAAATCTTTAATTATTTTGTTTTCGTTCGTCACATCGTAACGAAACTTGTGCCACTGGACTTGTGTTATTTTTTGGTCCTGTGATCAAAGTTTGGTCCGTTTCTGAGAAGGTCGACCGGAACACTATTTTGGCAAACCCGCGATCCTTCTAAACTGGCAATTTTGTGTGCGTCTCATCGGAATCCAAATTTGGACATACCATTGAGTTTGTATCAAAAAATTGGACTTGTAGGTATATAATTTGTTGACTTTAGAGACCAAAGGTTCTGACACATTTTTGGTGCAAAGTAAGTCCAACGACGGACACTATTTTGACCAAAAATTACCGTTTTGCCCCTGTGTCCATAATTGAACTTATGGGTATTCAAACGTAGATATTTTATTGTGACAAAATGTTGGTGATGTCTGTTTTAACATCCGAAGACGTTTGGGGGAGTTCAGGTTTCGTGGTTCTTTGATTTGACGAGTTGTTTGAGGAACATATTTGGCTACCACCAGCAAGAATACCTTGCCAACTTGTACATTATATTATGTATATTTATTTCTAGTCATTCTAATTCATGTTTATTTCTTTCTTATATTATCACATGATTCTTGTACATGCTCATGATGTTCTCTTTACATGTTTCCTTATATGCTACATGTTTTCTTTTCCATATTATCTACTGGATATATGTTTCACTATACTAGTTTCGGTTTTCATGTCTAGTGTGTTAACTTAATTTTATCACTTGGACTTGACCTTGACTCGATTTGATTACATGTACTTGTTTTGACTTGACCCTGACCTGTTATTAGACATTGACTATACCTGACCACCTCGTTCATGAGCCTCCACCGAGCTGGAATATACTTACTATAGGTTGTGAGCCCCAACCGAGCTGCGATGAGCCCCCACCTAGCTACGATTTACCCTGATTTACTTGTAGTCACATCTAGTACCACACTTCTAATATGGTATACCAGTGTCCTAGGTTTCTTGTGTCTTAGATCTTAGTATCTTAGTCCATTGTGCCTCAATTGATTTTTTTTTTAATTATTTCTTATCTCTCTGCATATGTTGTATTGTTATATTCGGCATTTTTTTTTTGTATTTTGCTAGTCCCCTAAGGACCTGGTGATCTCTCCAGGTATTAGCTGAAGTTATCAAGGTAGAATATATTAGAGGATTGATGATTGTTTCTCCATGATTTCAGGTATATAAATTTATTTCATATCTTTTATATTCGCCCAATTTTATATTTTATTTTACTTTGACCATGCTGCTGTATAGCCTAGTTTTGCAAGCTTATTTCTTCTTCAGAAGCTTGTTCAAGATAATTGTAATAGAGTCTGGTCTACTTTATTACATATTTTCTTTTCGTGTTACCTGTAGAAAGCGGCATGTTAATGCCTGACCAGCATAGTATATTTGATTTATACAAGCGTTTATCATATGGATTGATATATATATATATATATATATATATATATATATATATATATATATATATATATATATATTAGTTGATTTGATGGATTGATTTATAAAACGCATACAACTTATACGTACTCGAGCTGGGCTGGAGTCCGCTCGATACATAGCTGGCATGTATACGATCTCTTAGTTGTATGTATTTTGAGATTGAGGCATTACATAAATTCGTGATATGTTTTTGAATTAAACTTTTTATGAAAATATAGGGTTCAAGTAGAATTCGAGAAAAAAATGCAGCCATGATGCTGTTATCTAAAGTCCTGCCTCACCAGTATTTCTCTGGCTGTAAAAACTTTGATTCTGTAATACAAGGATAAACATAATTTCTCAAATCTTTCCGTGGATTGACCCATGGAACGTTTTCCAATATAATGAAAGAAAACGAGAAGGATTTCCCTAGAATATAATAGGTAAGAGTTTTAGTCAGTCATAGGTTTGGTGGTAAAACATAATCAACTGTATCCCTACTCGAAAGAAGAGAATAGTCACATAATCTTGGATAAAGAATGTGAAAAAATTTGCAGGGTGAAGGAATTTTTGGTCGTGGTATGAATTAAGGAAAACATAAAGAAATATTAAGGTTTTACGAAAAATCAAGATGAGGAATAATTAGGTACTCCTGTCGATAGCACAATTCCTTGAGAAAAGATAGTATACTGGTTCCGAGGTCGTCGTGATCTAATCACTCACAATTACCAACAATTTAAAAGCAATGACAATGGATCAATGTTTCAGGAATGGATGAGTAACTCAAGGTGTAAACGGCTAAGCTAATGACTAACTAGTGAGGGTGTGACTCTTGTGTCAAATAACATAATACAGGAAATATAGCAACTAAAACCATACCTGCTATGACTTCCCCTTCTGCTTCTATATCCTCTACTGTTAGCGGGAAGGTCTGTCCATATTTCTGACCTAGGCCCTGAGCTCTAGTCTTGTTGTACTGCACTAGCTGTAGAGGTAATGGTGGACGAGCTGCTTCTGCTGCTGGTGCCATCAGCATCGACACCTGCTGAACTGGATGGGGTGCTGGAAGTACTAGAGCTGTCGGCCTCGGGGTCTACTGAGCATAAACTATGGCCTGTTGCTGTTCGGGACAATCTTTCACTTTGTGCTATCCTGATCCGCATATTAAGCATAGTCCAAGTCGAGTTCGACAATCCTTCAGGATGTTTTCCTGCTTCCCGAAATAGTTGCAGGTGGGCTTTTGGTAGGGTGTAGGCCTTTGTTGTGGTTGTGCCATAGGTCTTCGGATAGGTCCGCCCTGGGTCACTCTAGCTGGTGTAACTATTGGGGTGGGACGTCTCGGTATCTGCTGCATCTTCCTACGAAAGAGTCTTTCTCCTGGCTACGAGCCTCTTCGAGAACGGCTGCATGAGAGACTTTAGACTGTGCGGTACTGTAAGTCTTGAGCTCTGGTGCTAGCCCCTGATGGAATCTCTTTGCTCTCTCCCGCTCTATCAGAATCAATACCGTACCAAATCTGCTCATGCGGCAGAACTCTGCGTCGTACTCGTCCACCGACATGTTCCCTTGCTTCAGATAGAAGAAATGGTCGTAGAGGACGTCTCGTTCATGTATAGGAAAGAATCCCTCATTGAACAAATCTTAAAACTCCTTCCATGTTTGCTCAGTGCCTAGCCTCCTCAACTCTGCCTTCCACCAGTGGTGAGCATTGTCTTCTAGGAGTAAGTCCATAGCTTTCATCCATAAGTTGGCTGGCAACTATAACGCCTTCAGAAGCTTTTCCGTGCTAATAGGCCTTGTAGAGACCTCTAGCGGTCCCTCGGTGCCCTTGAAGGTTTTGGGCTTAATATCAATAAAATCATTGACAGAGCCCTCATAAGATTGTGCTGCTAGTTCTGGTACCGGGGCCGGAGGTGAATGTGGGGGGTCTAGTCAGTGTTGTCATCATGCCCTGTCTCATCAGCTCAGTCTGCTGCCATTAAGCCTACATCATGGCATACATGAACAGGGTAAGAGGGTTCCTATCAGTCGTGGTAGAGGCATCTGTGGTCCGGACTGAGGTAAAAATTATTGAGGGAATGGTGGTGGGGGTGGTGGCACATTCCCTCCTAGTGGTAATACTGTAGTTTGCCCAGTCGGGCTAGTTGGTAGTATTTGGGTCTGGGTTTCCTGCTGTACCGTTGACGGGGTCATGGTAGCCTGTTGTTGTCCCCGTTGGTATGGAGTCACTGGAGTCATTAGTGGGACCTGCTCCTCTTGAGTGGCGGCATCACCATATGTGATAGCCAGGATGGAAACACGTCAGCTTCGAAGGTGCGTTTTGCTGGCACAAAAGTAAGGATACGTTAGGGTAGATTCAAGCAAGAGGCAATTCAAACAATCAAAGGGGAGTTCGAAATAGTTTAAAGTCAAAGGAGGTAATAAGTTGTGGATAAGATACTATTCATATTCCTAAATGCAGGCTTGCTGGGTACAATCATGTAACCCAATAATATTTTTTTTTGACCTACATGAGCCACCACAAAAATATGTAACGTCCCAGTCCCAATATACGTAGGACTAGGTATACGAAACATGACATCTGCATGCATACAAAAAATACTCCAATATATGAAATCCTCGTACACATACATAAGTTGTATAAAATATAAATCATAGGCCAATCACATGAAATCTACATCTCATCCACAGAACACAAGAGAGAAACAATAGTCTAAATAGAATATATTAGAAGAGTCAAAAGATATAGCCGGGTGAAAACATATCCACTACCAAACAACTATAAAAAATATTCTAAGATAACTTTAGCCCGACCTCCTAAAATAAAAAAAAAGAAATAATAAAAAGATGTCCACTATAATGCCTCAAGTCATGACTAATAAACTAGATCTTGGAAGGTGAGACCTCTTCATCTATGAAAGATGGATCTAGTACAGAACCATACTTCTGGGAAAAGTCCTAGTCGTCTAAGCCTGAAGAATTTACCAGGTCTTCAGCGGGACGTAACAAGATATAAGAAACAACATGCCATAAAAACTGTGAAATAAAATAAAGATGCATACAATAGGGTGCCTAACCATTCTACTGTGAACATGCAGTTAAGAACAAACCTTCAGTGCATGGGCACTCTGGCTATAATGGGTTGCTATGGCCCCCTCTATGGGTACAGAAATCTTAAAGCATGACATTCCATGAACATCAGAGGCCAGCAGGAACATGATAAAGGGGTAAGCAGGACCGTATCTCCAACGGAGCTTCCGGTAATAAATGAAAGTGCATACTAGGCCCATGTGCTAAGGAACTGTTCTCCTCACCCAATTTCTATCTATGTCATCACCATAACACGTATGAACCTCTAGTAACTGCCAAGACCACTAATCATGCAATTATATTGGCAGTTATTTCCTAACTATCGCACATCTTTGATGTATCGCTAGCCAGCTGACTACGCGAGTCCATGTTCTACATGTGATTCACAACTCATGAAAAAGTAAGTTTCAAGGACATATGAGATATACTAATACCTTATTTCAGTAGGTGGTCATCTAGTACTTGTTTTCCATAAATAAATTCACTTTATTTATTGTGTATCTGGGAAAATTACAACTATAGGAATCCGATCTAGAAGACGATCGCTTTATCCCTTGGACTATGCGAAGAAGAAAAGCTCTCAAAATTTTGACAGTACGTTAGATAACTATGTATCTGTACAATGAATGAGAAAAAGAACTCTATTTATAGAGTCAAAAATAACTGAAAGGATAACTGTCTTCACAGCCTGTGCCTAGTTAAAAATCACGCAGGATTTAACATACGCAAGGTTGTGAGCAGTTACTGGACGTGGCCTGTAACTGTTGGACATATGGCAATCATGCATGAGTCATGTGCAAGTTACAGGACACGCAGGCGAGAGATCAGTGGCATGGCTGCCACGTACTCCAATTTGATGAAATCCACGCAGACTTGTTGAAGACGAAATCCACGCAGACTTGGGTAAGAAAGCTTCAAAATCCACGCAAACTTGGGACAAGAAGCTTCGGAATCCACGCAGACTTGGGGCAAAAAAGCTTCAAAATCCACGCAGACTTAGGGCAGAAAGCTTCACAATCCACGCAGAGGTGGAGCAAGAAACTTCAGAATCCACGCAAACTTGAGACAGAAAGCTCAAAATATACGCAGACTTTGGGAAGGAACATATAAGTTCACAATACACGCAGACTTGAGTCAGAAGGCTCAAAATCCACGTACGATTGAGGCAGGACTGCCAGCTGTCTTGATTCGACGTGCCTCGACTGACACAAAATCTCTGACAGTGATTGCTTTTGTCAGTTGCATTAAATGATAAGAAGCTCTTTTGATACGCCAACTTGGTGAAGGCTGAGTCCTGCTGAAGAAGATTTCAAAAGTCATGCAATAGGCGGTTGTGATCTCTCGAGTTCCGTGCATACGTGGCATACGAGAAGACATTCTTCGACTGTCGTGCTGTCAGTCATAATGACACTCTGACAAAATGATGAGCTGTTTCCCAGCGTGATTTTTTAATATTGTCCTGATCAACTCAACGTGACTTTTGGACCTTGTTCTGATCAACTCAGCATGACTTTCATTTTTAAGGCCTACAAAACCCCCTTCAAAGTTTTCGAAAGTTGAAAAGACTTAAAATTTCGAAATACTTTGAAAAGATAAACATGCAAATAAACTTATTAAATGTTATGATGACTCTTCAGTTTTTGAGACTGATTGAATCCAATTTATGGTGGAATATGAACCGTCGGCGAGCTCTGTTATATAAACAGGGAGAAAATTCAGCTTTGATGTTCATCTTACGTCAACATGACTTCGAAGGAAGAAGCTGAAGAAGAAGCAAGAAAGTTAGGTTTCTGTGCCCATGGCGACCCTACTCTTGGGGGTAAGGAACCGGAGCCTTTAATTTTCGAGTTCAAAGATGACCCTACACAACTAGCCAAGAATTTCTTGAGCTATTTTGGCCTGGACGGCTCATCTTCTTCCAATGGACGCAGTCTCGCAGAGCAGCGTGACATGCTCAATGCTCTGTTACATCGTATGGGAGTCACTAGCGTAGAGGAATTGGGCGCCACGCTCAGTCGCTTCACAAAATAGAGCGTGTCTTTTATGCTTCTGTTTTCCTTTTGAAAAATGTTGTACTTCTTTTCCTATGTAAGGTCATCAGTGCTTCAATGTAGAGCGTGCATTATTGAAGAGCATTAAGTGGCACTCTTTGAATGTTTCAAATATTGTGCTATTTTCCAAAGTACACGTGACACTCATTTCGTAGTTATGAGTGCTTTTTACTCGGATCTTCCCGAAGAATAGGCTTGCACGTCGACCCTATTTAAATGGATAGATGAGTTTCACACATACTCATCTCTTTATTCTTTCTCCTCTTCTCTGAGAATGAACTTTTTGAGAGATTTCATTCTCAACAGGAAAGCAATGCTTTCTAATATTCTCTTTCTGTGCACTATATCAGACATTGGTTTGCCAATCCTTAGCACCAAACTCGATGGTAAGTCCAATATAGTACGCGTACCATTTTTACTGTTTTGAAGATTTTGTTTCTGACTGAACAGAGTGCACCTGTCTTTGTTTGGCCAAATACACGCCAAATGATAATGACACTTCTATTAGTTGATCTCTTTTTCCTTGCTGCTTTCTGCAGGAGCTCGACTGAAAATTTTCTTCAGAACTGGCATTGGTAATTTGGATGCTGTGGAGAATATTCTTCTGACACCTACATCAGGGAGCTCATACGCTTTTGACGCGTAAATCAAACAACTCAGAACTCTTCGTGGGATAGAAGGGTCTTCCTCCAATGGCAGGAAGAGACTTTATACACGGAGAGTTGGACGGTGGAGTCAACTCTACCCCGAGAAATCGGGTAGTAGAGTTCCTTTCACGGCAGAACTATGAATTGTATCCCAATGTTGGATACATTCCTATCTTCTTTGAAAGATCGCTCCCAATCCACCAGTTGTATTGGCAGCAACACGCCTTCGGGCTGCCATACTCTGGGGTTCTCCTCTTTTCTGAGAGAGAAGACCAGAGTTTGATTCCTGCTGTTCCGGTTGCCACTGGAGCTCAGACAGTCAGGAACTGCCACCAACAACAAACCCGTCAAAGAAGATCCAAAGAAGAAATAGATCTCCATTAGGTTTTTTCGTTGTGTGCATAGAATGAAAATCCAAAATTGTAATAGATTTCCATTATGATTTGTAAGAAAGTCTAAGAAAATGTAATAGACTTTTTATGATGAAATGAGAGTGGAAATGATAATTCTTCTATGCTCAATGATTTGTATTTGAATGAATTGTGGACATGATAGATAATGAAATCTTCTTTTCTAATTTAGAGTACGTAATATTATCAGAGGTAGTATGGACGTGATAATATGTAGGAACTCAAAAGAAAATAGATTGATTTCTATGCAGAGGTCAAAAATAACAAATGAGCAGGTAGATTCGGTATTTATCCAGAGGTTATAAAAATGTGATAAATAACGAATCCCCATAATAGAAGATTATGAACGGACGAATCGTCAGATGAATGTAATAAATGAACGAATGAACCGTCGGATGAATGTAATAAATGAACGGATGAACCGTCGGGCATTAATGAATGTGTGAACCGTCGGATGAATGTGACGCTTCATTATTTGAAGAACTTCTGCCTATAAATATAGCAGAATTCTGACCAGAACGAACACTTCTATTCTTCAACATAAAAATGTCGTCTGAAGAAGCATCCAAGAAGGCTGAAATCATCCCGAAGATTCAGAAGGGCACTGAAGAACGCCCTGTCAATCCAGTTCAACCGAAGGAAGTAACAGCAGGCGAAGGTTCGTCTGCACCCAAGCCCCCCAGGGACATTCTGGACTTCCTGTTCGAACCAGGAAGGACTGAAGAAGAAGAAGCCATGAGGATGGCCGCTTGCAAGTTCCTCGTGGGTTCCAGTAAGGAGGTTTTCGGCTCTTTTGCTGACTGCATTTTCAAGAAGGACAGCAGTGGCCCGCATCCAAATGTAGAGAAGGATGATAGTGATCTTCCCTAAAATCATGTACTATCATTCATGATTAAAATAAAATAAAAATTTTATTTATAAACATGAACTTGTCTGATGATTTACAAGTATTTATATTTATACATAATACTTTTTAAGGAATTTGCCATTAATAGGCATCATAACTTTTCGACCATCCAGTTCTGAGAGTTGATAAGCTCCATTTGAGAAAACTCTGCTTACGACATAAAGACCTTCCCATTTTGCGTCGAATTTGCCTTTGCTCATATGAGTCATAGTCATAGGACGTCTGACTGTTAGAACAAGTTCTCCTTTTTGATACGCTCGAACTCTGACTTTCTTATTAAAAGCTCTTGAGATTCTAGCTTGATAGGATTCGATGTTCTGTTGAGCAGATAATCGCTTCTCATCCAGAGCTTCTAATTCCTGAAGTCGAAGACGATCATTATTCTCGGCGGTGAGTTCATTAGCGATTGCTATCCTTAAAGAAGGAATTTGAATCTCTAATGGAAGAACAGCTTCGCATCCATACACCAGAGAGAAAGGTGTACTTTTAGTAGCATTACGAACTGTAGTACGGTAAGCCCACAAACATTCATCGAGCTTCTCACTCCAATTACGTTTGTTAGTAGAGACAAACTTCTTTAGGAGTTTGATGATGGTCTTGTTGAAAGCTTCTGCTAATCCATTAGCCGCTGGATTATATGCAGTAGAAGCCACATTGTTGATCCGGTGATCGTCACAGAATCGAGTAAATTTCTGGCTGACGAACTGTGGTCCGTTATCATGAATAATGCGTCGAGGAACACCAAATCTGTAGATGACGTGGTGTTTGATAAAGCTGATGACATTGGACGTCTTAACTTCAGATAAAGGAATGGCTTCGGTCCATTTGGAGAAGTAATCGGTTATTGCGAGAATAAACCGATGACCTTTGGATGACGGCGGATTGATCGGACCGATAATGTCCATGCCCCAAGCTTCGAAGGGCCATGATGCTGCCGTCGGATGTAGAAATTCCGAGGGTTGATGAATAAAATCCGCATGGATTTGACAAGCTTTACACTTCTTTGCATATTCGATGGCGTCTGATACCATAGTGGGCCAATAATAACCCATACGTCGAATACGGTCCGGAAGTTTTGGTCCAGGCTGATGTGCTCCACAAATTCCATCATGTTCTTCGTAAATAATTTGTTGAGCCTCGTCACCGGTAACACATCGAAGAAGTAAACCATCATAAGCTCGACGATATAAGGTTTTTGTAGTATGATTATAATAGAATCTGAGTGATCGTCGTCTGATAGATGCTGCCTCACTCGGATTATCTGGAAGAATATCATACAATACGAAATCTAAGAAAGGAAGTCGCCAATCTTTATCCGTATTTTGATTCTCGGCCGAGTTACTGAAGATGAATTCCATGCTCGAATCAGATGAAGATGATAAAGATTTTTGACTGAATCCAAATCCTCTTGTTGTATTGACGTCATGAGACGTTGATTCTTCAATGTCAATTGGAAGTCCTAGGGTTAGGTTATTTTCCAGATGAAACAATTCTCGATTGCGAACAACAATCATTTGTTGCCGTCTAATTGGAATAGCCAACACCGCCGCAAGATTAGCTAGGCATCAGCTTCTGTGTTACATGCTCGCCTAACATGTTCAATAAAGAATTCTTCAAATGAAGAAGTCATAGATATAGCTGATCTATGATAAGGAACCAGATCTTGATGGCGAACTTCATAAGTACCCCTTATCTGATTGACAATGAGTTTAGAGTCTCCGTACGCCTCCAAATGTCGAATATTCAGATGTTTAGCGAGTTGAAGACCAATGAGTAACGCATTGTACTCAGCTACGTTGTTTGAACACGACTGATCAAGAGAATAAGCTCTTTGGATAGCAAGACCTTCTGGCGATACAAGAACGATTCCAACTCCAGCGACAATATCACCATTAGGACCTATCCTTGAAGCTCCATCAAAGAATAGACGCCAAGTAGGATCTTCTTCGGCAATTTGGTTTGAATCTAGGACTTCATCTGGGATTTCATTATAGAGTTTTGAATTTTCTGGAATTGAATGAGCAGCCAAAAAATCAGCTAAAGCTTGTCCTTTGACTGATTTCTGAGGAATATAGTGTATATCATACTGAGCAAGTAAGATTCCCCAGTTAGCCAATCTAGAATTCAAAACACTGGGTTTCTTCATCATGACCCGTATAGGATTGATTCTGGAGCTGACATGAATAGTCTGACCAATGATATAATGTCGTGTCTTTTGAACAGCGAACATCAAGGCTAGACATTCTTTTTCGACCGGTGAATATCGAGGTTCAGCTCCGGTCATAGTACGGCTGAGATAGTAAATGGCTTGTTCATGACCATTTTTATTCTTTTGAGCAAGCAATGCACCCAATGAATGACTCATTGCTCGGGTATATAGGAGGAATGGAATTCCTGAGACGGGAGGTACCAATACTGGAGGGCTCATCAGATATTGTTTTATATCATCGAATGCTATCTGACATTCATCATTCCAGACAAAAGAGACACCTTTTTTCATAAGTTTGTTGAATGGTCTGCAGCGTCCTGAAAGATTAGAGATGAATCTCCTGATATAAGCGATCCTTCCTTGAAATCCTCGTAGCTCTTTTAAGGTGCGTGGAGGACGCATCTCTTGGATGGCTTTGATCTTCTCGGGATCCACGTGTATACCTTTAGAGGTAATGACGAAGTCGAGAAATTTACCACTAGAGACGCCTAAGAAGGACTTAGTAGGGTTCATCTTTAATTGATGCTTACGCATTAGATCAAATATAGTCTTCAAATCTTGGATATGATCCTCCTTTTGTCGACTTTTGACTGCAATATCATCAACGTAGCATTCGACTGTTTTCCGCAGATATTCACGGAATATAGTGCTCATAGCTCGTTGATAAGTTGCTCCTGCGTTCTTGAGACCAAATGGCATAACCGTAGTATGTACCAATCGGCGTTCTGAAAGAAGTGTGCTTCTCGTCATCTGGAAACATTTTAATCTGATTGTACCCAGAATATCCGTCCATGAATGACATCCGTTCAAACCCACAGGTATTATCGATCATGACATCAGTGATTGGTAGAGGGAATTCGTCTTTAGGACATGCCGCATTGAAATCGCGAAAGTCTATGCATACTCTGATCTTGCCAGTCTTTTTAAGGACGGGAACTATGTTAGCCACCCAATCGGGATGTTGTTCCTCTCTAATAAATCCGGAGGTCATGAGTTTATTGACTTCAGCTTCAATTGCATCCATAATGTCTGGACGAAATCGTCGCTGTTGTTGTTTGACCGGTTTAGCATTCGGCAAGATATTGAGCTTGTGAGTTACAATTTGTGGATCAAGTCCTGGCATATCTTCATAACTCCAAGCGAAGACATCGATGTAATCACGAATGAGTTTGATCATGTCTTGCTTATCAGTTTCTGAAAGACTTTCACTGATGAATATTGGTTTGGGGGATCCCTCTTCACCAACATCTATTTGAACAAGTTTATCTTCAGTCGGAGGTTCTTTTTGCTCGAAACGGAACTCCCATTGATTATCCAACCTTTGGACCCATTGTTCTGATTCAGGTGAGATTTCAAACCCTTCTTCGTCTTCATCACTTTCTTCAGAACGGTCAATGGAGACCATGTTAGAAGACAGAATGTTGCAGTAGAAATCACCGATACTCGTATCGGAATCCCAAGAAGTGGTACTAGAAGAATCAGATCTCTTATCTTCGTCAGACTCGGGATCTTCATGGATAATATTGATAAAAGGAGTAGGAGCAATATAGCCCAATCCGTATTTTGTCCTTCCATATTTCAGAGGAGGAATCCGGACAGGCATTTTTCTTCCTTTGCCATTATTGAGGCCAGTCCTGAAGTCATAGCCCATATTTTTAATGATGTCTTTAGATTGCTGACTATAACGACGTAGTTGTAATCTTCCAGTATCATCATTCTTGTCATCATCTTCTAAATCAGAAGGACTTTGGGGCCCTTTGTAAAAGAATATTGGAATGTCTCCTGGCTTTCTGCTGGGAACTAGAAAGTATGAAGATTGTACAGGTTCTAGGGATACATCTGTATGAGCAGTCTGTATAACTCCTATGGTTATTGTGCTCAAGTCATCTAACAAATGTAAATAACTATGAACATAATTACACACATCAACATGGAGACTTTTCATTAAATGTAAAAGCAGCAATATTTACATTGGGAGAAGGCTGAGCCTTAGAGATCTTAGCCAAGTCAATGACTAAAGGAGGAAAAGAATAACAAGAAGGAATTTTGTTTCGATTAAGATCGATAACAAATGGCTCAGAAGAGGTGAGCTCCCTTGAAGCTTGAGATGGAAGAGTAATCCGCCCTCCAACTGGAATTAGCAGAGTATCCTGTTTCACATGTGAAGATGCAAGAACTGTAGTACGCCCACTGACAGGAATGATCAGTGTATCTTGAGTAGACAACTGAGGTAATGGAGAAATTCGTCCACTCACCGGAATGATGAAAGAATCTTCTCCAGAGGGTTTGGGAGATTGTTGCTGAGTAGTTCGACCTTTAACAGGGATTATTAAAGTCTCACTTTGTGACTCCTCTTTCTCCATAGCTTGTATCACCCTTGTATACTCTTCTTTATACATCCGGGAACCATTGAAATAGGCTTCAACCCCATAAAAGGGATTTATATCAGCAACTTTTTTTTGTACTCTTCTATTGCTATCAATGTATTTAAAACACTGATGAAGAGTAGAAGGCACCACATTATTTTCATGAAGAAAGGGCCTCCCAAGAAGAAGATTGTAGGATCCCACGATCTCGATCACATAGAAAGTGACTTTGGATCTGAAATCGCCTATTTGAAGCTTCAGATGAATCTTTCCCAAAGGCTCGCTTCGACTTTGATTGAATCCCAAGATAGTAGTAACCGTCTTGGAAAGCTTGTGAAGAGGGATTTTTAATTCATCCAACAGGCTCTTTGGCATTATGCTTATAGCAGACCCTGGATCAATAAGGATACGATCTATTTTTATTGTGTCGATATAACCGGTATAATAGAGAGGCCGATCATGTCGATTATCCTTCAATAGTATGTCATTTTATGTAAAGGTGATATTTGGGATAATCTCCAATACACTGTTGCAATGTAAGCAAGTGGCAGGTTCTGCATCTGGCTTCTTCAATTGTGCAAGACAAGAGTCAGCTTGTAGAAGTGCTTCACTTAACGTCTCCCGAGTCTCTTTAGAAAGACGTAAAAGTTCAAAGAGGGACATTCTAGCTGGAGTATTAGCAAGTTGAGCTAGAATGTCGAAATTATAAGGCTTCTGAAGCCCAAGAGGGGGGACTTCTTGATTGGTTTATCAAACTGAGCCTGTTGTTTACCTTTTTCAAGAGCCATAGGCTTGGAAGAAACAGGTTCAACTGGGGTAGTTGAAGGAACAGGTACAGTGGATGATTCTTCTTCAGGAGGAACATTAGGAGCATCTTTATCAACAGGAGGGATATCAGGAGTATCCTCAGGATTCTTGGAATAATCCTTTAGATAAGGTTTCCCTGTTCGAGTAGCACCAGCAAGAGCTTCTTCCTTCTCTTTTGGCTCCGTGTCAGAGATAGATCCAAGAGAAGTCATATGACATGACTTAATCTTTCCAGCCTTCTTAGACTTTCGAGAGGTAGTCTTTTGAGGAGAAGGCGATTCAAAATCTGCCACTAGATCAGGATGAATTCACATGATTTCTCCTGTTTCCAAAGTGATTAGCACTAATCTTTCAGATTGCGGAGGAGGAATATTCACTATTTCAAGAGTTGCCTTGGGAATAGGAACGATCCCACTTTCAAGGAGTTGAGGAAGGAAATCTTCGAATTGTATAGAGACGACGTTGGAGGTGACGGTCTTCTCTTTCGGAGTAAGAGAAATAGCTCCAAATTTAATCATTTCTTGGATTTTTCCTTTCAGTACATAACATGTACGAATTGTGTGCCCCAACATTCTGTGGTATGGACAGTATTTTGGATGATCTGTCTTACCAGCTTCATCAGGTTTTTTGATTTCAGGTAATTGTATTTTATTACCTTTCAGCAGACATTCAAAGATACCAAGGACATCGTCATCATTGAAAGAGTATTCTTCCTTGGGACGAGGTGCTCTTGTTTGTTGGGTTATAGAAGTAGAAGAAGTTTGAACAGTTGATACATCTTTGCTCTGAAGATTAACTTCAAGAGTTTCTTTTCCCTTGCGAGCATTATTTTTAGCATTATTATTAGTACCTTGACCTGTTTCTTTGGGAGTCATCTGTACTCCTAAACCTTTGAAGGTTTCAGTACTAATTTCTGCGGCCTTGGCACTAACTATAAAAGAAGGCCAGTCTTAAAATTGGGTGGATCCTGTCCACATGCTGATGATTGGCAACAAGTTTAATTTGTATGTGTCGATGGTGACAGCATCAGGAGTTCCAAGAGGCATCTTCAGAGCTTCTCTTCGAAATCGTTCAATGAATTCCTCTGTAGTTTCATTATTTTTCTGCTTGATTCTAATAAGAGCAGACATAGTCATATCATTGAGCCCTTCATAGAACCGTTCAAGAAATATATGTTTGAAACCGGCAAATAAGGTAATGCACCCATCTGGGAGACTTCTATACCATTCATAAGCCGTTTCCTTGAGACATCCAACAAACACTCGAGTAAGAAGGGCGTCACTTGGTTGCAATTGATCAGTCATCACTTCAAAGTGATTAATAAACTGACTTGGAGAAGTGGTTCCATCATAGAATGAGATAGTAGGAGGCTTGTATTTAGGAGGATACGATACTTGCTTCCATTCTATCGGATAAGGTTGCTTGATGCCTAACCTTTGTAAACCATCTTTCTGTTTGAATGCCTCGAATTGAGTTTTGAGATTTTTCAATTCTTCACTAACAACTCCGGAAGATTGTGGAGTTGTAGCTTGTAGAGAATAGTTGGGAGGAGGAACAGCATTGTAAGCACTACCCCCAGCTCCGGAGAGACCAGGAGTATTAGATTGTACAGCTGGAGGAACTTGCACTAGACTTACACCAGTGTCAATTGGTATGGCATCTGGTACAGTCTGTCGATTTTGTATCAGAGTTGCCATGAGTTCATACATCGACTTCATAGTATCAGCCATAGACTTCATTTGCTGTTCCAAAGAAGCAATCCTTTGTTCTTGAGGAGTCAAGGAAGAAGAAGGTTCATCAGTATTCCCATCAACCATATAAGTCGTGACTGTACGAGGGATTATTGATGAACTGGTGGATGTTGTTTGTTCTGAATCATTGCTTTGTGCATCAAAGTCAATTATAGGAGAACTACCCCAGTAGGAAGAGGTGGGAAGTTAGATTCTCCAAGGAATTCAGAATCATCTTCAGAAATCAAAGTTCTTTGACTAGAGGCCAGAACTCTTGCTCTTGTGCCTCTATATACTCCATCTGGACTATCAGCTCTACCCCCAGTATCCCGAGAGGTCATGTTGACAGAAGCAAATAAAGGCTCATCTTCATCAGGCATAGGTTCACACTAAATCAGATTGAAGACAGATTATCGTTTTGTTTGACATCTGCATTGCATTGTGACTCTCGGCTGGAAATCACATTCATGATCAACATAGTCCTGAACCATTGATTGACATCTGCATTGAATTATGACTCTTGGCTGGAAGTCACATTCAGCATGATCCATTGTCATAAAATTATTCCTTCTCTTCTGTTGAAGGTGTTCCCGTAGATCTATCTGTGAAGATTGAGGTAGATCAGAGAACACTCTTTGTGTATTTTTAGGAATATATTTCTGGTTCTTGGGTCTTGATGGCTCTTGATTATATAGGGAGTGATTAATATGAGCCACATAATTTCTAGCATACTCTGCATCCGGATCTTTTATCTTCATTTCCGATTGGTGTGGTTTCTTAACACCAGAAGTGCTTCCCAAACGGGTTTGATTAAGTTTTGTTCTTAGATCAGTTGGAGGTAACACATTGGTTTTTGAAACTTGGAGTTTTCCTTCCATTGATCTGGATATTTGCAGAGAAGGAAGAGATGAACCACCCCCTTGATTAGGAGTTGGTAACAGACCTTTTCTAGACAAATTCTGTACCCACTTCGAAGAAGTCGTAGAAGAAGACATTAAAGAATGTTTCTTCTTAGACTTATTCAAGTTTTGAGACATAGAATGTCCAGAAGGAAGAGTAGTCAAAAGATTATCTCCTTTTCTTTGACTAACAAAATTGTCAGTCAAAGCTGTTCCTGAAGTAAAAACTACAGGAACAGAAGAAACAACTAAAGAGTTATCTCTTTTCGAAGGGACTTTGTGTGGAAGACCACCCCCAGTTCTAGTAGAACTTGGCACAGAAGAAGAGATAGCTAAAGAGTTATTCTTCTTAGATGAAATACACGCTGAAACAGACTTGGTTAAAGAACCAGTACTGTCAGCGTGACTTTTGATTTTAGAAATACATGCTGGAACAGATTTGGCTAAGGAGCCAGTGCTGTCAGCGAGACTTTTGATTTTGGAAATACACGCTGGAACAGATTTGGCTAAGGAGCCAGTGCTGTCAGCATGATTTTTGAATGTGAGATTGTACGCTAGAACAGATTTGGCTAAGGAGCCAATACTGTCAGCGTGACTTTTAGAATTGAATTTGCACGCTGGAACAGATTTGGCTAAGGAACCAGTACTGTCAGCGTAACCTTTGATTGCTGTCATCTTCGAGCGCACAAGAGTGTGCGTGCTTGCAGTAGAGTTCTTGCCAGTGTTAGGAGTAGACACTGTGGCAGAGACTTCACCATTGGCTGCCAACTGATTCTTAGGCACATAGACAGAGTGTCCCTTCGACTTGGCAGTGATGATGGAGGCTGAAGTGGGCTTGCCACTCTTAGCCCGCTGTATTTCTTCATAGGCGAGTTGATCGAATTGGATCGTCATCACCTTCTTCGTCGAGCCGATTGACGAAGTGTCGCATTGAGTTGTTGCCATCTCAGAAGAGGAGATGGTTTTCCCCAGCAGAGTCGCCAATTTGTTTTCCATAAATAAATTCACTTTATTTATTGTGTATCTGGAAAAATTACAACTGTAGGAATCCGATCTAGAAGACGATCGCTTTATCCCTTGGACTATGCGAAGAAGAAAAGCTCTCAAAATTTTGACAGTAAGTTAGACAACTATGTATCTGTACAATGAATGAGAAAAAGAACTCTATTTATAGAGTCAAAAATAACTGAAAGGATAACTGTCTTCACAGCCTGTGCCTAGTTGAAAATCATGCAGGATTTAACATACGCAAGGTTGTGAGCAGTTACTGGACGTGGCCTGTAACTGTTGGACACATGGCAATCATGCATGAGTCGTATGCAAGTTACAGGACACGCAGGTGAGAGATCAGTGGCATGGCTGCCACGTACTCCAATTTGATGAAATCCACGCAGACTTGTTGAAGACGAAATCCACGCAGACTTGGGTAAGAAAGCTTCAAAATCCACGCAAACTTGGGGCAAGAAGCTTCGGAATCCACGCAGACTTGGGGCAAAAAAGCTTCAAAATCCACGCAGACTTGGGGCAGAAAGCTTCACAATCCACGCAGAGGTGGAGCAAGAAACTTCAGAATCCACGCAAACTTGAGACAGAAAGCTCAAAATATACGCGGACTTTGGGAAGGAACATATAAGTTCACAATACACGCAGACTTGAGTCAGAAGGCTCAAAATCCACGCACGATTGAGGCAGGACTGCCAGCTGTCTTGATTCGACGTGCCTCGACTGACACAAAATCTCTGACAGTGATTGCTTTTGTCAGTTGCATTAAATAACAAGAAGCTCTTTTGATACGCCAACTTGGTGAAGGCTAAGTCTTGCTGAAGAAGATTTCAAAAGTCACGCAATAGGCGGCTGTGATCTCTCGAGTTTCGTGCATACGTGGCATACGAGAAGACATTCTTCGACTGTCGTGCTGTCAGTCATAATGACACTCTGACAAAATGATGAGCTATTTTCCAGCGTGATTTTTTAATATTGTCCTGATCAACTCAGCGTGACTTTTGGACCTTGTTCTGATCAACTCAGCGTGACTTTCATTTTTAAGGCCTACAGTACTAAGTCATTATGCATAACAATAAAGAAAAGCCATGAAATGACTAATACAGTCGTTCGCACCCAACTATGACTTAGACGCTTTGTGTGATAGAAACATACAGTATATAAATAAACTGAGTAAAATAAAAGAAATAAAATAGTAATAAATGAACATAATATATTGGCAAGGTATCTTACCTGGAGGTGGTGTGCAAAGGACAATATCTAGCAACTCAGATCAATAATAATGTAAGTCAACTCCCGCAAACGTACTCGGATGCTGAAACAAACATCACAAACATTTTTGGTATAAAAAATATCTTAAATCGCCTACCCATAAGTCCAATTATGGTTATAGGAGAAAAATCATAATTTGGGATCAAAACGATCTCCGTCGTTGGACCCGCTTTGCACCGAAAAGCGTGCCAGTACCTACAGTCTCTAAAGTCATCGAATTATATGTCTATGGGTCTAATTTGATGATATGAACTCAATCGTATGTCCAAATTTGGATTCTGGTGAGCCGTGCGCAATTTCATCCGTTGAATTGGGTCGCGGGCCATCCAAAATAGCGTTTCGTTTGACCTTCTCAGAATCGGACCGAACTTGGCTCACATGACCCAAAAAATGACACGAGTCCATCGATGCAAGTTTTGTCTCGAGTTGACAAATTTGTACGAAGTTATGGGCTAGTTTGCAAATGGACCGATACAGAGTATCTCGACCGAACGCCTCAATTTCGTCGCGCACACACAACGAAATTGACTTCCGTCAAATTTCACACGTCCACGAAGTCGATATGCACCTTTTATTATTTTTAGTTTGCAATCATGTTGCCTGGTTTGTCGGGGCGCACGACGTATCAGAAAATTTTTCCAAAATTTTAGTGTTCGAAAACTGGTTTTTTCTTGATTTTTGGAAATCAAATTACTTTGCACAACTTAATTAAATCAGGAACTACAAAAAGGGTTTTAATCTCGTATATATTGTCTAAAAAATTATTCAATTAGATTTTTGAATCATTTGATGGATTGGCAATGGTTTGCCTTCCAAATCAAGTGTTTGCACAATTCTAACTCTATTTATGAACAAAAATTTTGCTCGACTTCATGTTGATTTAATGGATAACCTAGTTACCTATCCACGAATCTATTCACTAGGGTTTTAAGAAGGTCATATAGACTAAACGTAGGAATTTACATAATTGAAAATGATCTAGTGTGTAGGGAGAACTTTTATCGAAAAGGGGACTACCTTGAAGTCAATTCTGAACCAAAAAAGGGGAACCCTTTGTTGTAGCGATCGACGGCGGCTGCGACGACTCTTCGACGACTTCAGGGGGGTCAGAGGGTCCCGCTTGGTCCAGGCAAATTTGGCAAGGGTCTCTGGAAGGATTCGTCGATGCTCTCTAGTGTTCGGGAATAGAGTTCTTTCAAAATTCCCCTTATTTTATATCGAGTTTAAACTCGATACCGAGAGGGATTCGAAATCCATTTTTGAGTAAATTTAGGTATATCCAGATGAGATTCGTATAAGGATCGCATCACCTAAGATTTGAGTGAAATTGGGTTTAAATTTGGGTTATTCAAATCAACGTATTTACGGTATCTTTTTTGCTCTGTTCCATGTTGGGCTTGGGTCGAAGGATAGGGACAGTGAACAGTGCTTAATATGCACTGTTCACATAGTATGTTTTTCTACCAATTACTTTGTATATATATAAATATATATACATTACATATTTGAGTATATTAACCCAAATACTTATGCCTTTGTATGAAAATTCCCAAAAATATAATGATAAAAAATAAAAAATATTTATAACTTTTATTCTTCTATTTATGCCAAAGTATTTATTTTATATTACATAAAATTATTTATTCTTAAATACATAGTTTTTTATAACAACTATTTGAAATTCGTGGGCGTTCTTATGAGGAAACACTTATGATACTGGAACTCATGCCTTATCGAGCATCTTTTCCTATTTTAAAATTAGTTCATTCTGCAGCAGCAAATGCTAGTCATAATATGGGTTTAAATAATCAATATCAATCATTGAATTTAAAATTTAAATAAATACTAAATTTAGGGGGTTTACACAAAAGTCTTCATGTTGGGTAGGTTGGCACTACAAAGAGATTGTGTCTCATGCTATAGTAGTGTGACACCATGATAAGGTACCTTGACAGGGTAAAGCCTCGACTTTGGGCCATGTCAAAGCGGCGTAGCACCGCAAGGAAGCGAAAGGCTTTATGCCAAGACTCTTTAAAAGAACTCACCTAGAGTATATGGAAAGAGATATAGATTAAGGAAAAATTTGTAGACACCCAATATACATACACCGAAACCAGGCAGGCACATGATTTTTAATGTGTAGCCAAAGACACAGTTGATACCATTATGTGGGTGGCGAGAATTACAGCTATGCTGCAGAATTTAAGGCTTATTCCATTCTTGTATCATGCTGTTATTTGATCCATGAGGGAAGATTCACATCGGAGGCGACATCTATCCTAATGCATGATAGACAATCCACTGTGAAGAATGCTCAACTCATATATTGAGATATATGAAAGATCATTGGTGAGTAGTATAAAATAGTCCAACATCGGCTACACCATCAAATGGGTATCTCAATATAATGCTTTCCATGTGTTGAGGTGTGCACATGGGGTGTGGTAGGGCACATGTGGGGGTATTTTTCTAGAAGGAAAAATAATTAACTCCAACAAGGAAGTATGTTACTTTTTGTCGTTCGGACTCAGACTCGGAAACGGGCTTAAGGATGCTTAGGTACTGGCACACGACTACACTAATTGCAGGATGATCTAAAATATCAAACTATATTTTTACGTATTGGTATTTTAGTCCCACATCGGATAGGAGAAGAAGTGAAGTCTCACTCCACTCTATATATAGAGCTCCATGGCCTCCATTGTTAGATGCACCAAATAAAAAAAGAAAAGGGAGCCCGTTGAGTCCAGGGAGCCCATTAGAGTCACAAAATGTTGACTACGAGCGTTCCGGAAGTTCTTTGAGAATTTGCTGGTTCCTGGGAGCAGATTGCGATGCACAAATCTTACTTTGAGCAACGATGGTCTTCACCACCATAGTAAGAATAATAATTTATTATTATTATTATTTATTCTTCTCCTTTATATATTCTTCTATTTGTAGAATGCTTTATCCAAATTGCAACACGTTTGCAAGGAAGAACACTCTCTTTCTATCTATTTGTATTTTAGATAGGAAGTTGTAATCTGAAAGGATAGTAGTATTATGTGGCTTCAGGTACTTTTGGAGAGCAAACTCATTTGCAGAAATCTCTGAAGTCATAAAATTCAATTCAGGTACTTTTGGAGAGCAAATTTTTTTGCAGGAATCTTCGAAGTTCTAAAACTAAGTCCAGGTACTTTTAGAGAGCAAACTCGTTTGTAGGAATCTCCAAGTCCTAAACTCGCTTCAGAAAATTAGGAAAGCAAAGTAATTTACAAGTGGTCTCCAAAATCCTACATAATCAGAACAGATAGCAAATTAATTTGCATGAGGTCTTTACTTCTGATCGTTGCTAAATCAGAATCGAGAGCAAATTTATTTGCAAGTGGTCTCAATATTTTGATCCTTCCTCCATATAGATCTGTTTTGGGAACAACAGTAGACACTTGACACGTTTATATATTTTATGAAGGCTAACGAATTTCTTATGCAGGGACACACTTATGACACATTTATACATTATGATTGTATCTTTGTTAAGCATGGAAGGATGGTAACTATTGTGTATGATCTATTGTACAATTTTATGCTTATATACACAATGCATGTTTATGAATTATTAACTGATCCTACGACAATATTAGAAATAGCACAAAATATTTACCTACACTCACATATTCAACCATGTTGGTTCTAGGCGATTTGGGTTAAGACCACTTACTAGTGAATTTTTCAATATGCTGACATCCCAACTCCAGATATGCTAAAAACTGTTCGGACATGTTGAGACATTGGAGCTCGGGTGGCACTTATAGCTGTTCGACTACATATGTTGTAATCTTTTGTTTATAAAGGACATAATGTATGGAGTTGTGTTGATTATATTAGTTTCATGAGTTGTAGGTCTTATGGAATCTTTTATTATAATATGATCCAGTACTTGTAGTGGGTTGTTCTTTTGGCCTACAGCCTTTGTAATTCTGCTGCAGATTATCAATAAAGGGAGTCATTTTTTTATACCTTGTGTCTTTCAGTTTATTTATTTATTTTGCTGCAATGACTTTGTTTTTTATACTATTTTTATTGACCGTATTTGTGCATGCCTTGCACAAGTACAATTTAGGCTTATACGGTATCACGTCCTGTGACGACTTTCGGTCTTGTGGGATGGAGACGTGACATGAATAGTATATGCAATTATTGCTCCCTCTCTCTCAGTATCTATATATCTTTATGTTATGGTATGACACAAGTAACAAAATAATGTTCTTGGGCAATAATAGGTGGGCATTTTAATCTTACAATATATATATTCTATCATACAACACATTATATTGTAACAAAAATTACCATGTTAACCTAAATATGAACGAGATAAACCCTACTTTTTATGTGATTTAAAAATTATTATTTTTGTAACACATTGCTACAAACTCACAAAACTCGACCTAGGTACTTAATAATTTTTTATTATTGAGATACCTGACTTATTTATAATTATTAATTTAAAGAATTAGACTTTTTTTAAATTATTGTCATTACCTTTGTCTATATAACCTACTTACCTTTCATTGTTTATTGCATGATGCATATAACATGGCATTCAAATATATGTTAAACTACATAAAATGGAGATTTTGACGGTGTTGTACACTAAAATGTTACATGGTATATATTTCGTATATAAGGAAATAGAAAAAAAAATTGGTTCCAAAGTTTATGTTGTATTTTACTTCTGCTACAGATTGATTATCGGGGCATCGTCTTAGCATTCTTTTTTTTTTTCCGGTCACTATATTTTTTTTAGTTCTTTCTTCATGACATTTGAATAGCAAATTTTATATATATATATATATATATATATATATATATATATATATATATATATATATATATATATATATATATATATATATATATTATATATAATATATATATATATATGTTGGTGTTTTTGCCTTTGGACTAGAAAAGATAGTCCCACATCGGCTACACCAAATGGTGAGTATCTCAATATAATGCATTGCTTGTGTTGAGGTGTGCACATGAGGTGTAGTGGGGCACAAGTTTGTGCCATGTGGGAGTATTTTCCTAGAAGGAAAAAGGATTAAATCCAACAAGGATGCAAGTTAATTTTTGTTGTGCGGACTCGGACTCGGACACGGACTCCAGGATGTCTCGTGCATGCACGGGAGTGTTCGGAGGGTAGGCGTGGACTGGCACACTTCTATGCTGATTGTGGGATGATCTAAAATATCAAACTCTATTTTTGAGTATTGGTATTTTAGTCCCACATCGGATAGGAGAAGAGGTGAAGTCTCAACTCCACTCTATAAATAGAGCCCCTTGGCCTCCTTTGAAACATGCACCAAGAAGAGAGTTGAGGGAGTCTGTTAAGTCCAGGAAGCCCGTTCAAGTCTCAAATATTGACTTACGAGCGTTCCAGAAGTTCTTCGTGAACTTGCTGGTTCCTGGAAGCTGTTCGTGCTCGTGTGGGGCGAATAAAGCTTTGAGCAACTGTGGTTCATTCACCCCAGCATCTCATTCTCGCCTGTCATCGCTACTGTTGCCTTTTACAGTAACTTCTTTTTAGAAGCTCTACTGCCGATAGTTGCTTGCACAAAGTCTCTTTAGATTTTTTGTGTATTACGTAGAATCTCTTTAGATCCTCGTAATTCAGAATCCTCCAGGATCTCTGTTGCACATCTTCTTTAAGGTGCTGCATTTGAAACGTTGTGTGTACAATTGTTTCAGTTTTAGAATTTTCCATCGAAAATTGTGCCTCGGCAATAACAATCTCAAAGCTTTATTGAGAAGATGGATAATTCTCGTGCTTCGCTCATCGATACCGGCTTTAACAAGTTGGAGAAATTCGATGGCGAACACTTCCAGATATGGAGACGAAAGGTCACTTTAAATCTTCAACTCGTGAATGTTGATCACGTGCTGTCAGAAGAAGAACCGATCGTTCCAACCACTGGATCTGCTACGGCTGTGGCCGCTGCTACGACCAAGCAAGCGAAGTGGAAGAGAGAAAACAGTATATGCAAACTACTGATACTCAATTCCATGGAAGACTCTCTGGCAGAGTCCTACTCCAAGAAGGCATCTGCCAAAGAGATATGGGACTCCTTGGGAAAGCTCTATGAAGATGACGAGAACCGGTCCAAGATCTTCATGGTAGAAAAATACCACAAGTGGACCTTCGAAGACGAGAAGGCGATGCTGCCCCAAGTGAAGGAGTTTCTGAAGTTGCGTCAGAAACTAGAAGACGAGAACATGCCCCTCGTCGACAAGTTTGTCGTTGGAGGGATCGTCGCAAAACTTCCTACAGAATGGAGCAACTTCTATGCAAGGATGCATCGAAAGAAGATGGAAATTAGCTTGGAAGATTTCTTGCAAGAGATCCATGTTGAGGACGAGATGCGCTCTCAACAGAAGATGGATACTCTGTCCAAACAACTGGCGAAGGCAAATCTGGTCCAAACCAGAGAGTACCAGGGGAAGCAGGCTGCTTCTCATCGCAAAAAGAAGGACTTCACGAATCTGAAAGTAAAGGGTCCTGCTTTCAAGCAGCAGAAGTCTAAGTCCCATGTGACTTGCTTCAATTGTGGCAAGAAGGGCCACTACAAATCCGAATGCAAGTCCAAGCCCAAAGAACAAGGTGAGCCTAGTAAGGTTTCTATGATTACTAATCTAGTTGCCATGATAGCACAGGTTGCAACTGTGGGGGCTGACTTGGACTGGTGGATAGACACTGGTACGACCTGCCATGTCTGTTCAGACAAAGACTGGTTCGTCTCTTATGAGCCAACTTCAGAGAAGGTCATAATGGCAAATCAGGCACAAGCTGAAGTACTGGGGATCGGGACGGTGGAGCTGAAACTCACATCGGGGAACACTCTGACGCTTCAAGGTGTGAAGCATGTTCCAGTAATTGCTAAGAACCTTATCTCTGGAAGTCTGCTCTGCAATGTAGGCTTGAGGATGGACATCAATGCTGGCCAGTTGGTGATGTCCAAGAAGGGTACATTCTTCGGGAAAGCTTTCCAAACTGAAGGAATGTACAAGATTCAGCTTGTTGTAACCCAGCATGAGAATATATATGCAATCACTTTTTCTGATTATTTTCTTGAGTTGTGGCATAATAGGCTAGGACATGTTCATTGTAAAAGGATTAACAGAATGTCTAGTCTAGGACTTATCTCCAAGTATGGGGGTAAGGTAGAGAAATGCGAAGTATGTGCTCAGACGAAGATCACAAGGAAACCCTTTCACAGGGTCCATCGAAGCACAGATCTTCTGGAGTTGGTTCACTCAGATATCTGTGACTTCAAATAATTCTCTACAAAGGCCGGGATGAAGTATTTCATTACTTTCATCGATGACTTCTCAAAGTATGCTTTCGTCTACTTGCTCAAGTCTAAAGACGAAACATTCGAGAAGTTCAAGGAGTTCAGGCCGAGGCTGAGCGACAAACTGGACAACAACTCAAGAGGTTAAGGAGTGATCGAGGCGGGGAGTATCGGTCTCATGAATTCTTATCATTCTGCAAAGAACATGGAATCATCAATGAGACAACGGCTCCGTACTCTCCTCAATCCAACAGAGTAGCAGAAAGGAAGAACAGAACGTTGACAGAGATGATGAACTCCATGCTGTTGACTGCGGGTCTTCCAAAGTGTTACTGGGAAGAAGCTGCACTAACGGCAACGTTCATTCTGAACAGAGTGCCGTATGCAACTTTCGATATAACCCCTCATGAACTCTGGTTCAAAGTCAGACCTAACTTGAATGTCATTCGAGTGTGGGGGTGTCTGGCTTATGTGAAGCTTCCGGATCTGAATATTCAGAAGCTGGGGACAAGGACTACGAAGGCGGTCTTCTTGGGGTATGCCGAGAAGAGTGATGCTCGGAGATTCCTTGATATCGAGTCAAACCATATCATCGAATCTCGCGATGCTGAATACTTTGAAGACAAGTTTGCAAAACACAAGAATATTGTTCTCGCGGATCTTCCGGAGAATGATGAGGGTACAAAGCAGACAGAAGTCTTTAATGAACCAGTAGTCCAAGATGAAGCTGTCGTCAAGGAGACACCAGCTGAACCAGAACTCCCTGAGCCGTCAACTAAGCGAACGAGGAGGCCGAAAGACTTCGGAGATGACTTCATCACCTATCATGTGGAAGCAGATCCACTTACCTATGATGAGACGATGAAGACCAGAGATGCTGTATTCTGGAAGGAGGCGATAGACAACGAGATTGACTCAATCACCTCCAACAACACATGGTATTGGTTGACCTGCCAGAAGGAGCAAGACCCATCGGATGCAAATTGATCTTTAAGAAGAAGATGAAAGCAGATGGAACCATTGACAAGTTCTAGGCCAGGCTAATGGACAAGGGGTTTGCTCAGAAGCAGGGGGATCGACTACTTTGACACTTATGCTCCAGTAGCTCGGATGACTACCATCAGATTGTTAATTGCTCTAGCAGCAATACACAAGCTGGTGATACATCAGATGAATGTGAAAACGGTATTCCTTAATGGCGAGCTGACCGAAGAGATCTACATGCAACAACCAGAAGGTTTTGTCGTCAGAGGTCTAGAAGACAAAGTCTGCAAGTTGATGAAGTCTCTGTATGGTTTGAAACAAGCTCCCAAAATGTGGCATGAGAAGTTTGACAAGGTGATAAGGTCAAATGGCTGCAGGGTCAGTGAAATAGACAAGTGTGTCTATACGAAGTTTGCTGACGGAAGAGGAGTAATCGTATGTCTTTACGTGGACGACATGCTAATCCTAGGTACGGATTTAAGCTGCGTCACAGAGACAAAGAAATTCCTCTCGACCAAGTTCAGTATGAAGGACTTGGGGGATGCCGACGTAATCTTGGGGCTCAAGATCATCTGGACAGGCACTGGAATAGCGCTGTCACAATCCCATTATATTGAGAATATGCTCACTCGCTACGGGTATCAAGATCTTCCTTTTATTGATACACCGTACCGGAGTGATCAGAAGCTGGAGCCAAATTCGAGGGAAAGCGTCAGGCAGTTGGAGTATGCTAGCGTCATCGGAAGCTTGATGTACGCTACTACTGCCACAAGGCCTAACATAGCTTTTGCAGTGGGAATGCTGAGTCGGTTCACTAGCAATCCAGGCATTGAGCACTGGAAAGCTGTGAAGCGTGTTATGAGATATCTCAAGAAAACTCAGACATATGCACTTTTCTACAGCGGAGATCCGTCAGTAGTGGAAGGCTTCAGTGATGCTAGCTGGTGTTCAGATATGGAGAGCGAGTATTCCACAGGTGGATTCGTATTCGCCATGGGCGGAGCTGCTATATCGTGGAAGTCGAAGAAGCAGACTATGTTATCTCGCTCCTCCATGGAATCTGAATTCTTTGCATTGGATGCTGCTACAGATGAAGCAGAGTGGCTTCGGAAGCTCATGTATGATCTTTCGGTGGTTGGGGCTCAGATACCGGCAATACCGATATACTGTGACAACCAGGCGGCAGCAGCAATGGCATCAAATGACCTCTTCAACGGGAAGAAGAGGACTGTGCGGTTGAAGCACAGGGCAGTACACGATCTTATCAAAAGAGGTGTAAATGCAGTGGTTGATGTTCGGAGTCAGGAGAACCTGGCATATCCGTTCACAAAGGGCCTCAAGCGCCAGTTGGTCGATGACACAGCTTGTAAAATGTGCTTGAAGGCATTCTGATAGTGTGTCTTTGTAATCCTACCATAAAGTTTTAAGCTATTAGTTCAAAGAAAAATCTACTAGGCATCTAACTTTTGGTTCAAAGGAGGATCACTGACTGGGAAACTATCAGGTAACAGTGGGTACTTGTTCTCTGGAACATGGAAGGGATACGGACCCATAACCACTGTTGTCTACTATGTATTTTTTCTGCGAAAAAAAACAGATCCTGTGGAAGGTTGGCTTAAACGCCTTAATGAGTTCTCAGGCAGAGTGAATGCCTGGTGTGCTTTACAGGAAGCACGGTATAGCAGCACTACAAGGAGTGAAACTCCATGCTACAGTGGGATGACTCCACCATGAGGTTTTCAGGTAGGGGTAATGCCTCGGCTTTGCAAGCCAAGTCATAGCGGCGTAGCACCGCAAATAGGCAGGTAGCCTAATGCTGTATGACGTAATTAAAGAGTTGTAGACAGCACTACAAAGGGGAGGATGGCCCCATGTTACAGTGGCACGATACCACGATGAGGTACCCAGGTAGGGGTAAAGCCTCGACATTGCAAGCCATGTCGTTGCGGCGTAACACCGCAAGGAAGCCTTAGGCTTCATGCTGGATAGTTTGGCACTACAAAGAGGCTTGTGACCTCATGCTACAGTAGTATGACACTATGATGAGGTTCCCAGGTAGGGGTAATGCCTCGACTTCAGGCCATCACTACAACAGATATGGGATACGATAGCGTGCTCAGGACGCTGTAGAATGCCTATTATAGCGTATTATGTCCGCTATAAATGCCTTCGCTATAATTGCCCCATGTACAAGAACGCTATAGAGTTATAACGTTCATGAACGCTATTAATGGATTATAGCGTTCCATGGCGCTATAGACAGGTTATAGCATTTAAGAACGCTATACCAGCTTTATAGCATTTAAGAATGCTATAGGAAAGTAATAGCATTCATGAACGCTATTGAGTTACTATAGCGTCCATGAACGCTATAGACTTGTTATAGCAATGACAAATGCTATAGAGTTTACATAGCATTTACGAATGCTATAGTTTCTTAATAACGTTTGTTAGCGCAAGGCTTCATGCCATATCTCTTTAATAAAGAACTCACCTATAGTGTATGGAAAGAGATATCAGGCCGTCTCTTGAGGGTAAACTTGTAGACGCCCAAAATTATACACTGAAACTAGGCTGGCACAAGACCTTCAATGTGCAGCCAGAAGCACAGTTGATGTCATTATGTGAGTAGGAAGAATTGTAGTTATGGTTCAGAATTCAAGGCTTAGTCCATTCTTGTATCATGCTGTTATTTAACCTATGCGGGAAGATTCAAGTCGTAGCGACATCTCTCCTTATACATGATGGACAGTCACTATGGGGAACGCTCAACCCATATATTGAGATATGTGGGGGATTGTTGGTGTTTTTTCCTTTGGACTAGAAAAGATAGTCCTACATCGGCTACACCAAATAGTGAGTATCTAAATATAATGCATTGCTTGTGTTGAGGTGTGCACATGAGGTGTAGTGGGGCACAAGTTTGTGCCATGTGGGAGTATTTTCCTAGAAGGAAAAAGGATTAAATCTAACAAGGATGCAAGTTAATTTTTGTTGTGCGGACTCGGACTCGGACACGGACTCCAGGATGTCTCGTGCATGTACGGGAGTGTTCGGGGGGTAGGCGTAGACTGGCACACTTCTATGCTGATTGTGGGATGATCTAAAATATCAAACTCTATTTTTGAGTATTGGTATTTTAGTCCCACATCGGATAGGAGAAGAGGTGAAGTCTCAACTCCACTCTATAAATAGAGCCACTTGGCCTCCTTTGAAAGATGCACCAAGAAGAGAGTTGAGGGAGTCTGTTAAGTCCAGGAAGCCCGTTCAAGTCTCAAATATTGACTTACGAGCGTTCCAGAAGTTCTTCGTGAACTTGCTGGTTCCTGGAAGCTGTTCGTGCTCGTGTGGGGCGAATAAAGCTTTGAGTAACGGTGGTTCATTCACCCCAGCATCTCATTCTCGCCTGTCATCGCTGTTGTTGCCTTTTACAGTAACTTCTTTTTAGAAGCTCTACTGCCGATAGTTGCTTATCTCTGTTGCACATCTTCTTTAAGGTGCTGCATTTGAAACGTTGTGTGTACAATTATTTCAGTTTCAGAATTTTCCATCGAAAATTATTTCAGAATTTTCCATCGAAAAAAAAAAAAAAAAAAAAATATATATATATATATATATATATATATATATATATATATATATATATATATATATATATATATATATATATATATATATAACCATTTCTGATTGTTGCTTCTACCATCGTTTGGGTCCTCAGGAAGAACAGGAACAAGCACAAATACGAAAGCTCGACGTTTGCTTTCTCACATTCACAGCTTGTCGGGGAAGTCTTGAGACAGTTCTCAAAGGTTTGGCGAGATGGTTCGACCGTGCCCAACATACTTTTCCTTTTGTTGGCCGAGTCGCTTCCGAGCTGAGGTTTTCCCTTTGCCGTTTTGGGTTATCTCCTTTTGTTTATTCGGCATAGGGTCGTGCCGTTTTGTCTTTTTGGACCCTACGGTTTTGTAATCGGATTCGTGTTCGTTATTTATATACAGCAGCTTCACTTAAAAAAAAAAGGAAAAATTTGAGTGGCACCCCACATTTGTTACGCTTATTTAAGGTGCACCCCACATGATTACATTAATGCATAACACCCCCCACTTTGGACAGTTTCTGTCTAAAACTAACGATCAAATTTTTTTTTGACGAAAATGCCCTTGTCTCCTTTTGTGTCCCCCCTTCCCGTCACACGTGGCTGCCCGTCGTCCGCCCCCCGCCGTGCTCGGCCCCCTCCACGGCATCGCCGCTCTCCCCCCTCCCTCCCCGACCTCGCCGCTCTCCCCCACCCCCTCCCCGACCTCGCCGCACCGCCCCCCTCCACCCCCCCGGCCATCACCACCACCACCATCACCAACATCATCATCATCACCACCACCACCATCAACCATCATCACCGCCCCCCCTCCCGCTCCGCCCCCCCCCCTCCCGCTCCGCCCCCTAGCAGCAGCGCGCGGCGGCAGCAGCAGCGCGCGACGGCGGCGGCAGCAGCAGCAGCGCGCGGCGGCAGCAGCAGCGCACGGCGGCGGCGACAGCAGCAGCAGCGCGCGGCGGCAGCAGCAGCGCGCGGCGGCAGCAGCAGCGCGCGGCGGTGGGGGCTAGGGGGCGGAGCGGGAGGGGGGGGGGCGGAGCGGGAGGGGGGCGGTGATGATGGTGGATGGTGGTGGTGATGAGTTGATGATGGTGATGGGGGTATTTTCGTCAAAAAAAATGGGTCAACGGGGTTGACCGTTAGTTTTAGACAGAAACCGTCCAAAGTGGGGGGTGTTATGCATTAATGTAATCATGTGGGGTGCACCTTAAATAAGCGTAACAAATGTGGGGTGTCACTCAAATTTTTTCAAAAAAAAAAACCATTATCTGATTAAGTAAAAAAATGTCAACTCATGTGCACCAACCACTAGTTATTTGAAATGTAATATCCTTGTGGTTTTCTAGTAGATCATAAAATATCTATATAAAGACAACTAAGAAATTAGTTTTAATAACTTAAGGATTGTTTTTATGAGAAAGTTGGACATGACATAGTTACAAAAACTTTCTTGAGAAAAAAATAAAAAAATGTTTAAAGCAAACCATCAGAAACATTGATAGCATGAAACGTGCTCCAACAACTAGTTATTTGAATGGATATTTTAGCAAATAATTCCATTCAGAATATAGAAACTAACATATATTTCGAATTTTTTTTAAAACACTAAAAAAATGTCCACATTTCTTTGTAAATCAGCCAAAATTTTGATTAAGTAGTGGGAGTATATCTTAAAATGTTATTTGTTCCATACAAAAGAATGAAGGTACTTGTTAGTTTTTTTTTTAAAAAAAAGTGGAGATATATACTAGTTTTAATATTTTGAATGGGGACATTTACTAAAATATCACTTATTTGAAAGCGACACCCTTAATTTTCTAGTAAATCATAAAATGTGCATACAAAGACTATTAAGAAATTACTTTTAATAACTTAAAGACCTCCTTTTAATGAGACAATTGGACATGAAATTGTTACATAAATTTCTAGAGAAAAATAAAAAATGTTTAAGCAACACACTTCAAAAACGTCGACAGCAGGATTCGAACCTGCGCAGGCAAAGCCCAACAGATTTCGAGTCTGTCTCCTTAACCACTCGGACATATCGACAAGTTGTAACCGTTGAGCTTTTATTTATTATAAGACATGTATAATTGTTTTAATGCCATGGACACGTACACCGAATAATTTTATTTTATACACAGGACGTGGAGTTCAAAAAATTGAGGTTAGTGAATATTGAGAATACTTGGCAATCCTTGGTGATTATCCATCTTCTACTATATAATGCGGCTTAGAAACGTCTCAGAAATAAGCCGTCTAAGTCGTATGTATATCAGTCACCATTATTTATTAAAAATATTATTGATAAAAAAGACGAATTTTTTAACTTTTATCCCACTTATTAATATGAATTTATACTTACATTCCACTTTTTAATTTTATTAGACTTACATCCCACTTTTAGTCACGAAAAAAATTATTTTGTCACAAAAAATATTCGTTTTATCATGAAAACTATTTTCATGACAAAAAGTGGGATGTAAGTATAATAAAATTTAAAAGTATGATATAAGTACGAAATCATATTAGTAAGTGGGATAAAAGTCAAAAAAGTTCCTAAAAAAACAAACTTTCACTTCTTTTATTTTATTAAAAAAACTACAGTAAAAAAAACCTTTCTCCTTTTTGTACGCACAAATATATATATATTTAAAATTTAAATTTAATTTTTTTTACAAACTAAATATAAAATTAATTTAAACTAAAAAATATTAAAAAATTAAATTATTTAACAAAACTAAATTTAGATATATTTAAATATTTAAATTATTTTTAACTATATTATAAAAAAAAATATTTTACGTAAAACCCACATGAATTTACTAGTGAAGTTATATGAGTCCCCCTTACAATGTATCAAAAATTGAGATTAGTTGTTTCTTGAATTTCTTTTCCTCAGTTTCTAATCCTATTATTTATTTATTTATTTTTCAATTTTGTTTTTATTATTTTCTATTTTTTTCGAAAATATTCATATATTTATCAAACATGTAAATATAATTTTTCAGATAATTTAATTACCGAAAATTTAATTTTTGAAAATATAAATTTTATGGCTATATAGACGTCTCCTTAGTACTAAATACAATGGAGGAGCCAAATGCTTTGGATGGACCTATGGGGAAATATGACATTCATTAAGCATCTCACATGGACTTGACATTCATTAAGGGGCTGTTCGGTTTTTCGATTTGGGCGTGGAACTGGCCTTTTTTTTTCTAGCATTTGTCCGGAAGTGTGGCTACATCCGCTGTTTGGATGTGCTTGAAGTTGGAAATATCTCCTCCTCTCTCTCCTTGACATTTTACTCCCTCAAATTTTAGGACAACTTCTCGAACATTTTTGACACATTAACTTTTCACCATTTGATTTTGACATCTCAATTTTATAAATTACTCTTTTGAAGTATATTTTGTTAATTTTAAAGTCCATTGGGACCACTTCAAAAAAATATTTGACAATATAAATATTTAAATTACGTTTTTGTACTACAAGATATATTTACCAAATATACTTCAAAAGAACAATTTATGAAATTGAGTTACCAAAATGATGCAGTGAAAAGTTAAGATGAAAAATACGTCCGAACGTTATAGTTGAAATACCATTAGGATAAATTAGCCTAAATAATTAGCTAAAGTTGTCCTTCGGGTAACCTTACCCATATTCATAAAAGGTTACCATATTATTTTCCAACTTCCACTTGATACAATCATCCAAACAAAACAAAGTAACTGCTACAAAACTCACTATCATCCAAACAACGAAACTTCCTAATTGTCCACTCCAAACTTCTATATTGCAAGCATCCAAACAAGATTGTGAAAGTCACAGCTTATGAAAAAGTCATGCGTATGCAAACTCTCACTTTCAGAATTTTTACACTTTCAAACCACCGAACAGGCCCCAAGGGCAATAGCAATTCAAAAATGAGCGTTTATTTATAAAATGTCTCTCTCCAAATTATATCAGCAAACTGATTATCCCACCACGTTTTTCGGTCTTATCACGAAGAGGCTGGTGACGCACCATGGGAATAATTTGCTGTTGGCCCCTGTGAGATTGGAGGAGGTAGAGAATATTGTGATGAAAGCAGATCCTAATAAGGCTCCGGGGCCTGACGGCTTCTCTTGTGGGTTCTTTAGACGTCATTGGGGTGAGCTAAAGTTCCCTATTCTTGAGGCGGTGCAGGAGTTTTTCTTGGAAGGGAAGTTGTTGAAGGAGCTGAATCATACTTTCTTGACCTTGGTCCCGAAGAAGGAGGGTGCTACCTCCCTCGCCGACTTCAGACCTATTGCGTGTTGTAATTATCTTTACAAGATAATTACTCACCTCATGTGTCGGCGTATGGAGGGGATTATGCAGGGCTTGGTGTCTCGGAATCAAGCGGCTTTCATCAAGGGGCGCTCGATTGCTGAGCACAGTCTTCTTGCACATGAGATGGTGCGGAATTTCAACAAGCCGGGGGGATGAAGGCTTGTGTAAAGCTGAATTTGCGGAAAGCCTATGACACGGTCAACAGGGACTTCCTCTGCCACCTTATGCTTGCTATGGGGTTTGATGAGAGATGGGTGGCGAGGGTGAGGGAGTGTATATGCTCTCCCACATTTTCGGTCCTCATTCAGGGTACTCCATATGGATGCTTCTCGAGCAACAGGAGACTGCGGCAGGGGGATCCTCTCTCTCCGTACATGTTCACTCTGGTGATGGAGTACTTCACTTGTATGATGGACCTGGCGGTGCATAGTAGAAAGATTGTTCCTCTTTTCAGGCAGGTCAAGCCGGTGGTGTCTCACTTGATATATGCTAACGACCTCTTGGTTTTCCTGCATCCATCTATGAGGGGGTTGAGGGCGCTTTTAGATATTATGGAGGAGTTTGGGCGGTTGTCCGGCCTGCAGCTGAATAGGGAGAAGAGTAGGGTCTATTTCAGCTCTCTGTGCACACTCAAGGAGGAACGGGCCCTTGCTCTGGGAGTAGAGAAAGGAGAGTTACCGGTGAAGTATCTGGGGGTCCCGTTGACAGTCAATTATGCCAGGGATCATGATTGTCTCAGCCTGGTGGATTTTGCCCAAAGGAGAGTGGAAGGCTGGCAGACAGCTGGTCTGTCCTTTGGTGGCTGTATTGAGTTGGTGAGGTCTGTTATCTCTGGCATCGCTATGTTCTGGTTGCAGTCGATTCAGATTCCAGTAGCTACCATAAGGAAGGTGGAGTCCATTTGTGCTAATTTCATCTGGAGGGGAGGTATGCATGCGATCGCTTGGGAACAACTCTGTCGGACCCGGGAGGAAGGAGGAGTGGGGTTGCGACCTCTTCGGACGGTTAGGGAGGCATCTGGGGTGCGGATGGCGTGACGGTTCATCAAGGGAGGTTCCCTTTGGGCAGAGTGGCTGGCTAGCAGATATGTGCGGCGGATGAATTTCTGGTCTTGTCGGATTGATAACAATTTCTCGGTCTCATTTAAGGCCATTCTTAGGTGCAGACCGATCCTTCAGTCCGCTATATGCAGGATTATGAGAGATGGGACGAATACTGATCGTGGATAGGAAATGGCTCCCTTCTGGAGATCTTGGGAGCTCAGATGGACAGAGAGACGAGCAGGGGAGTGAAATGTAGTCGGATTATCAGGGATGGGAGCTGGAGGCCTGAGGAGTATCCATACACGGCTCAGTTTGGGGAGGAGATTTGTCGGATCACTATCGATACTAGCCCGATCGAGAACTCCTGGAGTTGGGTTGATCCTGGTTCGGTTGGAGGGTCTGGGATATTCAGTTTTTAAAGTTGCTATAATCTGGTTCGGACCCCACATGACAGGATTGCGGAGTATGACTTTATCTGGACGAAGGAGATTGCTCGCAAAATGCAGCTTTGTTCATACAGACTCCTTCTTGGCAGGTTGATGACTCGGGACAGACTTATTAGGTTTGGGATGCAGATTCCAGACCCGAAGTGTGTTCTTTGTACGGGTGACGCGGAGTCTATTGGCCACCTATTCTTTGAGTGTCCATAGACTTGGCACATCTGGGAGGAACAGTGCATGCGATTGTTGGGTGGAGTTGGCTGTGCCAGAGATATCCGGGGGATCCTCAGCTGGATCAGAGACCACCAAGGTATGGACCTGGGTGGGCCAAGATGGCTAAAGTTAGACTTGCAGCATTAATTTGGCATGTCTGGAGGGAGCGCAACATGCGTATCTTTGAAGGATTGGCTACTCCGCAAGTAGAAATTCTGCATAATATAGAATTCGATGTATCTGTAATGGCCCCTTAACTGGGGAGGGAGATGTAAGATTAGTGTATTGTAATACCGATACCGTGATTTGCGTGGAATAAAATTTACCCTTATTCCAAAAAAAAAAAAAAACTACAATTCAAACTAGGCTTGAAGGGTAGAAAGAAACAATCTATTATGAAACAAAAATTAAAATTCAAACCTTCAATATATGGCCGAGCGCGCGCGCGCGAGAGAGAGAGAGAGAGAGAGAGAGAGAGAGAGGGTGGGGGTGGGGTAAGAAACTATGAAACCACAATTGCTACTTTCTGACATCATTCACATTTCTCCACCAATCTGTCTCCCTTTACAATCAAATCATCACTATGCATTTGTGCATCATGAAGTCCAAAGCTTGATGCAGAATGGTCGAACCATGGCACCATCCTGAAGTAAACTTATTTTGGACAGTAAAGCCATGAAACAAGCAAGCAAGCATAGTATAGTATGTACTAAGCAAAGCTTAGCCCAATAGTTGCTGAAGATTCTGTTCATAATATACATTCAGTCAAAGACAAAGATACTTGATTAAATACTACTAAACAGTTTCTCCACAACTTAAGCCATGATCCAAATAGAACAGTAAGAGAACCATGCGGTGAAGAATAACTAGAAAGCTCTTTACCACAATCTTCCGAGCGATCGTTAACAATACAACATAAGAATTCTCCATAAGATCGGCAGACTTGGATTAGTGAGGGGCAGCAACGTACAACAAAGATGCCAACTAATATACAAGTTAACCTTACATGATTACATACGAAATTCAGTTGCAAGGATTTTGACAGACCAACTAACTACCATGGGAGTCCATCTCAAGTGACATCGGCTTACTAGACAAAACTCTGCTGGCAAAGACTCTTTTCCAGGGCTCATGATGAACCCGCTTATATAGACTGCAAAATAATCTGCGCAAAAGAGCTGAAAATTTAAGTAAAAGAATCTGTGCATGCCTCCATATGTGAATGTGCACACTTGTGGAGCATTGGAAAATAATATTTGCTCGGGGACATGATACTGTACATGCTAACGTTTTTGCCAGGCTAGAAGGAAGAAAAGGAGCATAACTATAAAAAAGAGACAAAACAGGGGGAAAAATCATAAGTAAATGCTAATAGGATCAGCGTTTCCCAAGAATAGCAGTCGATTGAAGTGCGAGATTGAGCTGGTGGCAGCTTAGGCTGTTTGGGGAAGCATTACCAGACATACCAATTTGTCTTACTCAGAGCCTGCCACATGATAGAGTAATATTAGAAACAATGACAAAGGGTTTAATACAATTATGGCAGAAAACTAGTAAGGGGTCCAGTGCACAGGATTCTGCTTATGCAAGGTCTTGGGAGGGTCAAGACTTAACGTAGCCTTACCCCCATCATCATCGTCCAAGCCTTCTCCCATCAAAATGGGGTCGGCAATGGGTATACAAGATTTGATAATTTTTTATGACCATTTGTATGTTGGTGTCAAATTCCTAGCCAAAGTAACTATGAGCATGAGACGGTTATGCCAACCATTTGGATTGTACTTTAAGCTCATGCAACCAAGAAGCACCCTCCAAATTTCCTTAGATTATAGTCTAGATAAAGAGCTTAGACATAGCCTTACCCCATAAGAAAACTAGTATGAAAACTCCACTCTACAATTCAAACACCTTTGGAGAACATACATTTGGTAGGATGGCCTGGGACAAGTAGATGTCATGTTAGAGGGGCAACAACTTCCAAATTCTTCTGTATCAACCAGCCTTTAGTGTAGGGAAGCTCCGGGCCTTCCACATGGAGATGCCAAACCATGATTCTGGAGCAGTCATTCGGCATACCCTCCATTTGACTTTCATCCTTGACCAAATGTTCGATGAAAGTGGTTTCCTGCAAGCAAACGACATTCATAATTACATTCTCTTTTTTCATGCATGCTCGATCAGCTAGGCAATACGATTGAATAAAGAAGTTATAATTAAAACCATTCATGACAGCCATCAAGATGTCTAGAAGATTCAAGATAAATTTCCTATATTGCCTGTAAACAAAGTTATAGAACTAAGCCAACAAAGCACGTCTTCTGAGGAAAGAGAACCAACTTGGAAGCCTTCCTTGACCGACTCATTTTGCCTAATAAGCTCAAGAGTCGGACGTTTCCATCTTTTAGGATCCCAAAGTATAGTACTATTAAATGCAAATCCTGACATGTCGACATGGAACCTTCGAGATAACTTGTTCCTTTGGTTTGTGTGCCATCCAATAACTTGACTGCCATTGCAAACAGGACCCTCCAAGGATACCTTGTTCCTGCTTTCTGTTAGCACTGCGACTGGCCATGTTCCAAAACGCCTGCAGGTCAAAGGAAATATGACTTATGAGAGTAAATTAAGAGTCATTTATTCGAAAGAGTAAGAAGAAACAGAGAAATAAGAAATAGATGTGCTACTCATCATGTGTACACAATCTCTCTGTAAGAATATTAGTACCTATCCATTCACATTGTACCAAAAATGTAAATTCTCAAGCAGATATTTCAGACAGACAGATAAAAGTGGCCTGTAACTGTATGTGCGGAGGCATTCATGTTCAGTAAAAATATGCAACTAATTCAATTGGTCCAGTTCCTTTTCACACAATAAAAGGACATTATGCTACTTTACACCCTAAAAGGTTCTACCCCCAGAAAGTAAAGTACTCAAGGACCTGGTGAAGTATATCAAAAGCTGCAACATCACAATCATAATTTCCTTTCCTCAAAGAAAGGTATAATTACTATAAATATACCAGCAGCTGAGCGCTTCACCTCTTTACCCATACTCTTTGTAAGAATAGTACATAGCCATTCACACATAGTATCACAACTAATAAACGTTCAAGCACAACTTTCACATAAAAAAGGAGGATGCATGTGCTAAATGCATTGATACACAACAACAACATGCACAACTAATTCATTGAACCCGTACTTTTCTTGCAATAAAAGGACATAATGCTACTTCACATCCTAGGAAGTCCAACCCCCAGAAAACTAATTCTGAACATGATAAGTATATGAGAAGCTGCAAAATCATAATCATAATTTCCTTGCCGTAAAGTAAAGGTGTTTATGTTATAGTAGAACAGCATACAAATAGCTCCGTTCTCTACCTTGTCTTAGTAAACATCATACCACAAAATGTCAATGCTTGCAAAATGTTTATACTTTATAAAAGTCCTACATGAGATCAGATTTGTAATGTCATATAGGATATCAAAATACATGGCATGAACCAAACATTTCTCATCAGATATTGGGAGTTATAATCTCCATTGTTTGTAATGATATAAAATCAAAGAGGAAGAACATAGGTCTTTGTAGAGAATAATTGTTGTCTTTTTATTGATTGGCTACTCCACTACTTATAGGGAGTCTAGCTCCTCTTCATACTACATTTTTCCAATGTGGGACTAAATCCCTTATTAGTTCTCAACACTCCTCCTCAAGATGGGGGATAGATATTAATCATTCCCATCTTGTTACATAGCTTCGTCAGACTTAATGAACTAAGACCCTTAGTCAAACAGTCTGCCACTTGTTCTTCTGAGCGAACATGATCAATCTTCAGTATCCCTTGTTCCAGCTTCTCTTTGATGAATAATCGATCGATCTCGATGTGCTTCGTTCTGTCGTGCTGAACTGGATTGTTAGCTATACTTATTGCAGCTTGACTATCGCTCAGAAGACGTAACGGTGCTCCCTTGTCCAGCTTCAACTCTGTCAGCAACGCTTTCACCCACAGCAATTCCGACACTCCTAAAGCCATTGCTCTGTATTCTGCTTCAGCTGTAGATCGTGCTACCACTGACTGTTTCTTGCTTCTCCATGAGACCAAGTTTCCTCCTACAAAGACACAATATTCCGTGGTAGACCTTCTATCGTCTATGCAGCTCGCCCAGTCTGCATCGCAGTATCCCTCAACTTCTATACATCAATTCTTCTTGAACCATAACCCTTTTCTCGGCGTCCCTTTCAGATATCTCAAGATCTGAAACACTGCATCCATATGACCCATTCTTGGATCATGCATGTAGTGACTTGCTACACACACCGCAAATGAGATATCAGGGCGAGTGTGCCCCAGATAAATCAATCTCCCTACAAGTCGTTGATATCTTTCACGATCAACTGGCTCTCCTGCTTCTGCTCCCAACTTGCACTTCTGGTCAATTAGAGTGACTGCTGCTTTGCATCCCAGCATCCCTGTCTCCTTCAGCAGATCTAGTGTATATTTTCTCTGTGAGAGAACAATTCCTTGTTCGTCTTCACACCTCGATACCTAGAAAGTACCTCATCGCTCCTAAGTCCTTCACTTCAAACTCCTTCGCAAGCTTTGACTTCAGCTTAGCGATCTCGACTTCATCATTACATATGATTACTATATCATCCACGTATACAGCAAGTATAGTGATGTGGCCTCTTGTGCATGCTGAAGAAAGACCGTATGATCTGCATTTGCTTGATGGTATCCCATGCCTGTAACAGCCTTTCTGAATCTATCAAACCAGGCTCGAGGAGATTGCTTGAGCCCATATAGCGACTTCTTTAGTTTGCACATTTTTCCATGCGACGTCCCTCCGTTTGATTCTGTAGCGTAGCACCCTAGCGGAAGTTCCATGTACACTTCTTCTTGTAGGTCCCCATGGAGAAAGGCATTCTTCACATCTAATTGGTATAGCTTCCAACCATAGTTTGCTGCAATGGAGACCAGAGTTCTTACGGTGCTCATTTTCGCTACTGGAGCAAACGTCTCATCATAGTCGATGCCATATGATTGTGTGTATCCCTTTGCAACCAACCTCGTCTTGTATCGTTCCACCTTTCCTTCTGACGTCTCCTTTACTGTGTACACCCATTTGCATCCTACAGTTTTCTTTTCTTTGGATAATGGAACCAGCTCCCACGTCTTATTTTTCTCCAGTGCCCCAAGTTCTTCCATCATTGCAGCTTTCCACCTTGGATCTTTCTTTGCTTTCTCCCAACTTTTAGGCAACGAAGTAAAGTCTAATGATGCAATGAAGGCTCGATAATTCGAAGAAATGTTAGAATAAGACAGGTAGTTGGCAATATCATGTTCATAATCATCAAAACGACTAGGAGCCTTACCCGCATTGATGCAAGAAAATCTCCTTAAGGGAGCAATAGGTGGTGGAGAGATCATACCATCAGAGTCAGAGAGATTCGCATCAGAATCAGATTGATTCTGTGCGGGGGTAACATCTTCAAGAGTTGGAGCAGGAGTAGACGAAGGACTTGGTACAGTAGGCACAGGACACGGTACAGGCACAGTACTGGACTTCTGCTGTCTCCTTCTGTAGACTTGGAGCTCCTTTTCCATTGTCTGCTGCTCCTCCTGTTTAACATATGTATCTTCTTCATCTTCTGTATCGGAGTCACTGCTTTCTCCCCCTTTCGTCCAGTTTTCCACGATCGGGCATGGGACCGATCCGACTACCACAGATGGGCTTATTTTCTCCCCCGCACATCTAACACCCTCTGTGTTAGGTGTGTCACCAAACGCCGAACCGTCATCCGAACCATAATATGGTTCCAGTTCTCTGAATGTAACGTCCATGCTTACAAACATCTTCCGCTCAACTGGGCTCCAACATGCGTATCCCTTTTGAGTTGCCGTGTACCCGACAAAGACACATTTAACCGCTCTAGGATCCAGTTTGCCAACTCCTAGCCTATTATCTTGGACAAAACATACACACCCAAATACTTTCGGTGGAACAGTATACGTGGTTGCACCAGTAAGCATTTCCAACGGTGTCTTCCAGTCCAATACCTGAGATGGCATTCTGTTGATGAGATAAGAGGCCGTTAACACCGTCTGCCCCCATAAGTGTTTCGGGACATTCATAGCCAGCATCATCGTCCGTGCGACCTCCAGCAGGTGTCTGTTCTTCCGTTCGGCCACACCATTTTGTGCCGGTGTGTAGGCACATGAAGTTTGGTGTAGTATTCCATGAGTGGATAAATACTCAGCAACCTGCTTATTTGTATACTCCGTCCCATTGTCAGACCGTAATCACTTAATTTTAGTACAATATTGTGTTTCTATCCGGCGATGAAAGTCGCGAAACGCCTCAAAGACGTCACTTTTATTCTTCATAAGGTAGACCCATGTCACGCGAGTATAACAATCAATAAAAGTGACGAACCATCGAAAACCGTTAATACCGGTTGTAGGACAAGGGTCCCATACGTCCGAATGTATCATATCAAATGCAGTTGAACTTCTATTTCCTGAACTCACATACGTGCTTCTGGTATGTTTACCCAACTCACATGCATTACAAAATAACTTCTCTTTATTAGACCTTTGGTATAAGGACGGATACATTCGACTAATAATTTTAAAAGAAGAATGACCGATACGTTGGTGGTAGAGTAGCAATTCATCTTCTATACTGCGGCATAAATCTTCAGGTGGTGTGTCTGCTACCAGAGATGCCAATGCTTTGTCCAGTCCAGTCCTGTCCAAGTACCACAGCCCCTTATGCCATGTGCCAGTCCCTAGTCGTCGTCCGGTCCCCTTCTCCTGAAAAGTCACCGTAGGAATGTCAAAGAAAACTGTACAGTTAAGATCAAGAATAATGGCACTAATAGAAAGAAGATTGACAGGAAAAGACGGAGCATGTAACACATTGGTGAGAGTGAGAGAAGGGGTGCATGCGACAGTGCCTTTACCCATGACAGGGCTGGAGTTACCATCAGCAGTCTGAATGCTCTCCGGCGTCGGTAGGTGAGTATAGTCCTGAAACTCACCGCGGGACCCCATAACATGGCGAGATGTCCCAGAGTCCATAATCCAACCTGGTTGGTGGACAACTGCCGCAAGAGCACGCGCAAGAATACCTGTGCTGGTCTGGACAAAGCAAGTGATGTGATCCCCCGAGGAAGATGACGTCCCATGACTGCCGTCCGAACCCAGCTTCGTGCTGCATAACCTCGCGAGGAACTCCTTCTTAAGAGGGGTTAACTCAGCCAGGTGATGTTGTCCTCCTTCTTTCGCCAGATTTGCTTTGTGGCCGCCAGAATAATTGCCTTCTACCAGCATAACTGCCTCTACCACCTCGACGTCCTCCGCGGCCCCGTCCACGATCACTCGACAGGGGTTTTAGATAAAAGTTGTGGCAAACACCGGCCACAGAGGGAGGCTGATTGAAGGCGGCAAGGGCAGACTTGTCAACAACGGCTTGCTCCCCCTGGAAAGAGCCCTTGTTGGACATCAATTTCAATCGAGCCTCTTCTTGTGCCATGGCAGCTATGGCTTCTTCCAAGGTTGGAAGCATGGGCTGTGCTATGAGTACATTCCTTCTATGCTCAAACGCAGGGTTAAGACCCTTCAAGAACTTCATCATCCGTTGTTGTGAAATATAATCCAAGAACTTTTGGAAATGTTGCGCAAATGCTCGTTCGACTTGTGCATCTTCCATCCCAAGAGGATCATAGTGATCCAGATCAGACCAGGATTTCTTCAACAGTGCGGCGTACTCAGAGATGGTATGGTCATCCTAGGCCACCCTATCAAGTTTATCCTGCAGTTGGAAGACCCGCATAGGATTGCCTGAGCCTGAGTACATATCCTTCAAAGTCCGTCATATATCAGCAGCAGCCTCCATCGCCTCTACATTGCCCGACACCTGGTCGGTCAAGGAGGCTGTCAACCATCCAACCACAACATTGTTGACAATTTCTCAAATAGCAAACTCCTTTGAGGAGGGATCATCTGGCGCCTTGGATTGGCCATTGACGTAGCAAACCAAGCCTCGTCCCTTGAGCGTCCGCAGTGCCTGCCGTGACCATTTCAAGTAGTTGGACGTTCCTTCCAACTTCGTCTCCAGCTTGTCCAGCTTCCCCATTTTGTAGGGTGACGGATCCACATCAGTATAGATCACACGTAGGGTTGTCTCGGTTAATCTTTTTGATAAAATATCATCAACCAAGGCCTTCATCTCTTCTGCTGTCAGTTTACCACTGATCGAATCCATGGCGTCTTCAACTGTGATTCGTCGTCGTCGTCTTCATCGGCTTCGTCGTCGTCGTCTTCGTCGGCTTCGTCGTCGTCGTCGTCTTTGTCGGCTTCGTCTTTATGTAAAGTCTCCAACAGAGACCTCAAGAATGCGCTGCTAACGTGGCCAACACTGACGCACGCATGTAGATCCTAATTTGCAGATCGAGAACGGAATACAAATAAAGTATTTGTAGTTCCGGAGGACGTAATCTAGGAACAGAAGGTACAAATAAAATATTTGACAGCCATCCGTCTTCGAATAATCGTCCACATAATCGCGATCGCAAATTAGGGTTTGTGGGGGGGGGGTCGGCCGCAGATGTGGTCGGAAGAGAGAGGAGGGGGGGCGTCGGGGGGGGGGGGGGGTGGCGTCGTTGGGGGGGGGGTGCAGTGGGGGGGGCGTCGTGGTCAGCAAGGGGGGGGCGGGGACAGCAGGGGCGGGCGGCTTGGGGGGGGGGGGGGCGGCGGGGGGGGGGGGGGGCAACAAAGGGGGTGTCGTCGGCGGCAGGGGGGCGTCGGCGGCGGGGCCAGGGGGGCGTCGGGGAAGGGGGGTGTCGGGGCAGGGAGGGTTGGCTTTGGGCGGGTTGGAATTTTTTTTTTTTTGTGGTTATGGCTCTGATACCATGTAGAGAATAATTGTTGTCTTTTTATTGATTGGCTACTCCACTACTTATAGGGAGTCTAGCTCCTCTTCATACTACATTTTTCCATTGTGGGACTAAATCCCTTATTAGTTCTCAACAGTCTTAACATACACGTGCACATATGTTTCTCATTAGTTTTTTAGGAGTGAGTGCCCTTGTTTGATCATTGATGTACATTGCGATATATGCATTATCCTGTAAAGACTTGGTTTCCTTCTAATGATGAGTTCATAAGAAAAGACAGCTCGACAGATACCATGCTGTTCAAGTTGGCATTGCTAAATGTCCTCTGTAAAGGCCAAAATATTGACGCATGTCCTTACATCCTACATCTACATATTGCCACAATCAGATTGAAAATGAGAAAAACATAAATTAATCTGTGAAGAAGCCAGAAGCGAGAGAAGGAATTGTTCTAAGACACAAGGAAAACTGTGCCAGCAAACATCTTATTTTCGGTCGTTAAACAACAACACTAGCCAGACCTCCAAGGGATAAAACAATCCCTGTGAATCAATATATGCAAGAGGATGCGTCTAACTTTCAAAATGAAATATTAGGCCTACAGTTCTCTTTGAGAACTTCTCTCGGATACTAAATTTCAGAGAAAAGAAGCAGAATGCAGAAACCATCCCACTCAAAGTCCAGTAAGAATACCTACAAAGCTTTTGGCCTCTGTGATTAAGCATCCACAACGAGTATATCTGAAAGCAATTACTCCCAGATGACCAAGAAAACTATCTTCTTGTATGATACATTGATACCACTAGTACAAAGATTGCCCATAATGCAATTAGGCCACCAGGAACCAACATTCTTCAATATCTGTCTGGCAAACAAGAATGCAATTCTCTCCCCTTTGAAATGAGCATTTCAACATGATGAGATAGGTAATGTGACTTCATGAAAATTCAACCTGATTCACTCTGCAATATGTCTTTCTTGAACTAGTAGTATTCCAAAACCATAGCATATGGAAATTAAATTGAAATCTACAGTAGATTACGATAGAAGGACCAATCTCCTAGGTGTCATCTGGGAATGGCTCTAGCCTATACACCTCATTTGGGGTACATGAAAAAAAATACTACTACAACAACAAAGCCTTTGTCCCATTTTTTTGGGGTTGGCTATTTGAATCATTTTCTTCCGCTCAGCTATGCTAGAGATCAATGCTTCAACATGTATTCTGTATGGGTTCATTTCATAGAGATCAGACAATGTTTTATGCAGATGTTGGCTACCTACTGCAAGCCTCATTCATCCAGGCCTGTACTGGCAGTGAAAATATAAGACATTGACCACAACACAAACGATGTTGGGTATATTAATCGATAAGCTACTTAGTATTTGGTATGAGGGAGAAAAACGGTCACATGCAATACCTATTTGTACCAGGTATAACTTAAACACTTAAAGGGGATAATTAAGGTGCACAAAAGATTTATCCAATAATCAGCATTTTTTGTGTTTCACATGTATAAACTAGGTATGACTAGCTTATACCCATTACCAATACTACTCTAGAGAGATGCAACAATACTGGTTTAACTAAGTCAACTGTTAGTTGTTTTTGTCACTCCAATACCCCTATCGAAGAAAAACAATGCTTTCAGTTTATGACTGCTTATCGTTATTGAGGAGAAGCAAGTAGATTAGAAGCTACAATGAGGTCACCATGGTAGAAACCCCTCAAACCCCAACCACTGCATCCACAATTAAAAGATCGTTTTCAATTGAAAGTTTGCTGTTAGCATATCCCTGTCACAAATTACCAAGAAGAGAGAGAGAGAGAGAGAGAGAGTGAGAGAGATAGAGAGAGAGAGACGAGCAGATTATGGAACTTGCAGGAAAGTACAAAACAGAATTTTGTCCAAACAATATCTCCGTTGCATGCCTTTAATAGTTTCACGATAAACCAACAACCTTCAAATATAGTAGTCTTGCAACTACTGAATCACCTATAAAAGAAATACTTCCAATTTCTTAAGCCCCTTCCCTATCACTAGTCATTATCATTTAGGAGATAAAGTATAACCTACGTTGAGGTGGACATGGTAGACACTCTTCCTAAAACCACACAATCACCACAACTACCACCAAAAGTAAAAATCACCAGATACCAATCGGAGGCACAGTATATCGCTGGCAGATGAGGAACTTTCAAGGTGCGAAACAATATTTGTTCCGACCTCAATGCATTATATATATTACAATTGCTTGTAAGATTACCCAAGCGACCTTGCTTTTGTCTCAACTTTTGAAGCAGAAAGTTGTTCCAACTTACTGGAGTCCAAGGTGAATACTGTTCAGATTCATAGTAATAGTACCACTAGTCAAAGAGGTGCCACTTATTCCTAATAGATGCCAACATTTCTGTACCATTCACATGGCGCTATTTCCCATCAGTTTTTCTAAAGACTGCATTCTTGTAGTGGATGAGTAAAGCAATAGGCTCTTATCAGAAACCATTTTAGCTCCATATTCTTACTATAAGAATGAAAAGATGAAACCTAAGTGAAAATATGAAGTCTTGACTTCTATTAAGATTGATGAAAGGGGCTTTTTTCCCTTCAAATAGCTCACTATTACTATCCTACAAGTGGAGAACTATTAGAAGAGTTGACCATGTTTAAGGATGACAGTTGGCGCGTACATTAGTGAAACCTTCTAGAGTTCAAGTTGCTTGACCTCCCTATGCTAAAGATCTATTTTTTCTTTTTTCTTTTTTTATCTTGGAGGTTTCTTCTGAGTTTAATATTGGAAGAGAGAAATCACGTGTTGTTTGATTAGGAATGCATAAGAAGAAGAATGATGTGAACTGAGTACTAATATCAAGATTGAGAAGACAATAAAGGCTCATTATAGCATCCATATTTAAATACAGATTGCAAACACACTCTGTAAGAAGTTCAGGTTACTAAGGAAGTGACTCGGGTTTTCTTACTTTTTGTCTCTCCGCCATCTTACAAAAGATTAAGCTTCTGGTCCTGAGAATATAGAAAAATCATAACTTGATTTTTAGAGATATTATGAAACATGCTCCTCACTGCATCTGCATATTGGCATTTTCCTCTTTGTTGGTAATAGGCTTACAAAATTTATCTGATCCTTAGTCCATGGATAATGATCCAAATTAGCCTTAAGAAACCAAAATTCAATTCCATGTTGCATAAAGCGTCCTAGTGTTTTTGGAATGAAAATCCCCTTGCCACTTCATATATGAGAAACTTGAACCCATGAACTCTGATTTTGCTCCACCAATTAACTGCTTGAGCGAATGAACTATGGCTAAAACGTATAGTTAGCCGCCAGGCAAACAGTGATAACCATAAAGTTATAAAAGTTTGTACTTGTCACGCCTCACGTCATCACTTGGCCCACTTGCCAATTGGTTAACCTGGATGTACACAAGATACTCAAGCATAAACCAATCACAATCACATCCCATACACGACGTGGGACTAAAGTTGGGGTTTCACATTCTCCCTCACTCAAAAACACGATGTCGTCGTTGCAGCCCAAGATGGATCAACCTCATTCCAGTGAAAGACAAATATACTAGGTAGCTCCAATACCACTTGTCACACCACGGCCCACAGGTCCGCCTAGACATACCGCATGCATTGGCTCATGTGTATCATCACCCGACCCATTTACCAAATCGTTACCTTGGTTGTATACATAAGACCCAAGAACTCAAATATAAACCAATCAAACTCTCATGTCACATCCGAAATGGGATATGACATTGTTTTTCCGTTTACTATTGCTGCATCTCAACTAGAAAACTAAACATACAACTGAATAGCTTGTATAATCCTATAGTAGATTTCTTCTTGTTCTTACTTCCTCCTAGATATAAACAAAATACTTGGGCAAGATGTGGTAGCCCAATACCAGCCATTAGCAAATGGCACACTCATCACCAACCAATATCAAATTTGCCCAATTAATTAAAAATAACCAAAGCATGTCTTCTTTTGTGCAAAAGGATGATAATCAACTTTTTACAGCTGAAAACTAGAATTGTATGACAAGAAGATAAAAGTTATGCATTTGGTGGGAACGAAGAATTTGTGCAACGATATTATAGAATGGATGAAAAAGAGTAGATAAGTAGACCATATCGCATAAGTGGCACCTTGAAGATGGTGGTCAAAAGAAAGAGAGTGCAATATTTGCAGGTTTCATTATAAAATGGCTGAGTTTCACAGTGCATGGAGTTAATTCTTGCTCGCGGAGCTTCTCACCATCCATATGCATAGCAAGAGTTTCAAGTACGAATTGTTAATAACTCACCCCCTTCTAGATGCTTCCTTCGTCCTATATGGGGACCTGCCTTACCTTCTCCCCAAACTACCTCCCTCTCCTCTGATAGTCTTATTTCTCACTTGATATAAGCCTATTGGCCATTATAATAAAAGATAGCTTGTGTTTGTTGCAAATGGCACAACACTAACATGTCTTTAGGGAAAACTCCTCCTTTCCAATGCTTTTGTGTATATCATAAATTCATAAAGATATGGTTTGCATATATCATGTACTTCATTCAACCGAGATAGTCCGTATGTAAGAACTAAAGCCATAAAAAGAAAATACCTGATTTGCTGCATTTCGTTGAAGAGCTCGGCCGAGTACACCCTATCGTCGTCTGCAAAATGCACTATGCCATCAAGCTGGTGCTTTTCGATGTGTGAGAGCGCAGCATTCCTCTGATGGGCCACCCTGTTCCTTACGCCCGTCAAATTCTGGCTGCAAAAGAGATGCCTGTACATGACCCCCGTCTCCCTCAGGAGCCTTGCCGTCTCGGCGGACTGCGAAGACATTTCCACGACGATCCACAGGAGAGGCGCCCGAACGACCCGCAGGGTGTGCGCCAGACGGTTCAGGTAGTACGCCTGGAACGGCCGCTTGTATGTCGGGGTCACGACTATCAGGAGCTTACGGACTGCCGCCGCCTCCTGCTCCGAGTCCAGAGACGGGGCTACCGCATAAGAAGCCGGCAAAGCGTCGCTAACATCCTTCTTCACCTCCCACTTCGCCACTGCGTCTAAGCTGCGGTTGCCCCTCCGTAGCGAACTATCCGTAACCAACACTTGTTTCTTCACCGCTTCCTCCTCGAACGAGAACGCTCTATGCTTCGACGAGACGTCCACCGATGCGAACGTCGCGAAGCTGACGAAAACCCCCAGCATGAAGCAGACGGAGAAGTGGAAGAGGGCGCGCCTCAGCTGCAGCCCTTTCGATCTGGGCCGGAGAGGTCTCTGCCAGAGGCCGCCACCGAGCGAGCCGATCAGTCTCCCGAGAGCAAAGTAGGGCCTTCCGTGGGGCGACTTGGGCGGCGACGGGGACCCGACATCGAAGTCCGCGTCAACGATCTGCTGCGCAGCAGCCGCGGCAGTTCCGTCCCCCCCACGCTGCTGCGTCATCGACATTCCTCTTCGCAACGACCGCATCTTTTTATTCCTCGGAACAAATTCACGATTCCGGAATGGAGTTCATTGTACCGTTCACGAGCTCAAGAGGCGTTCGAATGCGCGTTTTTGAGTCCGATATCCATACGGACACGGCTGAAATGCAGCTGAGATCGAAACAGAAACCGGTAATTTAGATCTAGAGGAAGGGTTGTGGAGGGAGGAGTGGGTCTTCACCTAGCTGGACTGTAGATCGGGAGTTTGTGGCGTATCCGGGGGTTTTGGGCCGGCGGCTGGTAGTCCCGGTCGAGGAGAAGGACAGAGGGAGAGAGTGATGAGAGAGAGACCTCTTTCATTTGCTTTATTGACCCGGACTGGTGTCTTTGGTTAGGCAGCATGAATCTAGTTGGACCTGCCTGCTGGTGACCACAGTTTGAGACCTACTCATTTCTTTCAGGTGTTTATATTTTGCATAGCTTGAGAAGGGGACATATGTAGATAAGACATTGAAGACCAAATATGGTCCTAAAGATGGGAAGGTAAAACAAAGATCCGTTTTAAGGCAAAACTGAAGGTTTCAACCTATTCTTTCTTACAAGATTATATGGGTTAGATATAACGAGACAAAGATTACATATATTAAGTGAGATTTACGATAAATATATTAATTCTAGCATAGAATATAAAAAATAATGTATTAAGAGGACAAAAGGCTCAAAATATTAGCTTGAGAATATGATATGTGCAAACAAAAAATAGAGAACACAAATATGGTCATAAAGATAAGTTTAGGATGATTGGTGTCTAGACAACAAAACAAAACCATGTTACATATAATATTGAAGGTTTTGACATTCTTCTTATTGTTCTTTCTTAGAAGATAATATATGCTAGACATAAGTCGACAAAGATTTATCCTTGTCAAAAGTAAGACATGAGAATATTTGAAAATATTCGAAAAGAATAATTCAACGTATCTTGATAACTCATGCCGGTCATATATATATATATATATATATATATATATATATATATATATATATATATATATATATATATATATTCTCATCTGCCATGTTTGATTTTACCAACTTTATTTTCAACGTCCACCTGTCTCCGCTCTAGTTCTCTGGCAACGAATTCACGTGGTGCAACATGCAGGTGGGAGCTCGGCGGCAATATTCTCGCCTCAACCGTGCCCCTCATCAATTCGCAGTGGGCTGACCTGGCGATCAATTTCAGACTCTCGCATCTCAATGCAACAGAATCGGACCACTCTCCGCTCCTCATTGAAATCAGCAGAAAGAATTCCAATGCAAAGAAGAACTTCCGCTTCCTAGACCTGTGGTGTCACCACCCACAGTTCAGGAACATTGTTACGGACGCCTAGAGGGGTTCTAATATCCCCTGAAGCATGGAAAAGAACATGAAAATTCATGTGGCTCAAAACAAATGGAGTCTCATGCGGTTCAAAGAAGCTCTCAGAGCATCATGCGGCTCAGGAGTTCTATGCGGCTCAAAAGACGCCAACTAGCCATGCGGTTCGAGTAAAAGCCACGTGGCCTTATGCGGCTCGCCTCTACAGCTGGCCATTAAGCAGCGGCCCTATTTAATGCTCTGACACAACAAGGCAGCTCTGACATAAAAGTGAACTGACAGCTCTGACATAAAGCTGCAATGATGACTCTGACATGATGGCGTGCTCCTAGGGAAACGAAGAAAATCTCTCTCTATAGCTGGCACGATCCATCAAATCCCAAAGTCTTCCATACGGCTTTGACACGTGGCCAGCCGCATGCGGCTCAGGTGGAGGCCACCCCATGCGGCTGCTACTCTCATGCGGCTCGGATCATAGGGACCATCTCCATGCGGCTCTAATCCTGAGAAGCCACCCCCATACGGCTGCTACTCTCATGCGGCTCGGATCATGGGGACCATCTCCATGCGGCTCTAATCCTGAGAAGCCACCCCCATGCGGCCGCTACTCTCATACGGCTCGGATTATGGGGACCATCTCCATGCGGCTTGTCACGCCCCAGAACCAGAATACTGGAGAGCGGGGGAATGACTCAGCCAGCTACGTATTACGGGTAGATGAATACCGTATAATACGATCAATGCTGTCTACAAGACGAGAGGGGTGCATACTACATGAAAGTCTCACTATGGTCACTTCACATCTATTGTCTCAATCATTCAAACAAGAAACAAAAATAGAGAACATATAAGATAAAGCAGTAAGGCGTCCCAAACGCTTAGTCAAAATGTTCTTTGATATCTGGCTTTACAAAATATAGCCAGATGATGTAGCAAGGCATACACAATTATTATCAGCTGCAGCCTGACTTAGTTATAATTATGTAAAAGTAAGTACAAGACGATCCGACTAACATGTCGGTGCCAAACGACAAGGTATAAAGTAGATAACAAAATGAGCGGGGAAGTAAGAAACCCACACGAGTCCTCCTGCGATCATCCCTCTAGTGTTGACCATCTTGGAGGTAGAAGTAAGCTGAGTCCTCGGAAACCGACTCTAAATCTGGCCATGCAAAACCAGAGAGGTTAGACCTCTAATAGCAAGTACCACAAGGAAGCATGACATGAGAACTAAAACCAGTAATGAGAAATATGATAAATAGATCTCTGCTTGCCACTAGGAGTCTCATAATATCACGACACTTCGAACCAACCTTCCAACCAAACAAGGACAGAAGTTGACCCGTCATGTCCTGACATTCTGATTATCTTAGTTAGGCAACAGAGTAGGTACAGTACACAAACAAATCAATTTAAACGGCCATTCAACTACTACGGCTTGCTACTGTGTGTTCCAAGTTATCCTGGAATTATGCAATAAAAGATTCCTCAGTTCTCACTATGTGCAAGCAAGGCTAGTTTACCCAGTCAATCAATTGCGCCAATCATGAATTAGACGAGTCCAAGCAGGACGCCCGTCATCAATATATAATATACAATAAATAATATAACCAGATACCGCTCCGTGCCCGTGTGGCAGGCTTGCAGTATCTGTGGGGACCAGCCGACCTGTCGGGCACTTAATAGTCCCAAGAGGGCTGCCATATAAGAACTCGAAAATCCATTCTCTCCATGCAATTATTATTTTATTTAACTTAATAATCTCTATGTTGAGTGAAATCCCATGTCGTGGATCATGGTTATACAAATGAGTACGTTCGTACGGGGTACGATATGCGCAACTCTACAACGATACCCGTACGGCTAGGTTGTAGGTCTTTACATAGCGTAATGCAACAATCAAATCTAACCACAAAATAATCATGTCTTGACCATAAAGTACACGTGCTGCTTTTGCAGAAAAATAAATAAATAAATAATTAATTAGATTGAAGCATGCAGGTGTCTGTATGCCGAGGTTCGGGATTAGCTAGTCGGTTACAATAGTTCATAGTTAATATGAACGCGTCTCATTCATTCAATTCAAAAAGACGACTAGCCAGTCTCTTAGTTCCAACTAGGAACGCATGATCAATTATTAGTCAAGGTCACAATCATTATCAATGGTGACAAGGCATGAAAGTCAACTAGTATTCAGTGGGGTTGAGTCTACAACTCTCAGGGTTTAATTCCAGTCAATCGGGGTATCTATACTCAATTTACGACACATGGTACATCCCACGTAACAATCTATATTTAACAGAAATATTAACATATCATGATTATATCAAGTTTATGCCAAAAGGCGTAAGGATATAAAATGGACGTTTAAATATCTAATAAAATATCAATATACAGGGCTATAGAAGACCCAGGATAAGTAGGGTCAGGTCCAGTTGCGCCTAAACACTCAAGTCAGACTACGCTCAAGTCAGGCTACGCTCAAGTCAGGTATGACTCCTTACTATCCAAGCCAGCGTACGCAAGTCATACGCTTCCAAAAGGCAGCGTATGAACTCCATACAACTCCTCACTATCCAAGCCAGCGTACGCATGTCATACGCTTCCAAAAGGCAGCGTATGAACTCCATACGACTCCTTACTATCCAAGACAGCGTACGCAAGTCATACGCTTCCAAAAGGCAGCGTATGAACTCCATACGACTCCTCACTATCCAAGCCAGCGTACGCAAGTCATACGCTTCCAAAAGGCAGCGTATGAACTCCATACGACTCCTCACTATCCAAGCCAGCGTACGTAAGTCATACGCTTCCAAAAGGCAGCGTATGAACTCCATACGACTCCTCACTATCCAAGCCAGCGTACGTAAGTCATACGCTTCCAAAAGGCAGCGTATGAACTCCATACGACTCCTCACTATCCAAGCCAGCGTACGCAAGTCATACGCTTCCAAAAGGCAGCGTATGAACTCCATACGACTCCTCACTATCCAAGCCAGCGTACGCAAGTCATACGCTTCCAAAAGGCAGCGTATGAATCAAACTGCGCTGTGCTAAAGAGCGCGCGCAACTCAGTGGCGCAAGCTAAAAAGCTAGCGCACACTGCTCACTGTCTTCTCCAAAACAGCAAGAACTCCATGGTTGCACCCAAGACTTCAAAAGTCCATAACTTGGTCAAAACAAGTCCAAATCCAACTTTCCAAAGGTCAAATTTGGGTAGAATAAAATTCTCTACAACATGGGACCATCAAAACTTGCAAACAAAGAAGTTTGATAGATCAAAACCACCAAAATCCAAAAATAACTCATTTCTAGATCTACAAAAATTAAGGCTTCGAAATGAAAAATGCCAAGTTCTAAACTCTCTTAGGATCATGAGAGGAAGATAAATGAACTATAAAAATATGGGTTCTTATGGGAAACAAGTTGTACTTGCCTACGGTTTGGTAGGTGGAGGGAGTGATGAGGAAGAAGAAGAAGAGTGATGGTGAAGGAAAAATAATGAAGAGAGAGAAAAGAGGGGGGTTGGCTTTAAATGAAAAGGTGGTGGTAGGTGGGGGTGTTAGGTTTGGTTCATGATGAACCAACTAACTAAACCAAACCAAGCCGAACCCAAGTCTAGCTAAAGCAGAGAAATAAAAGCAGAAAGTAAAATGCAGATAATTAATTAACATGAATTTAAAAGAATTTAAATACAGGATAATACATGATAAATATTAAATAAATATATTTGAATAGTACATGTATAAAATACGCATTCTGGGAACGGAGAGTGACATCTCTACCCTCCTTAGAAAAATTCCGTCCTCGAAATTTCAAATCCAAGCAGGATAGAAACATCGGGGCTAAACTAATCTAAGTACAAGCAATTCAATCAAGCAATCATTTTACAATGTCCATAGCAAGTAACATATCTATATTTAACAATCTACGATATCAAGCAATTCTACCCAAAAAGTGATAAGCATGAGGAATCAAGACAATCAAGGTACATAGAAAAAGATATACCTTGTGAGTCAAACAGGTGTGGATACCGTGATCGGATATCATCCTCACGTTTCCACATTGACTCTCCCAAAGAGTGATGACCCCAAGCAACCCAGACAAGGTTAATTGTTCGGTTCTTGAGTATCTTCTCTCTTCGGTCCAAGATGGACACAGGCTGCTCCTCGTAAGACAGGTTGGTACCAACAACCAGTTCTGAATGATCGATGATATGGCTGGGGTCCGATACATACCTTCGCAATTGAGATATATGAAACACGTCATGCACCTCTCGTAATGAAGGTGGAAGGGACAAACGATAAGCAACATCGCCTACCCTATTAAGAATAACAAATGGGCCTACGTATCGTGGACTCAACTTCCCGCGAACGCCAAATCTAATGACCCCACGGGTAGGTGAGATCCGCAAGAACACGTGGTCCCCAACAGAAAACTCTAGCGGCCTACGATGCTGGTCCGTCCAATGACGATGCCGATCCTGCGCAACACGAAGTCGCTCTCTAATTCCCTTAATCACTTCAACCGTATGGATAATCATTTCTGGGCCTAGCATCTTTTTTTCCCCGATATTATCCCATGCTAGTGGTGATCTATACTTCTTACCATATAGTGCCTCAAATGGCGCCATCTGGATACTGGCTTGATAACTGTTGTTGTATAAGAACTTAACTAAGTGCAGGTGGCTTTCCCAAGATCCTCCAAAATCTAGAGTGCAAGCTCGCAACATATCTTCCAAAGTCTGAATTGTCCTTTCTGATTGCCCGTCCGTCTGCGGATGGTAAGCCGTGCTAAATCTTAACTTGGTACCCAGACTATGATGTAAGCTCTTCCAGAAATGTGATGTAAAGTGGGTATCTCGGTCTGACACAATACTGACAGGGACTCTATGCTGCCTGACTATCTGTTGCATATACAACTCTGCCAACTTTTCTGTAGATTGCCCTACTCTGAAAGGAAGAAAATGTGCTACCTTTGTAAGCCGATCTACTATCACCCAAATAACATCTTTATCACTTGGTGATCTCGGTAAATCAGTCACAAAGTCCATTATGATGTGTTCCCACTTCCATTCTGGGATAGGAAGCGGTTGTAATAATCCAGCTGGCCTCTGCTGTTCTGCCTTTACTTGCTGACATATCAAGCAACGGGAAACAAACCTAGCTATCTCCCTCTTCATCCCGTTCCACCAGAAGTGCTGCTTGATATCTTGGTACATCTTGGTCCCTCCAGGATGTATAGAATACTGAGAACGGTGAGCTTCTGTCATAACTTCCTGTCTGATATCTCCACTAGGTACACATAGACGTGATCCAAACCTAAGCGTACCATCTTCGTGGATTTGCATCTCTTTTCTGAGCCCTGACTCACATTCTGCCCTAAGCTTCTGAATCCTTGGGTCCTGTGCCTGGGCCGCCTTGATCCTGCCTACCAAGTCGGATTGAACTTGTAGACTCGCCAGAATTCCTATATCATTAGGAAGTATAACTTCGATGTCCATCTCCTGAAGGTCTTCTAAGATGTGCTTCTGCATTGTCAACATAAATGCGCCGCCTCTTCTGCTGAGAGCGTCTGCTACCACATTAGCCTTGCCTGGATGATACTGAAGCTCTACGTCATAATCCTTGATCAGCTCTAACCATCTTCTCTGCCTCATGTTCAGCTCCTTCTGAGTAAAGATGTACTTCAGACTTTTATGGTCTGTGTACATGTCTACTCGGTCACCATATAAGTAATGCCTCCATAGCTTCAAAGCAAATACTACTGCCGCCAACTCTAAATCATGAGTTGGATAATTTTTTTCGTGGTCTCGAAGTTGCCTAGATGCATACGCTATCACCTTCCCATGTTGCATAAGGACACATCCAAGTCCTTTACCCGACGCATCACAATATACGGTAAAACCTCTGGGTCTAACTGGCAATGTAAGAATAGGCACTGATATCAACTTCTGCTTCAAATTCTCAAACGATGACTGGCATTCTGCCGACCAGACAAATGGCACATCCTTCCGTGTCAAGCGGGTCATGGGTGCTGAAAGTCTTGCAAAATCTGACACAAATCTTCTGTAATATCCTGCCAATCCCAAGAAACTCCGTATATCAGCTACGGTCTTGGGTACTGGCCAACTCTCTACTGCTTCTACCTTCTTGGGATCCACTGCTACTCCAGCTCCTGATACGATATGACCCAAAAATGAAATGTGATCCGCCCAGAACTCATACTTGCTGAGCTTGGCATACAACTGGTTCTCTCTCAGAACCTTCAATACTTTCCTGAGGTGGTCTTCATGCTCCTCTTCACTAGCAGAGTACACAAGAATATCGTCGAGAAATACTACGACAAATTGATCTAAATACGGCATAAAGATACGGTTCATCAAATCCATGAATATAGCTGGAGCATTGGTCAAACCAAACGGCATTACTAAGAATTCATAATGTCCATACTTCGACCTGAATGCTGTCTTGGGAATGTCTTTCTTTCGAACCCTCACCTGATGGTACCCTGAACGAAGATCTATCTTGGAGAAAACTCTAGCTGTGCTCAACTGGTCAAACAAGTCGTCGATCCTGGGTAGTGGGTATTTGTTCTTTACTGTTGCCGCGTTAAGCTTCCTGTAGTCGATACACAATCTGGATGATCCATCCTTCTTCCCCACAAGTACCACTGGGCTACCCATGGCGATATGCTGGCTTGGATAAACTTCTTCTCCTTCAGTTCCTCTATGTGCTGATATACCTTGACCTGCTCTGAATCCGCCATTCTGTAAACCCGATCTGATATCGGTTTAGTCCCAGGTGCCAATTCTATACTGAACTCAATATCTCTAACCGGTGGCAGACCGGGAAGTTCTTCGGGAAATACGTCTAGAAATTCTTCAACTACCTTCGGAACCTGAACTTCTTCCATTGCCTTTATTACTCCTTGCTCTTGCTGAGTTGCCTCTGATCTGACTAAGGTGAATCTCTTCATGCCTGGAATATCAAAAGATACACTCCCACTACGATAATCTATTGTTGCATGACTGTCTTTCAGCCAGTCCATGCCTAAGATAACGTCGAAATTTCCAACAGAAAATTCTATCAACTGGACGGGTAAGGAATGCCCGCAAACTACAACACTACACGCTAGAATAACTCTACTAACTCCTACGAGCCCATTGCCAGTGAGTATATTCAACCTCCCTGGCAATGCCTCGAACTCCATTCCTAGCCGTGTCGTAAATTGTGCAGATATACATGAGTGTGATGCTCCTGAATCAAACAAGGCTACTACGGGATATGAGCCGACGAGAATGTTACCTGCCACAACATCTCTTGATGCCAATGCCTCCTCCAAGGACAGAGTGAATGCCTGCCCTCGACCTCCTTGCTGGTTTCCATGCAGTGGCCTAGTCTGGTGCTGCTGCTGGCCCCTGCCTTGATGATGCTGGGGTGGTCTATGCTGGTGCTGCTGCATCGGCGGTCCCTGCTGCCGAAACATCTGAGCCTGTGGCATTAACGGACGCTGGGCCAATGGTCTCACTGCTACCGCTGGTCCTCGATACTGCCCTGCCCCTGGTGCTGGCAGAGCAGGAAACTGTTGCCCTGGTCCTCCTGACCTCGAATTCATGGGACATGTGGTAATCCGATGATCTGGATTTCCACATATCAAACACAGTCCGTTTAATGCCCGACACACATCTCTAGTGTGTCCCATCTTCCCACAATAAGTACAGCCCGCTGGGGGTTGCTGGTTCTTCTTCTGTTGCTGCTGCTGCCTGGGTGGTGGTGCTGGCCCTCGTATTGCCACATCGTGAATGCGAATGCCAAGGGATGGTGCTGTTGTTCGGGGCGCTACTCCCCCTCCTCCTTCAATCTGACTGTGAGATCTCTTCTGACCTCCAGTCCTTACTGTGATCCTCTGAATGGTGATCTCATGCCTTCGGGTTGCCGTCAATATCTCATCAAAAGTCTGGTAATTGTGCCCCTCTATCAATTGCAAGAGCTCAAGATAAAACCCTTGCTGAAACCTCATAGCCCTCTGGCGCTCCGTCGCTACCATCTCTGGGGCAAACCTACTTAATCTGCAGAACTCCGCTGCATAAGCATCTACCGTCTTGCCGGCCTGCTTGAGGTTGATAAACTTCTGTTGTAGCTCAAACTGCGCCACAACTCCATAGTACTTTGTCTTGAATCTTGCTGTAAAATCGTCCCAAGCCACAGGACGTCTGATGCCTACCTCCTCTGATTCCCACCAATCACGTGCGAGATCCTGAAGTAACAACTTCACCTGATCCACACGTTCTTCTGCCGGTACCTTAGCGGCTGTCAAAATAGCCTCAATATCCTTAAGCCATGCATCTGCTGAGATGGCATCCTCCGTTCTTTCAAAACAGCGGGGATTGAACTTGCAAAATCTGGTTGATGCTCCAGAATCCGGTCTTGCCCCTCTTTCCAAAGCTGTCTGCAACCCTTGGTTGAGTAGTACATTCTGCTCTTGTAACTGAGCGTGCATGCGCTGCTGGGCTAACATCTGGTGTTGGTGAGTAGCCATCATCCCTCTTATGATCTCCAGAAGGGCTGGTGTGTCCAATTTCACAGGGATAGGTGGAACTATTGGTGGTGTTGGAACCTCCGGATACTGCGGTCCAACTGCTGGTTCTACTATCACCTCTTCTTGAATAGTCTCATGAAGTGGTTCTGACCCTTGTTGCTGACCAACCTGGTCAGGTTGTCCATGCTGCCCTTGTTGTTGTTGCCCAATCCTGACAGATACGGACGAGGTGCTCCTAAGAAAAGGGACAAGAAAACCATCAAACGACCGGACAGGAAAGATCAATGAAGTCAAGGGATACTGGAATGTCAAGATAGAATTGAGAACAACGAATCATGAGATCAAAGAAGAACGTGTGTGATTGAGACATCCTACAAATCAAAACACCCCACAAGTCTGAAATCAGACCTGCATGGGCCACCACTAAAACCTTGTCACGCCCCAGAACCAGAATATTGGAGAGCGGAGGAATGACTCAGCCAGCTACGTATTACGGGTAGATGAATACCGTATAATACGATCAATGCTGTCTACAAGACGAGGGGGGTGCATACTACATGAAAGTATCACTATGGTCACTTCACATCTATTGTCTCAAACAAGAAACAAAAATAGAGAACATATAAGATAAAGCAGTAAGGCGTCCCAAACGCTTAGTCAAAATGTTCTTTGATATCTGGCTTTACAAAACATAGCCAGATGATGTAGCAAGGCATACACAATTATTATCAGCTACAGCCTGACTTAGTTACAATTATGTAAAAGTAAGTACAAGACGATCCGACTAACATGTCGGTGCCAAATGGTAAGGTATAAAGTAGATAACAAAACGAGCGGGGAAGTAAGAAACCCACTCGAGTCCTCCTGCGATCATCCCTCTAGTGTTGACCATCTTGGAGGTAGAAGTAAGCTGAGTCCTCGGGAACCGGCTCTAAATCTGGCCATGCAAAACCAGAGAGGTTAGACCTCTAATAGCAAGTACCACAAGGAAGCACGACATGAGAACTAAAACCAGTAATGAGAAATATGATAAATAGATCTCTGCTTGCCACTAGGAGTCTCATAACATCACGACACTTCGAACCAACCTCCTAACCAAACAAGGACAGAAGTTGGCCCATCATGTCCTGACATTCTGATTATCTTAGTTAGGTAACAGAGTAGGTACAGTACGCAAACAAATCAATTTACACGGCCATTCAACTACTACGGTTTGCTACTGTGTGTTCCAAGTTATCCTGGAATTATGCAATAAAAGATTCCTCAGTTCTCACTATGTGCAAGCAAGGCTAGTTTACCCAGTCAATCAATTGCGCCAATCATGAATTAGACGAGTCCCAGCAGGACGCCCGTCATCAATATATAATATACAATAAATAATATAACCAGATACCGCTCCGTGCCCGTGTGGCAGGCTTGTAGTATCTGTGGGGACCAGCCGACCTATCGGGCACTTAATAGTCCTAAGAGGGCTGCCATATAAGAACTCGGGAATCCATTCTCTCCATGCAATTATTATTTTATTTAACTTAATAATCTCTATGTTGAGTGAAATCCCATGCCGTGGATCATGGTTATTCAAATGAGTACGTTCGTACAGGGTACGATATGCGCAACTCTACAACGATACCCGTGCGGCTAGGTTGTAGGTCTTTACATAGCGTAATGCAACAATCAAATCTAACCACGAAATAATCATGCCTTGACCATAAAGTACACGTGCTGCTTTTGCAGAAAAATAAATAAATAAATAATTAATTAGATTGAAGCATGCAGGTGTCTGTATGCCGAGGTTCGGGATTAGCTAGTCGGTTACAATAGTTCATAGTTAATATGAACGTGTCTCATTCATTCAATTCAAAAAAACGACTAGCCAGTCTCTTAGTTACAACAAGGAACGCATGATCAATTGTTAGTCAAGGTCACAATCATTATCAATGGTGACAAGACATGAAAGTCAACTAGTATTCAGTGGGGTCGAGTCTACAACTCTCAGGGTTTAATTCCAGTCAATTGGGGTATCTATACTCAATTCACGACACATGGTACATCCCACGTAACAATCTATATTTAATAGAAATATTAACATATCATGATTATATCAAGTTTATGCCAAAAGGCGTAAGGATATAAAATGGACGTTTAAATATCTAATAAAATATCAATATACAGGGCTATAGAAGACCCAGGATAAGTAGGGTCAGGTCCAGTTGCGCCTAAACACTCAAGTCAGACTACGCTCAAGTCAGGCTACGCTCAAGTCAGCTACGACTCCTTACTATCCAAGCCAGCGTACGCAAGTCATACGCTTCCAAAAGGCAGCGTATGAACTCCATACGACTCCTTACTATCCAAGCCAGCATACGCAAGTCATACGCTTCCAAAAGGCAGCGTATGAACTCCATACGACTCCTCACTATCCAAGCCAGCGTACGCAAGTCATACGCTTCCAAAAGGCAGCGTATGAACTCCATACGACTCCTCACTATCCAAGCCAGGGTACGCAAGTCATACGCTTCTAAAAGGTAGCGTATGAACTCCATACGACTCCTCACTATCCAAGCCAGCGTACGCAAGTCATACGCTTCCAAAAGGCAGCGTATGAACTCCATACGACTCCTCACTATCCAAGCCAGGGTACGCAAGTCATACGCTTCCAAAAGGCAGCGTATGAACTCCATACGACTCCTCACTATCCAAGCCAGCGTATGCAAGTCATACGCTTCCAAAAGGCAGCGTATGAATCAAACTGCGCTGCGCTAAAGAGTGCGCACAACTCATTGGCGCAAGCTAAAAAGCTAGCGCACACTGCTCACTGTCTTCTCCAAAACAGCAAGAACTCCATGGTTGCACCCAAGGCTTCAAAAGTCCATAACTTGGTCAAAACAAGTCCAAATCCAACTTTCCAAAGGTCAAATTTGGGTAGAATAAAATTCTCTACAATATGAGACCATCAAAACTTGTAAACAAAGAAGTTTTATAGATCAAAACCACCAAAATCCGAAAATAACTCATTTCTAGATCTACAAAAATTAAGGCTTCGAAATGAAAAATGCCAAGTTCTAAATTCTCTTAGGATCATGAGAGGAAAATAAATGAACTATAAAAACATGGGTTCTCATGGGAAGCAAGTTGTACTTGCCTATGGTTTGGTAGGTGGAGGGAGTGATGAGGAAGAAGAAGAAGAGTGATGGTGAAGGAAAAATAATGAAGAGAGAGAAAGGAGGGGGGTTGGCTTTAAATAAAAAGGTGGTGGTAGGTGGGGGTGTTAGGTTTGGTTCATGATGAACCAACTAACTAAACCAAACCAAGCCGAACCCAAGTCTAGCTAAAGCAGAGAAATAAAAGCAGAAAGTAAAATGCAGATAATTAATTAACATGAATTTAAAAGAATTTAAATACAGGATAATACATGATAAATATTAAATAAATATATTTGAGTAGTACATGTATAAAATATGTATTCTGGGAACGGGGAGTGACACGGCTCAAATGTTGAGAGGCCACGCCCATGCAGCCTTGACACGTGGCCAGCCTTATGCAGTTCAGTTGGAAACCCCCCTCATGCGGCTCAGATTTCGAAAGCCACACCTATGCGGCTGCCACCTTCATGCGGTTCAAATCCTGAGAAGCCACCCTCATGCGGCTCTGTCAAGACACCCTGTCCTTGTGGCTCGCGGTTAGGACACGTGGCAGAAGATCAGTGACCCCCATGTCCCTATGGCTCACAGCAGAATGATGGTTGGACGCGTGGCACCAAATCAATCAAGATTTATCAACAAATCCCAACAACCAGATTTAGTGCAATCATCATAATTATTCGGATCAAATCAAATTTATTACAATCAAGCAGATTGAACACGTGGCAGGAGATCCGAGCTTGTCATAATAAATCACAAAGATTCATGGCAATCAATATTAATTACCCATATGGATTTGGCGCAATCAACATTAACTGTCCAGATTTGTTGCAATCAAGATCAACGGCCCAGATTAATTTCCAACAAGACAGGATCAAGGAAAATGGTAATTAATCCCCAAACCTTCGACTTTACAAGAGGCAATCATTGCAAACCCTAATGATCACACCCCACTCCTATAAATAGCAAGGTGCCATTCCCTTGCAGAAGGGAGAGACCCCCGGCTGGACACACAGAGAGAAAAAGGCACGCACAGAAGAGTCTCCCCACACATTCCGAGAGCATTTATTCATCAGAGCCAAGGCTATGTCCGATCGTCCAAGGAGTAAGGCAGAGCTGTTGTCGCTTTCCCGAGCCTCTACCGTCACCTCCCAGAATCAAAAATAAACAATCGTACTTAGATTGTTGTACCTAGGTTTTTATTCCTAGGCTTTCTTTGTACGAGCGAGTTTGTATTGTGAGTCTAAGTTCAGTCCTCCTATAAAATTATTCTGTACTTTTACAATCAATGGAAAACACGATGGCGACTCTGCTGGGGACTAACTTCTCCACGACTGAGGAGTTGGTGATGCAATCGGACGCATGCCATTTGGTTTTACTTGCAGGTTGCAGTTAAACATACGGACTGCATTGTCAAAAATATTTTTAGCTACTTCAAAAAAATCTTGGTAGCCTAGATGGTCGAAGGTAGGAGCATACTCAGAAGAAATTGTAAAGTTAACGAAAGCTCCAAAACAAATTTTACGACCAGAGAAGGAGTCGAACCATAGGTCATAGAATTCTTTGTCAGGAAACAAAGTGGAATCATAATCCTTTGATCCTACTGGTCGTACTGGACTAAAGAGACTCGCTGGAGTATAATCAGAGGAAGAGGATCCAGCTTGGTCAGTTGATCCCCTCTGACGCTTAGGAGCCATAGAAGAATAAAAGGAAAGGAAGTGAAATACCTTTAGAAAGGAGGAAGAGAAGGAAGTTGGGTAGCCCACCGGATCTCCTAGAACACTTGCCAAGAGGGAGTAGGAAGTTGTTTTTAGAAGGAAAGAGATGAATTCTCGTTGTGGTGAGTGAAAAAGAAGAGAGAAAGAGGGGTTTAAATAGGGGTTAGGGCCGGCTGTTCAGTTCTGGAAGTAAATACAGCGCCGACCGAACTCGGTCCGAATTCGACCCAAACTTGGTCAGAGTTCGGTCCGAGTTCGGCTACTTGTATTTCCGAGACAATAAAGGCAGTTTTGGTAATTGAATCTCAACTTTATGACTTTGACTCCTATATTTAGTAACAGTATTACTTTGGGTTAGCTATAGGGGTATTATCCCAGCTAACGGAGGTTCACTGGGAAACTCTTAAATACCGCGTCGCTTCGACCGCAGTCGTGGTGACAGACAGACCCTTTTTAGGCTTGTGCTCCAAAATAATTTTTGTTAAATAAATTTTAAAGTTTCAAGTCATAAAATTAAATTTAATTACCATACTACATTATGAATCTGAAAATTCAAGTATACCGAGCTCTCGCCTCATTATGTTAAATCGATCTTCAGCCAATGGTTTTGTGAATATGTCTGCTAGTTGATGATCTGTGTCAATGAACTCTAAGCAGAATCCTCGTGTTGCTGATGATCACGTAAAAAGTGATGACGTATCTCAATGTGTTTTGTGCGTGAGTGACAAATAGGGTTCTTAGTCAGATTAATGGTGCTAGTATTGTCATAATAAATAGGAATCTTAGTGTAGTACAGATTATAGTCTTCTAAGGTTTGCTTCATCCACAAAATCTGAGCACAGCAACGACCTGCGGCGATATACTCAGCCTCAGTAGTTGATAATGCTACAGAATTTTGCTTCTTGCTAAACCAGGAGACTAAGGCCTTTCCTAGGAAATGACACGTACCGCTGGTACTTTTACGGTCTACTTTACATCCTGCAAAATCCGCATCCGAGTAACCTATCAGGTCAAAGGATTTGGTTTTAGGATACCATAAGCCGACTGTAGAAGTTCCTTTAAGGTATCGGAAGATACGCTTAACGGCACTTAGATGTGATTCCTTAGGATTTGTCTGATAACGTGCACAGATGCAAACACTGAACATAATATCAGGGCAACTAGCAGTTAAATATAATAAACTACCAATCATACCTTGATACTTACGCTGGTCGTCAGGTTTGCCACTTTCATCAGAATCAAGCTTTGTTGATGTAGCCATTGGAGTCCCGATTGGCTTTACGTTTTCGAAGTCGTACTTTTTTAGTATGTCCTTCGTGTACTTAGCTTGGTTGATGAATGTTCCTTTTGAGTGCTGTTTGATCTGAAGTCCTAGGAAGAAGTTTAGCTCATCCATCATACTCATCTCAAATTCACTCTGCATACACTTAGCAAAATCTTGACAAAGTTTTTCGTTAGTATAACCGAATATTATGTTATCTACATAAATTTGTACAAGGAGAATATCATCATTCAAAGATTTGATAAACAAGGTAGTATCAACTTTTCCCTTTGAAAATCCATTATCAAGTAAGAAGGCACTTAGGCGTTTATACCAAGCACGAGGTGCTTATTTGAGTCCATAGAGTGCTTTCTTAAGCTTGAAGACGTGATCAGGTTTTTGAAAATCTTCAAAACCGGGGGTTGTTTCACAAAAACTTCCTCTTTTAGAAATCCGTTCAAAAATGCACTTTTTATGTCCATTTGAAATAATTTAAAATTATTAAAACATGCAATTGCACAAAACATGCGGATGACTTCTAGTCTAGCAACAGGAGCATAAGTCTCATCATAATTAATTCCTTCTTCTTGATTATAACCTTGTACCACTAGACGTGCTTTGTTGCGTAGAACTTGTCCATCTTCACTAAGTTTATTTCGGAACACCCATTTGGTACCAATTATTGATTGACCAATTGGTTTAGGAACGAGTTCCCAAACTTGGTTTCTTTCAAATTGATTTAGTTTCTCTTGCATGGCATCAATCCAAAACTCATCAGAAAAAGCATCATCTATATTCTTAGGTTCTATTTGAGAAATAAATACTACATTAGCTGCTATTTCAAAATCCTTAAGAGAGGAGCGTGTACTTACACCTTTAGATACATCACCTATAATAAGTGTCTCTGGATGATCTGGTAAGAATTTTAATGAATCAACCTTCTGGGTCAGATCTTCCACAGGACTCTTCTCAGTTTTTGCATGTGCATCTTTATCATCACTGTCGCTAGATTTGTGACTATTTAGCTCATCAAAAATAACATTAATAGATTCTTCAACAATCATAGATCTTTTATTAAAAATTCTATATCCCTTACTCTTAGCAGCATATCTGAGAAATATTCCTTTATCTGCTTTAGAGTCGAACTTACCCAAGTTATCCTTGGTTTTCAGGATAAAACAGCGACATCCAAAAACTTTAAAATAAGAAATATTTGGAATCCTTCCAAACCAAAGCTCATATGGTATTTTTTTCGAGATAGGTCGATTTAACACCCTATTCAAAATATGACAGGCTGTACTAACAGTTTCTGCCCAAAAATACTTAGGAAGATTATGCTGATTCAGCATAATTAGCCATTTCGCTTATAGTACGATTCTTCCGCTCCACAACAGCATTCTGTTGGAGAGTTCTAGGACAAGAAAATTCGTGGTAATATCCACTATCATCATAAAACTTTTTGAAATCAGAATTTACGAATTCGCCACCATGATCACTTCAGATACGAGTAATCATGAAGCCTTTTTCGTTTTGTACCTTTTTACAAAATATTTGAAATTCAAAAATAGCATCACTTTTGTTTGATAAAAAGTAAACCCAAGTAAAGCGAGAGAAATCATCAACAATAACAAAAGCGTAGAGCTTACCGCCAAGACTAGCGACTCTACTAGGACCAAATAAATCCATATGAATCAACTGCGAAGGTCTAGAAGTACTTACAGCGTTGATGGATTTAAATGTAGACCTATATGCTTTGTTCTTTTCACAGTCAACACATACCATATCTCTCTTGAATGGAATCTCGGGAAGTCCTTTTACCAACTTCTTAGTACCGAGTCGTGAGATAGTATCCATATTTGCATGTCCTAGTCTCATGTGCCATAGCCAGCTTTCATCTAGATTAGCTACTAGGCATCTACCTGCATTATTAGCACTCTCTAAAAGGAAAACATAAATATTGTCTTCTCTAATCCCTTCATATACGAGATCACCAGATGACATATCATATATGGTACATTTATCTTTCATAAAATTGATACCATAACCATTATCAGCCAAATGACTTATGCTTAGTAGGTTATGTTTCAATTCTGTTACTAGACAAATATCCTTTATTACTGGATAAGGAGAAATACCTACAGTACCATTACCAATAATATCACCTCTCAAATTATTTTCGAAGGAGACGTATCCATCTTTCTTTATCGATAGCGTAGCGAACAAAGATGCATCACCGGTCATGTATCGCGAACATCCGCTATCGAGGATCCATTTACTTTTAGCATAAGAGGGTTGAGGGTCCACCTACAAGACAAGTAGATGAATCCTTTGGTACCCATTTACTGAAGGGTCTATTCTGATTAGTTTTAGGTCTCCAGAATAAAGTATGATTGTCAACAAGCTTTCTTGCCAAGTAATACTGTGATATGTGTCCATGTGTACCACAATAAGTATAAGTTAGTTTAGAACCAGATGTGGTTAAAACTGTGTTTACATGCTTGTTTGGTTTCTTGGAGAACCTATAAGTGAAAGCATGATGATAATCGTGTTTCTTCTGTGCTTTCTTATTTTTAGTCCTCTTAGGTGTATGCTTAGCATTAGGACTAAACTTAGGCTGTGTCACAGGTATTGTCTGTTTGTCTAACTTGATTTCTAACTTTTTAGAAATTGTAATAGACTCTTCATATCTAGCAGTCATATCTGAGAGTCTTTGTTCTGTAACTAAGTGCTTCTTCTTCTCTATGTCATACAATTCTTGCATCTTGACATAGTCTCTTTCTTTCTTTTCAATCTTGAGGATAGCCTCATGATAGTCTACCATGAGTTTGGCTATCTCTTCCGTGTTATCGGTAGTGGACGTCTCTTTAATACCTTCAATAAGATTGGACAGTCTAGCTATCTCGGTTGTGTATGCTTTAATCTCTTTCCGAGATTGCTTATACTTGTCAAGCACAGTTTTGTGATCTTCAAGTAATTCGCTAAAGGCATTTTCTAATTCATCGAAAGTAAAATTATCATATAGAGGGTTTGAGGATACCTTATCAAATGCCATAAGACAGACATTGGCATTTCCGCAGGGTCTGTCTTCTTCCTCTGTATCACTGGCATCGCTTTTATGCCAGATGCTTGTGTTTGCATACTTTCGACTGGTTGTTGCTTTTCTGCTTGATCTTGATCTGTCATATGGACTGCTTTTCTTTGAAGTTGGACAGTCCTTCTTCATGTGCCCTGTCTTCTTGCATCCAAAGCAAATGGTTTCATCTTCATTGCTTTCTTGGATATCTCTCTTCCTTCTGTTTGATTTCTCAAACTTTAGGAATTTCCTGAAGTTCTTCACAAGTAGGGCTTGTTTATCACCACTTGATGATTCTTCATCAGAGTCATTGCATGTTGATTTTCTTGCTTGAGCTTTGAAGGCAATAGATTTTTCTTTTGGAGTTGCTTCTTCAAATTCTTGCAAATCAAGTTCATGGGTCATGAGCTTGCCCATCAGTGTTTCCAAGGACATAGTGGTGAGATCGTTTCCTTCAATGATTGCTGTGGCTTTTGGATTCCAGTTCTTGTTTAGAGCCCGCAATACTTTCCTGATCTTCTCATGATTGCTGTAATTCTTACCAAGAGATTACAAAGGATTAGTTATATCAAGGAAATGTGTGAACATCTGTGTAATTGACTCATCGGGTTTCATCTTGAAAGATTCATATTCCTGTGTTAGTCTACTAATTTTGGATTCCTTCACTTGGGAAGTACCTTCATGAGTTACCTCAAGAAGTTTCCAAATTTCGTGAGATGTTTTACAGGTTGAAACTCTGTTGAACTCTATTTTGTCAATTGCACAAAATAGTGCATTGATGGCACGAGCATCTAGACTAGTCTTAGCTTTTTTAGCTTCTGTGTATTTGTCATGAGACTTGTCTACAAGCTGACCTTCAACCACTGTGGGTGCTGGTTTCTTATAACTATCAATGACTATAGACTAAAGATCAAAGTCAAGAGATTTTAAGAAGAAAGTCATCCGTGTTTTCCAATAGGTATAATTTGTTCCATCAAATAGGGGGGGTCTATTTGTGGATTGCCCTTCATCGTTGAATATTGATTTCATGGCTACTATATATACTCTTTGAGGTTTGTTATATTAGAATATAACCCGCTCTAATACCAATTGTAGGACCGTTGAGCACCTATAGAGGGGGGGGTGAATAGAGTGTGTATGTGCAGCAGAAAATAATCACCAATTAAAACTTAAGAATAACTATGGCAGTAAATAAGAGACAGTAAATAAATACAGCAAGAGATAGAGAAATCAAACTCAGTGACACAGCGATGTATATTGGTATCCCTCTGAGAGGACTAATCCAGTCTCGAGTACTCTTGCTCGATGTTAATCCACTATGGCACAAGCTAAATGAGAGCTTGCAGTCTCTTACAACACCGTGCTTGGTGACAAGTGTACGACCAACTTCACAACACCGTGCTTGGTGACGAGCGCACGACCGGCTCCACAACAAGAATAGTTGCTGAACTTGGAATGACCTCTTTACAACTCTTGGATACCAAAAGACTCTAAATCAACGTAAATATTACTGGCTTTTGGCTAAGAGATGTATAGGTGTGATTTGAAAGCTTTAGAACGTTTGAAAACACTTGGTGAGTAGAGAAGAGAAGATGAAGAATGAATGAGTGATTTGAAATGAAAAACTTTTTTCTTTTTATAGGTGTTTTCTGGGACCGAACTCGGGCAGAGTTCTGATGCAAATATTTTGCATAGAGACGTTGCTCGCAAATTTGGAGGCAACTGACATTTGAATTCAAAGTGACCGAACTCGGGCCGAGTTCGGACCGAACTCGGTTTTGAGTTCTCATGGAAAATTTTGAAATATTTGACAAAAACTGTTTATAAAAAATAACCTTGGATATTTTGTAAAGATGAAATGGAAATAGGTAGGCTGTTTAGAAATTTTGGACTGGGATAAACCTAAGCCAGTATTACCTAGTCGATTTTACAATTTTAAGTCCTAGACTCAATAAAGATAAAATACAGAATAAAATGTAAAATGACTCAAACTAAATCCCATTGAAATTCATCTTCAGATTGATGATATCTATGCTTGATGATGCAGTACAACGCCCGTTGATATTAATTTCATATACCCTGAAATGATTAGCAGCAGTTTGTATATTTTGTGTATTGACTTAAGTGCATATCGATTATCAAAATCGGGTATGACCATGGAATGGGCCAACAGCAGTCACGTGTTGGATGATGCACGTACCGGTGATAGTGACAATACTTAGGATTGTCCACCTTGTCTATCTTGTCAGGTCGTTTGAAAAGGAAAAGCTGGAGCTTATCTCCCTTCATCAGCACATCGTCGTCATTGAAGGAGTAATTCTCCTTTGGTCTCGCCGCTTCTGACAGTTTTTGGTTCAATGAAGCTGAACCTTTGGAAATATTGACGGTCAAGGCTGGCTTCTATTTTTTTTTATCTCGGCGGCTGTTGATAGTATTGCTGCTATAAGGGCACTTTTCCCTATCATTGATAGTTGGTAAGTTTATACCCAGCAAACATGCCTCTCTAGCAATCTTTTCAGCATTGTCGGCTTTAATAATGAATATCGTCTATTCTGTGCACTAAGTGGAGTTGGTCCAAAGCTTGACTGCTGGCAGCATATTCTTTTGACATGCGTCCATCAATACTGGCTCAGGGGTGCCAAGAAGTAGTCTCAATGATGCCTGACGGAAGCGCTCAATGTAGGCACAAACTGGCTCTTTCTTTCTCTGTGATATCCATGGGGGAGGACATTTTCATTTCCATTTCTCCCTCATAAAATTGGAAAATGATGCAATTGTTTAGAAGGCTACATAACCAATCGTAGGCCACCCCTGTAACGCTCCAAAGAACAAATTCGTGAGAAAGTCAACGTCCTTCAGCAGGTGTCCCGTCATGGGGGCAAATATATCATAAACTGATAGGGAGATTCTTTTTCGTCAAACGTAGTCAATGACTGTGGTTTGTACTTGGGAGGGTACACCATATTATTCAACTCAGGAGGATATGGCTGCTGAATCCTAAGTTTTTGGAATGCTTTTCACTTTTCTTTGGCATCGAAACGAGCCCGCAACTGCCTAAGAGCTTCATGTATATCATCTGACACCAGAGGGGCAGAAGACCGTGGTAAGGCAGGGTTATCGGTCGTGAGAAATATGATAGGGTGCATAGGATTCCTTGTTGGTCCCCGAATCTTGGTTTGTCGGAGCGGGGGACTTTGGTGGCAGTCTATCTTAGAGCTCCAAAACCACCTGAGCTGGAGCTTGTATGTACTCACTCAACGTCTGGAGCCCTGCCTCGAGAGTCTCAATACATTGCTGGGGATTAGACCCTTAAACTCTTGTCATGTACACTAATATTAAATGACAGGAAGTGGACAGGACGGTTAATCTCTCACTTTTCGGCTCAGACCCTAGAGCTTCGTTATCTTGGGGAAAAACATGCAAATTGGCATCATCTTCAAAATTCAGAGGATAGCTACCTCTAGCATGTTGAGGATAGCTACCCCCGATATGTCTTTCATGAGAAACCTCATCTTCTTGGAATAAATGGTTATCATGGATCATTTAGGGATTGTTATGCAGAAGAAATAATGATCTCCCCTGAGAAAGACTTGCTTTTTGAGTTGGTGTTTGGAACACCCTGGTGTTGGTCATTGCTAGCTTGCTTCCTTAAGGCCGACTATTTGGTGCACTAGCTGAGACAAATAGATTTTTTCTTTGGAATTCCTCTGGCGCGAAGGTGAATTCCAAGTAGAATGGCACGAGGCAACAGGAAGTTCTTTCTCGTCTTCAAGTGTAACCCCACTTTTCCTAAATAAAAGTTTGATCTAAATATTTTCTACATTTTATTATCCTTCTATTAATTTTGAAATAATTATTCTAATTTATTAAATAATTTTAGTTAACTTTAGTTCTTTATTTTAATTAAGTTTATCTTAATAGATTTATTTGATAAGCAAATTATATTTGTTTATTTGGATTTATTGGATTATGATTAGGAAATTAGGTATGATTTTCATGAAATCTATTTGATAGCTAATTACGAATTTATTGGAATATTTATTATGATTTTCTATTGAAATAGGTTATCCAGATTAATTATGTTTTTCCTATTATAGAATGGCTGATTTGTAGTTGCTCCTAAATGGCTTGCTAGTTTAGGAAATCCATTGTGGAATGACTAGTCACATGACTTGGTGGGAATATTCTAGAATCATCATTAACTAGTCAAAATTAATGTTAATTAATCTTGATTCGTCTGGAATATTCCAAGAATATTCTCTAGCCCATGTGCCTAAAGATTCTAGGACTTTCCTAGTAAGGCTATAAATAGCCATCATTTAGTGTTGATTAATTTTCTAATCATTAATCCAATGGCCCTAATGACCGTGTCCCCACCGTGTCCAATTCATTAATTCTTTTACAATTGTATTTCGAATCCGGCACGGACACTCCCGTGTCAACCTCACCCCTACCGTGTCTTGTGTCCCTCGACACAGGACTTACATTCTGTGTCGACCCTGTTGTTTGCCATTGATTATAAAAGAACAGAACAGTTTTATGGGAGGACTGGACTTTTACTTCACAACACAAACTCGCTCGTACAAAGAAAGCCTAGGGACGAAAAGCTAGGTACAGCAATCTAAGTACAATTATTTAGTTTTTCTGGAGGGTGACGGTAGAGGCTAGGTAGAGTGCTATCAACTCTGCCTTACTCCTTGGACGATCGGACGTAGCCTTGGCTCTGATGAAGAAATGCTCTCGGGATGTGTGGGGGAATTCTTCTGGGCGTCGCCGCTCTCTTTGTGCCTGTCTCTGTCTCTCTCCTGTCCTTTTTTTTGCAAGTGAATGGCACCTTGCTATTTATAGGAGTGGAGTGTGATAAGTAGGGTTTACAATGATTGCTCCTTGAAAAGTGGGCGGTTAGGGATTGGTTACGATTTGCCTTGATCTTGTTTGTTGGAGATTAATCTGGGCCGTCAATATTGATTGTAACAAATCTGGACAGTTAATGTTGATTGCACCAAATCTGCATGGGCAATTAATGTTGATTGCAACAAATCTGCATGGGCAGTTAATGTTGACTGTAACAAATCTGTACCGTGATGATTTGTTGATATCAGTAAATTTGAGTGAATAAATCTTGGTCAATATCCTGCTACGTGTCCCAACTGCCTGTTATGTCGATTGCCATAAATCTGGATTGTTGGGATTTGATCAACTCCTGCCACGTGTCCCAACTGCTGCGAGCCGCATGGAGGACTGTCATAGTTGGGCCGCATGAGTGTAGCCTCGTGTCAGAGCCGCATAAGGGTGGCCTTATCTGAACCGCATGGAAGTCCTTTAATCTGAGCCGCATGAGGGTGGCCCCCATGATTCAAGCCGCATTGGAGTAGCAGCCGCATGGGGGTGGCCCCCATGATCCGAGCTGCATGGGAGTAGCAGCCGCATGGGGGTAGCCCCCAACCGAACCGCATAAGGGTGGCCACGTGTCAGAGCCGCATGGGTGTGGCTTTCCAAAATCGGAGCCGCATGAGGGTGGCCTCTACGATCCAAGCCGCATGGAAGTAGCAGCCGCATGGGAGTGGCCGTCGCATGAAGGATGGTAGCCGCATAGGGAGCTTCGGAATTGGTGGTTCGTGCCAGCTATAAAGATTTTCTTCGTTTCCCTAGGAGCGTGCCATTATGTCAGAATCATCATTGCAGCTTTATGTCAGAGCTGTCAATTCACCTTTATGTCAGAGCTGCCGTGTTACGTCAGAGCATTAAGTGAGGCCTCTGCTTGATGGCCAGCTGTAGAGGCGAACCGTATAGGGCCACGTGGCTTTTACCCGAGCCGCATGGAGCTATTGGGGATTTCTGAGCCGTATGACGCTCTTAAGGACTTTTGAGCCGCATGAAGCTCTAAAGGACTCTTGAGCCGCATGAAGCTTTAAGAGATTCTTTGAACCGCATGAGACTCCCTCTGTTTTGGGCCGCATGGACTTTTCTGTTCTTTTCCATGCTTCTACAAGACCCCCTTCAACGTTTTCAATTTGTAAAATTGAAATACTTTGAATAAGAAGCATGAATGTGTCCACATAAGCTCTTCTGGCCGTATAGGATGTTCTGGCCGCATGGACTTCCTAGCCGCATAGACTTTCTAGCTGTATGGACTACCTGGCCGCATGGACTGCCTGGCCGCATGGACTTCTTAGTCGCATGGACTGTTCTGGCCGCATGTTGTCCTCTCTGCCACGTGTGTGTCTCATTTAATTGCCCTTGATTTGTTTTGGATTTCAAGCCGCCTATTGGGGTGAATCCCAAGAGTAGGTTTATTAAATATTTTGGATTTTTGCCTTGATGAATCTCCTGCATGAGAGGGGATAAGATCCCAAGAGTCGGTTTTTTCTGCCGCACATAATTCGAAGCATTTCATCGGTCCACGTGTCCCCTTGTTCGCCTATAAATAAGGGTAATTTTTAGAGAGAAACTCTTTACTCTCTTCTCTTATTCGAACCTCTCTTGCCCTAGTTGCCGTCTTCTTCCTCTTCTTCTTCGATCATCGATGGCCCCTAAGACTTCCAAGGCTGCGACGAAGGGTAAGGGGGTGGCTTCTACGTCGGCTGCGGCACCTGAAGTTCATCCCGACGTTCACCCCGCCATTGCTGGTAAGGAAATTGCATGAACTCAGAACCTAACCATCATGGCTATGTCGCATATTTTATGCGCGGGCCTTCTTCGTCTTTATTGACCTGTTCAAGTTGTATGTGCCGCATGTACATCCCATGTCCGAGCCGTATGCGGGTATACCCCATGTCCGAGCCGCATGAGAGTCGTCTAGCGACCGCATAAGCACTTTGTAAACTAACCCGCATAAGGACCCGTCGAACAGAACCGCATAAGTCCCTCTGAACTGAGCTGCATGAAGCCCCATCAGACAGGACCGCATAAGCCCCCCTTTGAACTGTGCCGCATAAGGCCCCGCTAAGCAGAACCGTATAAGCTCATCTGGACTGGGCCGCATAAAGCCCCGCTAAGCAGAGCCGCATAAGCTCATCTGTACTGGGCCGTATGAGGCTGCGCTAAGCCGAGCCGCATAAGCTCACCTGAACTGGGCCGCATGAGCTCCGTTAAAACTGAGCCGCATAAGGACCCACCGAAACAGAGCCGCATGAGCTGTGTTAAATGTTTTTCTAGCCATCTCCTGACTCTTTTGTCTTTGATTCTTGCAGCATCCATGCCGAAGGCTGAGATCATTGTGAAGGAGGAGATGCTACCTCCTTTCATCACACAAGAACCTTCTTTCGTTAAGGAGGAGGTGATACCCAAAATAGAGGAACAAAAAGAAGAGCTGGCGCCCATCGGGAAGGGAAAGACTCCCAACATTGAAGCTGCTGTAAAGGAGGAGCCCCTGTCTGAGGGTAGTAGTACTGGGAGTTCTGACCCTTCTGCCCCGGACGAGAATCTTAATCAAATAGATCCTTCATATGTAAGATGGTTGAGGAAATGGTATATGCATCCCCACAACTAGGGTTCCCATAAATGTCCGTCTTTTGTCTTATTATTTCTGTCTGTCTTTAGCTGTAGTTTATGTTTCGCTTCTTTTGGACATCAATGTGGTCTTTTTCTTTTGTCCGAATGAAGCGATGAAGAACTTTTTTGGCTTGCTCATGAAATGTAGTCATGTGAATGTAACTGATTTTGAATAAACAGAATACATTCGCTCCCTTCTTTGCTTGTAGTAGTTGCCCTAATGGGAGACTTTTTGTGGACCTATTATCCTTGGCGTACCCTGGTTTTGGATACGGATAATAGGATGAGAGAGAATCAACATACTTACTCAGAGGTAATGAGGACGTGGTAAGTATGAGGGTTTCTTCGATGGAATCTTCCTACTCAGAGGTAATGAGGACGTGGCAGGAGTAGACACCATAAAGGGTACATAGAACAACTCAGAGGTAATATGGACGTGGAAGTTCTACGTGAGGGGTGGTTTGTTTTTGATGGAAGTGAAACAACTCAGAGGTAACATCGACGTGGTTGTTTTGGGAAATTTGTGGATATGTTACCATTTTTATGCACTGAAAGTGCGGGTATTGGATCATGAGGAGGGAGCTCTTTTAGGAAGAAAGTTCAGAGGTATGATCATACATGACTTACTACCTAGAAGATACGATATAAATTCATCGGGAGTGACCAGAGTGTAAGTTCAGCGGTCCCTGCGGGTACATAACTCGACAATCTGGAAGATCTGGAGTCAGAGTGTAAGTTCAGCGATACCAAAGGGTACATAACTCAACAATCTGGGAGATTTGGAGGATGTCGTTTCAGACATAATACTTCTTCAGGAACTTGCCGTTGATGGGCAACATAAGCAAGTCTCCGTTTTGTTTTACGAGGCGGTAAGCACCATTGGAGAATACAGCCTCGATGACAAATGGGCCTTCCCACTTTGGCTGGAATTTGTCGACGGTTTTGTGAGTCATAACCATCGGCCTCCGAACTGCCAGAACGAGATTGCCCACTTGGAATGTTCTGATTTTAACCTTCTTGTTAAAAGCTTCCGAGATACGTGCTTGGTAAAGCTTGATTCTTTGTTGAGCTAACATGCGCTTCTCATCTAGAGCCACCAACTCTTGTAACCGGCGGTGGTGATTATCATCCGTCGTCAATCGGTAGGTAAGGGCGACGCGGAGCGAGGAGATCTGAGTCTCCAGTGGGAGAACTGCCTCACTCCCATATACCAGAGAGAATGGTGTATTCCCGGTGGCCGTCCGTACTATAGTATGGTACGCCCATAAGCATTTGCCAAGCTTCTCATTCCAATCGCGTTTGTTGGAAGACACGAACTTCTTGAGCAGCTTGATTATAGTTTTATTGAATGCTTCTGCCAACCCATTAGCCGCCGGGTTGTACGGTGTTGAAGCAATATTCTGGATTCGGTGTTTGTCGCAAAACCGATAGAAGACGCGGCTTACGAACTGTGGACCATTGTCGTGGATGATCCTTCGGGGCATTTCATAGCGGTAGATCACGTGATGCTTGAGGAAGCTGATCACGTTTAATGTCTTTACTTCTGCAAGCGGAGCAGCTTCCGCCCATTTGGAGAAGTAATCTGTGATTGCAAGTATGAAGCGATGTCCTCTGGACGAAGACGGAGTGATTGGACCAATGATGTCCATTCCCCATGCTTCAAAGGGCCAGGATGCTACCGTCGGATGTAAGAACTCGGATGGTTGATGGATGAAATCTGCATAGACTTGGCATGATTTGTACTTTCTTGTATAGTCTATCGCATCTGCTACCATCGTGGGCCAGTAATAGTCCATTCGGCGAAGGCGGTCTTACAATTTTGGGCCAGGCTGATGGGCACCGCAGACGCCATCGTGAGCTTCGCGTACAGCTTCCTTGGCTTCTGTATTTGACAGACACCGAAGCAGTAATCCATCGTATGATCGCCGATACAACATTTTTGTCTCTGTATCGTAAAAGAATCTAAGAGAACGTCTTCTGATAGAAGTGGCTTCCTTCGGATTCTCTGGCAGGATGTCGTAGACTACGAAGTCGATGAATAGTTGTCTCCAGTCTAGTACTTCGTCGACTGTCAGAGCGGAGTAACTCTCAACACTTTGAATATTATTCTTGGGACAGACCAATTCACGGCCTATTATGTCAACCAGATGATGAGTATGATTCGGTACTGCTAGGAAAGCGGCCAGGCCTGCTAGGGCATCGGCCTCAATATTCTGGAGTCTGGGAACATGTTCTATGAAGAATCCTTCCAAGGACGAGATGATGTCGATCGCTATTTGGTGATAAGGGATCATATCTTCATGGCGAACCTCGTATGAACCCCGGATCTGATTGACGATTAACTGCGAATCGCCGTATGCTTCAAGATACTCTACCCCCAGCTCCTTTGCAAGTCGGAGGCCAATGACTAAAGCGTTGTACTCGGCCACATTGTTTGAACAGGGCTCCGTAGGGAGTAAGCCCGATTGATTACCAGCCCGGAGGGAGAAATCAGCACTACTCCGACTCCAGCGACGATGTTGCCCTTGGGACCAGTTCTCGAAGCGCCATCGAAGAACATTCGCCAGATGGCATCATGGGAGACCGCATTTGAATTGGCGACCTCGTCTGGTATCTCTTTGTATATTCTGGTTGTCTTCGAGCCTGGATGGGCTACAAAAAAGTCTGCCAGAGCTTGACCTTTAACAACCTTCTGTGGGACGAAGATCATGTGATATGGAGACAATAATATCACCCAGGTAGCAAGACGAGAGCTGAGTGCCCCTGGTTTGGTCATGAGGACCCTGAGAGGGTTGACTCGTGATATCACGTGTATGGTTTGTCCCGTTACGTAGTATCGCGTCTTCTGAATGGCGAATACTAGAGCAAGGTACTCATTCTTTATGGCAATGTATCTGTACTCTAGCCCCATCATCTTTCGACTGAGATAGTATATAGCTTGCTCATGGCCTGCATCATTGTTTTGTGCTAGCAGAGCACCGAGAGAATGTTCCATCGCTCGTACATTGAGCAGGAATAGCCTTCCAGCAATCGGGGCTACGACAGATATTCTTTGATGATGTCGAATGCGCGTTGGCATTCCTCATCCCATATGAATGAAACGCCCTTCTTCATGAGGTGGGTGAATGGTTGACATCGCCCGAAGAGGTTAGAGATGAACTACTTGATGTAAGCTAGCCTCCCTTGAAGGCCTCGAAGTTTGCAAAGATTTCTCGAGGGACCCATCTCCATGATTGCCTTCATTTTTTTGGGGTCTATGTGGATATCCTTGGAAGTAATGATGAAACCCAAGAACTTCCCGTTGGATACGCCCAAGAAGGATTTTGTGGGATTCATCTTTAAATTGTGCGCTCGTATCAGATCGAACACTGTCCTCAGATCATGCAGACGATCTTCCTTAGAGCGGCTCCTGACGGCGATGTCGTCGACGTAGCATTCCACTGTCTTGTGCAAGTGGTCTCTAAAGATGACGCTCATAGCTCTTTGATAGGTGGCGCCAACATTCTTTAAATCGAAAGGCATGACTGTGTAGCAGTATGTGCCAATTGGTGTTCGAAATGATGTATGCTTTTCGTCATTAGGGAACATCTTGATTTGGTTGTACCCCGAGAAACCATCCATGAATGACATACGCTCGAAGCCGCAGGTGTTGTCAATCATGATGTCTGTGATAGGGAGGAGGAACTCATCCTTAGGACACGCCTCATTCAGGTTCCAAAAGTCGATGCAGATTCGGATCTTCCCGTTCTTTTTAAGGAATGGTACTATATTGGCTACCCAGTCTGGATGTTGTTCCTCGCGGATGAAGCCGCTAGCTATCAGTTTGTTGACCTCAGCTTCAATGACATTCATGATGTCGGGGCGGAACCGTCGTTGCTATTGCTTGACCGGTTTTGCGTTCGGACGAATGTTGAGTTTGTGAAGTGCAACCTCGGGGTTTAGTCCTTGCATGTCTTCGTTGCTCCAGGCGAACACGTTGATGTATTCTCTGACGAGTTGTAGTAGCGATTTTCGCTCTTCGTCTGTCAGATTCTTGCTGACGAAGATGGGCTTTGGAGAGGACTCATCATCGAGAATCAACTTGCATGACCTCGTCTTCGGTAGGAGGCTCTCTTTGTTCGAACCACTTCTCCCATTGTGCATCTAGCTGTTGTGCCCACGGCTCTAACTCAAGAAGTTAAGGAATTTCTTTATCTTCTTCGTAGGCGTCGGCAAATGCCATATTGACGGACCAGACTTGCCTGAGCATGTCTCCAATGCTGACGTCTGAATCAGAAGTGGGTGACCCAGACGAATGAGAGTGCCATTCGTACTCCTCATTTGAGCTCTTAGGGGTCGTTGCAGGTGTAACATAACCTAGCACACATCTGGTCTTGTTGTAGTAATCCCGTAGTTTCTCAGCCGGGACCGGCAATTGTAAGGGTAATCGCCGTCCAGTGCCGTAGTTCAAGCCTGACGTAGTTTCCAGATCATATCCCTGTTTTTGCATGAGGTACTTGGATCGGGAACTATACAGATAAAGGGGCAGTCTCCCGGTGTCGGGTTCGAGATCAACTTCTTCTATCCTGAAGGGTTGTGGATCATTCTTCCGGCCGAAGATGATTGGATGATCCTCTCCCTCGACTATGCGGTAAGCGTCTTCCACTGGAGTAAGTTGGTTTGCGGTGTAGACATTTGTCACCTGTGTGTAAGTGGGTGCCTATACCGTGTTCCATAGCATACATTGTACAAAGCTTATTAAGCTCGAGGTAGTTCAAAGATAGCCCTTTATTGATGAAGTAAGGTATCTTTTCCAGTGGGATTACATCATCTGCGGATGGAACATCAGTGTGAGCAGCCACATACTTAGCTAGCTCTGACTCTTCTTCAGCCACCCCCTGTGTCACTGAAGACTGAGAGGATGACTTGGGCAACTTAATCATCAGAGGCTCCATAGGTGGAGCAGAACGCGGAGTCGTTGGCGTACTAGCGACCCCCAGTTTGGTGCTCGGAGCTGGGCGAGGAGTTGTGGGCTAGCTAGCAGTCCCCGACTTAGCGCTCGGCTGCCGATTCATTCTGGGAAGGCGAATCGTAATCGGCTTGATGGAGGGATTGAGCTTCTCTGTTTGTTGCTGGCTAGCTCTAGGCAGCCTGATTGTCAATGGCGCTGTCGTGGGTCTTGGCGCTTGGCCAGACCTTGGCAGTCGAATTATCATCTGCCCCTCCTGTGCAGAGAGTATGATTGCATCCTTACGTAGAGTGGCTGTAAGTGGTGTAGTTCTACCAGGTTTGTGGGCTTGGAGGTGGATCGTCAGAGGTTCTTCTGATCCAGTTGCCGCCTCAGTTGGAGCTTGAGTATCTTGTTCAACAAGGTGCCTTTTCGACTTCTCATACAAGCATGAGTCGAAGAAGTAGGATTCAAACCCTTTAAAGGGATCAATGTCAGCAAATTCTGTTCTCACGAAGCCGTGCTTATCGACGTACTTGAAGCACTGGTGCAGTGTCCGTATCATGTAATCGTGTATCCAAGGACGCCCCAGGAGAATATTGTAGGACGTGTCCGTATCTATGACATAACAGGTCACTTCTGACTGAAGGGCGCCGATTTGGCACTTCAGGCGAATCTTTCCGATCGGATAGCTTCTGCCTGAATTAAAACTGCTGATGGTAGTGCTTGTCGGCGTCAGGCGATACATTGGGATACGCAGATGGTGTAGCAGGCTCTTTGGGATGATGCTTATGGAAGAACCGGGGTCAATATGCATCCGATCCACCTTGATATCGCCAATGTATCCTGTATAATACAGAGGGCGATCGTGCAGGTTGGTCTTGATAAGCATATCCTGCGGAGTGAAGACAATGTTGGGTATTGCACCTGTGCAAGCGCTGTCCTAGAGATCTGCAGGCGAGCTCTCCCCAATGAGATTGGACTGAGCCAGATATGCGTCAACATTCTGGAGTGCCTCGCTCAGTGCGACGCGAACATCTTTGGAGAGTCTCAGGAGCTCGTATAGCGATAATTTGGCCGGTGTGTTGGCCAATTGTGCCAAGATGTCAAAGTTGTAGGGCCTCTCCAGCCCATAAGGTATCTCTCTTCGGAGTGGTTTGTCAAAGCGAGTCTCCTTCGGCCTAGGATTGTCGGTCGTCGGAGGCTGAGAAGGTCCTGGAGCATCAGCAGTCGCCGGCTGATGATCTTCAGCCGAGTTACCTGGTAGAGGTTGAGTTTGTGCGCCGGATCGGGTAACAACAGCCGTAGCTTCTTTGACCTCTGTCAAGATTGTGCGGCATGATTTAACTTTTCCACTCTTTTTTTTGCTGGTGGAGGGTGGTGCTGACTGAGTCACTTCAGGTACTAAGTCCGGATGGACCCACATGACCTCCCCTCGTGATGTGGTAAGGGGCACTAGACCAGCAGCCTGGTCTTGGGGAGTTGAAAGGTTAGCGACCTTCATCTTTGCTCTGGGGACGGGCACTACTCCAACTTAAGACTTTGTCGGAGGGAAGCTACCGAATGTACTGACACTATGTTGGCTGCTACGGTCACCTCTTCGAAATCAATGGCCAGGGCCTTAGAATCGATGAGATGCTGGATGTATCGCTTCAGTTGGAAATAGTCTTGTACAGCATGGTAGACGTAGCGATGGTAGTGGTAATACTTGGGGCTCTCCATCTCTACAGGACGAGGTTCACGCCTTGGAGGAGGGAGCTGAATTCGACCTTCTTGTATGAGAATGTCCAAGATAGGCTTGACATGGCCGTCCTCGAATGAGTAAGTCATCTGAGGCCACTGTTTTTCTGCCGGCTTTGGTTCAGGCTTCTGGGCTGTGTCGGCTACCATAGCCTGCTTGCCCTTGTTGTCTCGGTTGTTGGAGGAATTACCGCCGTTGTTATTGTTTGCAGTAGGGCGTTTACCCTTGTCCTCTCCCTCCGAGATGTGCAGTCCCAATTGGCGAGCTTTCTTCAACTCGTCTTCTGCGCTAGTGGTGCTGATAATGAAAGTCTTCCAATCCTTAAACTGACTTTCTCCTATCCAGAGGCTGATTGTGGGGAGCAGCCTCTTTTGGCAAATTTTAATTAAGGAGGAATCAGGGTTACCGGAAGGCAACTTCATCGCGGTTTGGCGAAACCGCTCGATATAGTTCCTTATCATCACCTTTTCTCCTTGAACAACATCCATGAGGGTGGACATCGTCACGTCTTATCCTACCTCGTAGAACCTCTCCAGTAACACACGTTTGAAGCCGGCGAAGGAATGGATGCAGTTGTCCGGCAAGTTACGGTACCAGTCGAAGGCGACCCCTTCCAATACTCCAATGAACAACCGCGTAAGAATGGCGTCTTCATGAGGCAGATGGTCGGTTGTGACTTCGAAGTAGGTGATGTACCTGCTTGCAGATGTCTTCCCATCATATGGATTGATGTTGAATGGTTTATATCTTGGTGGGAAGGGAACATCTCTCCATGCAGCCGGATACGGTTGTCGTATCCTGAGGTCATGGCAAGTTTTTCGGGAGTGGAACATGGCCCGGAGCTCCTGGACCTCTCGTCTTGCCTCCCTAGCCTCGTCTGCAGCAGTGGGAGCCGATGTTGTCGGAGGATTGTCGCCCGGGTTTGGTGCAGCCGAGTTTGAGTCCGCATTGACCGCGGGACCCAAGCTTGTTTGGCCAGGCGTCCTTCCTTGCAGAGTTGGAAGGGCCACTTTGATCTCGTCCACGGACTTGACCAAGGCATGCAGTATGGCCTCCAGAGTGTCGATGCGTTGGCGATCACTGGGACCATCTTGGTTGCTGTCCGTTATGAACACCGTCCTCACATGAGGAGAGATAGAAAGAACGGTTGAGGACGTGCCCTCTGAGTCATACCCTTGTACAGAGAAGTCGTCAGGGTATATGGGAATGTTCTCCTCTGGTTCGGACTCAGAAGGAGTGGTACCCCCAGCTTCAGAGCTTGCCTCGTCTTGAGAGTTGTGGACATCCTCGGGGACGTCTGAACCTGCTGCATCTGTTGGGGGAACTGTTTCCCCTGGATTATCTTCTTGGAACACCGGATTGTCGTGGATGTTCGAAGGAGTGCTACCCCCGGCTCCAGCGTCTTCCAGAAATATAGGCGATAAATCTCCAAGTGTGGCAGATTTTGTCTTTGAGCGAGTACCTTAGAAAACTCCTCCTGTAACGGTCGTGGACAACTGCTTAGAAGAGAGTTTCTTGGTTGAGATTTTTGGGCTGGAGACATTTGTTTTCTTCCCTTTCCCACCGCCAGGGATCTTCTGGGCAGAATTGCAGGAGGCGACGAGAAACGCTTCGTCTTCTGAGCTTGGGTGTTGCAGTCGTTGGAAGACAGATTGCCGGTCCTCTTGTGTGGCCGCCTTGCTGCAGCAGCAGTTGACAATGACTTGAGTGCAGTGATGTCCACGAAAGGATTCTCTGCACACCAAGTTTTCGTCTCGTTCCTTGCGTTTGTGAAGAATCACGTTGCACAAGTCACTCATTTTGTGGGCCCGGGAGTCCTGAGCACATGAGTGTGTTGGCATCCTGCCTGCTCCTGTTTTCCATAAATAAATTCACTTTATTTATTTTGTATCTGAGAAAATTACAACTGTAGGAATCCGATCTAGAAGACGATCGCTTTATCCTTTGGACTATGCGAAGAAGAAAAGCTCTCAAAATTTTGACAGTAGATATCAATGTATCTGTACAATAAATAAAAAAGAACTCTATTTATAGAGTCAAAACAGTAACTGAAAAGATAACTACCTCACCACTAGTGCATTTGAAAAGTCACGCAGACTCTAAATACACGCAGGGTTAGTGAGTAGTTACTGGACGTGGCCCGTAACTGTTGGACACATGGCATTAGTGCATGGGTCGTGTGCAAGTTACTGGGCACGCGAGAGAGAGATCGGTGGCATGGCTGCCACGTACTCCAGTTGAAATGAAATCCACGCTGTCTTGCTGAAGGCAAAAAATCCACACAGTTTCGTTGACGTAGACTCGTTGAAGGCAAAATCCACGCAAGCTTTGAAGAAGAATACTTCAGAATTCACGCAGGCTTTGAGAAGAATAACTCAGAAGTCACGCAAATGTTTTGAGGAAGGAGAAGGTTCAGAATCCACGCAAACCGCCAGCTGTCTTGATTTGGCACGCTTCGTCTGACACAAAATCTCTGACATTGATTATATTGTCAGCCGCATTAAATGAAGATAAGACTCAAAGTCACGCCAACTTGGTGAAGAGTGAGTCTTGCTAAGGAAGATTTCGAAAATCACGCAAAAGACGGCGATGATCTCTCGAATTCTGTGCATACGTGGCATACGAGGAGACGTTTCTCGACTGCTGTGTTGTCAGTCATTATGATTCTGACATATGGCTGAGCTGTCTCTGCGTGACTTCTAAAGGAGATGGCCAGGCAGAACTTAGCGTATCTTTTGTGCTGCTTCTCGGATCACTCTGCGTGACTTGTTCTGATCAACTCAGCGTGACTTTCATTTTTGAGGCCTATAAAACCCCCTTCAAAGTTTTCGAAAAAATGATAAAATATTTTCGAAATACTTTGAAATAGAGATGATGAAATAAGTTAAAGTCACGCTAAGATGGCTCCAAAATTTTTCGGAAGTTGAAAAGACTTCGAAGTTCTTTGAAAACATCCAAATGAACTTATTAAATGTCATAATGACTCTTCGTTCTCCGAGACTGATTGCGTCCAATTTATGGTGGAATATGAACTGTCGACGAGATCTGTTATATAAACAGGGAGTGATTCATTTTTAATCTTCATCTTACGTCAATATGACACCAAAGGAAGAAGCTGAGGAAGAAGCACGCAAGTTGGGCTTTTGTTCCCATGGTGACCCCACTTTTGGGGGTGAAGAGCCAGAGCCCCTTGTCTTCGAGCTCAAAGATGATCCCTTGCAACTAGCCAAGAATTTCTTGAGCTATTTTGGCTTGGATGGCTCGTCCTCTTCTGATGGGCGCAGCTTCATAGAGCAGCGTGAAATGTGTAAAGCTCTGTTGCACTGTCTGGGAGTTAGGAGCGTAGAAGAACTAGGCACTAAGCTCAGTCGCTCTGGAAAATAGAGCGTGACTTTTATGCTTTTGTTGTACTCTTTTTGTCTTGTCTTTTGTAAGGCTATCAGTGCCTGTCTTGAAGAATGTAGTACAACTTTTGCATTGAACAGCGTGCATTAATAAATAATGTTAATTAGCACTCTTTGACTGTTTCCAATGTTTGTACGGTCTCCCGAAGTACACGTGACACTCATTCCGCAATTTACGAGCGCTATTTATGCGGATCTTTTCCAAGAATGGACCTGCACTTGACCCTTTAAATAGATGGATGAACTCCACGCAAACTCATCTTCCCATTCTTCTTCCTCTCTTCTGAGAATGAATTTTCTATGAGAAGGAAATAGGAAAGCCATGTTGCCTGATGTCAAATCTCTGTGCACGATACCAGACATGGATCTGTCAATCCTTAGCAGCAAACTCAGCGGTAAGTTCAATATACACGCATCGAATTTTTTTGTTTGCTAAGGACAAATTCATCTTCCTGAAATGAACAGAATGCATCTGTCTTTGCTTGGCCAGCTTCTGTTGACTGATTTTTCTTTACTGTTTCTTGCAGAATTTTGGCTGAAAACCTTCTTCAGAACTGGTATTGGTGATGTGAATGCTGTGGACAATGTTCTTCTGACATCTACATCAGGGAGCTCATACGCTTTTGACGCGTACATCAGACAACTCAGAACTCTTCGTGAGATAGAAGGGTCTTCCTTAGATGGTAGGAAGAACCTTTATACACGAGAGTTGGATGGTGGAGTTAACTCTACTACCAAGAGATTGGGTAGTAGAGTTCCTTTCAAGGCAGAACCAGGAATTGTATCCCAAGGTTTGGATACATTCCTGTCTTCCTTGAGAGGTTACCCCCATCCACCAGTTGTATTGGCAGCAACACGTTTTCGTGTTGCCCTACTCTGTGGTTCTCCTCTCGTCTGAGAGATAAGACCAGAGTTTGATTCCTGTTGGACACCCAGGAATTGCCACAAACAACGAGATTGCCAGAAAAGATCCAAGAAGAAATAGATCTCAGTTGTACATAGAATGAAAATCCAAGATTTGTAATAGATTTCCATTATGATTTGTAGGAAAGTCTAAGAAAATGTAATAGACTTTTTGTGGTGAAATGGGAATGGAAGTGACATTTCTTCTATGCTCAATGATTTGTATTTGTGGATGAATTGTGGACATGATAGATAATAAAATCATCTTTTCTGTTTTTAGAGTATATGATATTATCAGAGGTATTATGGACATGATAATATATAGGAACTCGAAAGAAAATAGATTGATTTCTATGCAGAGGTCAAAATATGATAAATGAGTAAGTAGATTCGGATTTGATTCAGAGGTTATGAAAACATGATAAATAACGAATCTCCACTTAATGAACTGATAGAAGATTATGAACGGATGAACCGTTAAGAAACGATGAACATATGAACTGTCGAGTGAATGTAATAAATGAACGGACGAACCGTCAAGTATTAATGAACATGTGAAACGTCGGATGAATATGAGAAATGAATGGATGAACTGAGTATCGGGAAAGAATACGTCCCTTCGAACCTTGTAACCATATGCCTATAAATAGAGCATATATTTGAATAGAAGGATCGCATTTTATCCATAATGTCTTTTGAAGAGAACATAAAGAAGGCTGAAGTCGCCCTTGAAGCTACTGAAGGTGTTAAAGAACATCCACCTCCGCAGAAGAAGGAAATGGGCGAAAGCTCGTCTACTCCCAAGCCGCCAAAAGATATCCTGGACTTCCTGGTCGAACCAGGAGAAACCGAAGAAGAAGAAGCAATGAGGCTGGCTGCCTGTCAATTCTTGGTGCGGTCAGGAAAAGATGTATTCAATTCTTTTGCTGATTATGTATGTGGTCCTCGTCCCAAATATGAAAGGGATCATAGTGATCTTCCATGATGATGTACTTTTTTTTTTGAGGGATTTGTCTCAAATAAACTCCGTTTAAGGAAACTTTGTTTACGATATATCCTTCCCACTTTATATTTGCCTTTATTCATTGATCTTTTGACTCAGAAATCAGAAAGACTAAATATCATTTTCATAAATATGATATTGAGATAGAAAATTCAGAGGTAATGTGGACATGATTTTCTGGATATCAAATTTGTTGAGAAAACGATACAAAGTAGAATACCTATCTCCACTGGGGATAATAGATATCAGAATGATTCTTCGGCAAGAACAATGAAACAACTGGAGAGTGATGGGAGGACAATTTTGATAGAAATATCAGACGTAGTACTTCTTCAAGAATTTGCCGTTGATGGGCATCATAGTGGCTTTACCACCTAGAGTAGTGAGTTGATAAGCCCCATTAGAAAAGATCTTATTGACAATGAATGGACCTTCCCATTTTGCATCAAACTTGCCCTTACTCATGTGTGTCATAGTCATCGGGCGTCTGACAGTAAGCACAAGTTCTCCTTTCTGAAATGTTCGAATTCTGACTTTCTTGTTAAAAGCCCTTGAAATTCTAGCTTGATAGAATTCAATATTCTGTTGAGCAGATAACCGTTTTTCATCCAGAGCCTCCAATTCTTGAAGTCGAAGACGATCATTATTTTCGGCAGTGAGTTCATTAGCGATTGCTATCCTTAAAGAAGGAATTTGAATCTCTAATGGGAGAACAGCCTCAGATCCATACACCAGAGAGAAAGGTGTACACTTAGTAGCATTACGGACTATAGTGCGATAAGCCCACAAGCATTCCCCGAGCTTGTCACTCCAATTACGTTTGTTAGTGGAGACAAACTTCTTTAGGAGTTTGATGATAGTCTTGTTGAAAGCTTCTGCCAATCCGTTAGCTGCTGGATTATATGCGGTAGAAGCAACATTATTGATCCGGTGATCGTCACAAAATCGAGTAAATTTCTGGCTGACGAACTGTGGCCCGTTATCATGAACAATGCGTCGAGGAACACCAAATCTGTAGATGACATGGTGCTTAATAAAGCTGATGACATTAGACGTCTTAACTTCAGATAAAGGAATAGCTTCAGCCCATTTGGAGAAGTAATCGGTTATTGCGAGAATGAACCGATAACCTTCAGATGATGGAGGATTGATCGGGCCGACAATGTCCATGCCCCAAGCTTCGAAGGGCCATGATGCTGCCGTCGGATGTAGAAATTCCGAAGGTTGATGTATAAAATCCGCATGGATTTGGCAAGCTTTACATTTCCTTGCATATTCAATGGCATCTGATACCATAGTTGGCCAATAATAACCCATCCGTCGAATACGGTCTTGAAGTTTTGGCCCAGGTTGATGCGCTCCACAAATTCCATCATGTGCTTCACGAATAACTTGTTGGACTTCATCACCAGCAATGCACCGAAGGAGTAAACCATCATAAGCTCGACGATATAAGGTATTTGTTGTATGATTGTAATAGAATCTGAGTGATCGTCGTCTGATAGATGCTGTCTCACTCGGATCGTCCGGAAGAATATCATACAATACAAGATCTAAGAAAGGAAGTCTCCAATCTTTATCCGTATTCTGATTCTCAATCGAGTTACTGAAGATGAATTCCATGCTGGAATCGGATAAAGATGATATCGATTTACGACTAAATCCAAATCCTCTTGTTGTGTTGACGTCATGAGATGTTGATTCTTCAATGTCAACTGGAAGTCCTAGAGTCAGGTTATTTTCAAGATGAAATAATTCTCGACTATGAACAACAATCATTTGTTGCCGTCTGATTGGGATAGCCAGCACCGCTGCAAGATTAGCAAGGGCATCAGCTTCTGTGTTACATACTCGCCTAACATGTTCAATAAAGAATTCCTTAAATGATAAGGCCATAGATATGGCCACTGTATGATAAGGAACCAGATCTTGATGGCGAACTTCATAAGTACCCCTGATCTGATTGACAATAAGTTTAGAGTCTCCATACGCCTCCAAATGTTGAATATTCAGATGTTTAGCGAGTTGAAGACCAATAAGCAATGCGTTGTACTCAGCTACATTGTTTGAACACGACTGATCGAGAGAATAAGCTCTTTGGATGGCAAGACCTTTTGGCGATACAAGAACAATTCCAACTCCAGCAACAATATCGCCATTAGGATCAATTCTTGACGCTCCATCAAAGAATAGACGCCAAGTAGGATCTTCTTCAGCAATTTAATTTGAATCTAGGACTTCATCTGGGATTTTATCATAGAGTTTTAAATTTTCTTGAATTGAGTGAGCAGCCAGAAAATCAGCTAAAGCTTGTCCCTTGACGGATTTCTGAGGAATATAGTGCATATCATACTGAGCAAGTAGGATTCCCCAGTTAGCCAATCGAGAATTCAAAACACTGGATTTCTTCATCATGATCCGTATAGGATTGATCCTGGAGATGACATGAATAGTCTGACCAATGATATAATGACGTGTCTTTTGGACAGCAAACATCAAGGCTAGACACTCTTTTTCAACTGGTGAATATCGAGGTTCAGCTCCGGTCATAGTGCGGCTGAGATAATAAATGGCTTGTTCATGGCCATTTTGATTCTTTTGAGCGAGTAATGCACCCAATGAATGACTCATTGCTCGAGTATAGAGGAGGAACGGTATTCCTGAGACGGGAGGTACCAATACTGGAGGGCTCATCAGATATTGTTTTATATCATCGAATGCTTTCTGACATTCATCATTCCAGACAAAAGAGACACCTTTCTTCATAAGTTTGTTGAATGGTCTGCAGCGTCCTGATAAATTAGAGATAAATCTCCTGATATAAGCAATTCTTCCTTAAAATCCTCGAAGCTCTTTTAAGGTGCGTGGAGGACGCATCTCTTGGATGGTTTTGATCTTCTCGGGATCCACGTGTATACCTTTAGAGGTAATGACGAAGCCGAGAAATTTACCACTAGAGACGCCTAAGAAGGACTTAGTAGGGTTCATCTTTAATTGATGCTTACGCATTAGATCAAATATAGTCTTCAAATCTTGGATATGATCCTCCTTTTGTCGACTTTTGACTGCAATATCATCAACATAGCATTCGACTATTTTTCGTAAATGTTCACGGAATATAGTACTCATAGCTCGTTGATAAGTTGCTCCTGCATTCTTGAGACCGAATGGCATAACTGTATAACAGTATGTACCAATCGGCATTCTGAAAGAAGTGTGCTTCTCGTCTTCTGGGAACATTTTGATCTGATTATACCCAGAATACCCGTCCATGAATGACATTCGTTCAAATCCACAGGTATTATCAACCATGACATCAGTGATTGGTAGAGGGAATTCGTCTTTAGGACATGCCGCATTGAGATCGCGAAAGTCTATGCATACTCTGATCTTGCCAGTCTTTTTAAGAACAGGAACAATATTAGCCACCCAATCGGGATGTTGTTCCTCTCTAATAAACCCAGATGTAATGAGTTTATTGACTTCAGCTTCAATTGCATCCATGATGTCTGGACGAAATCGTCGCTGTTGTTGTTTGACCGGTTTAGCATTCGGCAAGATGTTGAGCTTGTGAGTTGCAATCTGTGGATCAAGACCTGGCATATCTTCATAACTCCAAGCAAAGACATCAATGTATTCACGAATGAGTTTGATCATGTCTTTCTTATCAGTTTCTGAAAGACTTTTACTAATGAATATTGGTTTGGGAGACCCCTCTTCACCAACATCTATTTGAACAAGTTTATCTTCAGTCGGAGGTTCTTTTTGCTCGAAACGGAACTCCCATTGATTATCTAATCTTTGGGCCCACTTTTCTGATTCAGGTGAGATTTCAAACTCTTCCTCGTCTTCATCACTTTCTTCAGAATGGTCAATGGAAACCATATTGGAAGACAGAAGGTTGCAGTAGAAGTCACCGATACTCGTATCGGAATCCCAAGAAGTGGTACTAGCAGAATCAGATCTCTTATCTTCGTCAGACTCAAGATCTTCATGGATAATGTTGATGAAAGGAGTAGGAGCAGTATAACCCAATCCGCATTTCGTCCTTCCATATTTCAAAGGAGGAATCCGGACAAGCATTTTTCTTCCTTTTCCATTATTAAGGCCAGTCCTGAAGTCATAGCCCATATTTTTGATGATGTCTCTAGATTGCTGACTATAACGACGTAGTTGTAATCTTCCAGTATCATCATTTTTGTCATCATCTTCAAGATCAGAAGGATTTTGAGGCCCTTTGTAGAAGAATATTGGAATGTCTCCTGGCTTTCTACTGGGAACTAGAAAGTATGAAGATTGTACAGGTTCTAGAGATACATCTGTATGAACAGTCTGTACAACTCCTATGGTTATTGTGTTCAAGTCATCTAACAGATGTAAATAACTATGAACATAATTACACACATCAACGTACTGCAAAGGTGAAGACTTTTCATTAAATGTAAAAGCAGCAATATTTACATTGGGAGAAGGCTGAGCCTTAGAGATTTTAGCCAAGTCAATGACTAAAGGAGAAGAAGAAGAAGTTTTGTTTCGATTAAGATCGATAACAAATGGCTCAGAAGAGGTGAGCTCCCTTGAAGTTTGAGTAGAAAGAGTAGTCCGCCCTCCAACTGGAATTAGCAGAGTATCTTGTGAAGGTACAGGAACTGTAGTACGCCCACTGACAGGAATGATCAGTGTATTCTGAGTAGATGACTGAGGTAACGGAGAGATCCGTCCACTCACTGGAATGATGAAAGAATCTTCTCCAGAGGGTTTAGGAGATTGTTGCTGAGTAGTTCGACATTTAACAGGGATTATTAAAGTCTCACTTTGTGCATCTTCTTTCTCCATAGCTTGTATGATCCTTGTATATTCTTCTTTATACATTCGGGAATCATTGAAATAAGCTTCAACCCCATGGAAGGGATTTATATCAGCAACTTCTTTTTGTACTCTTCCATTGCTATCAATGTACTTAAAATATTGATGAAGAGTAGATGGCACCACATTATTTTCATGAAAAAAGGGCCTCCCCAGAAGAAGATTATAGGATCCCGCGATCTCGATCACATAGAAAGTGACTTTAGATCTGAAATCACCTATCTGAAGCTTCAGATGAATCTTTCCCAAAGGCTCACTTCGGCTTTGATTGAATCCCAAGATAGTAGTAACCGTCTTGGAGAGTTTGTGAAGAGGGATTTTTAGTTCATCCAACAAACTCTTTGGCATTATGCTTATAACAGACCCTGGGTCAATGAGAATACGATCTATCTTCATCGTATCAATATAACCAGTGTAGTAGAGAGGTCGGTCATGTCGATTATCCTCCAGTAACATGTCGTCTTGTGTAAAGGTGATATTTGGGATAATCTCCAGTACACTGTTGCAATGTAAGCAAGTGGCAGGTTCCGTATTCGGCTTCTTCAATTGTGCAAGACAAGAGTCAGCTTGTAGAAGTGCTTCACTTAACGTCTCCCGAGTCTCTTTGGAAAGACGTAGAAGTTCAAAAAGGGACATTCTAGCGGGAGTATTAGCAAGCTGAGCCAAAATGTCAAAGTTGTAAGGCTTCTGAAGTCCAAGAGGAGAAGACTTCTTGATTGGCTTATCAAACCGAGCCTGTTGTTTGCCTTTCTCCAGAGCCGTAGGCTTGGGAGGAACAGGTTCAGTAGATGGTTCTTCCTCGGGAGGAACATTGGGAGCATCTTTAGCATCTGAAGGGATATCAGTAGGATCTTCAGGATTTTTAGAATAATCCTTTAGGTAAGGTTTCCCCGTTCGAGTAGCACTAACAAGTGCTTCTTTTTTATCTTTTGGCTCTGTGTCAGAAGTAGACCCAAGAGAAGTCATATGACATGACTTGATCTTTCCAGCCTTCTTGGATTTTTGAGAAGAAATCTTTTGAGGAGAAGGCGATTCAAAATCTGCCACTAGATCCGGATGGATCCACATGATTTCTCCTGTTTCCAAAGTGATTGACACTAATCCTTCAAACTGTGGAGGAGGAAGATTCACTATGTCAAGAGTTGCCTTGGGAATAGGAATAATCCCACTTTCAAGGAGTTGAGGAGGGAAATTTCCAAATTGCATAGAGACGACGTTGGAGGTGACGGTCTTCTCTTTTGGAGTAAGAAAGATAGCTCCAGATTTAATCATTTCTTGGATCTTTCCTTTCAATACATAACATGTACGAATTGTATGACCCAGCATTCTGTGATATGGACAGTATTTAGGATGATCTGTCTTACCAGCTTCATCAGGTTTCTTGATCTCTGGTAATTGTATTTTATTACCTTTCAGCAGACATTCAAAGATACCAAGGACATCGTCGTCATCAAAAGAATATTCTTCTCTGGGGCGAGGTGTTCTTGATTGTTGAGTTGTAGAGGCAGGAGTTTGAACATTTGATGCATCTTTGCTCTGAAGATTAACTTCTAGAGTTTCTTTTCCTTTGCGAGCATTATTTTTATTGTTAGCCCCTTGTCCTGTTTCTTTAGGAGTCATCTGCACTCCTAAACCTTTGAAGGTTTCAGCACTGATTTCTGCAGCTTTAGCACTGACTATGAAGGAAGGCCAATCTTGAAATTGAGTGGACCCTGTCCACATACTGATGATTGGCAACAAGTTTGATTTGCACGTGTCAATGGTGACAGCATCAGGAGTTCCAAGAGGCATCTTCAGAGCTTCTCTTCGAAACCGTTCAATGTATTCCTCTGTAGATTCATTATTTTTCTGCTTGATTCTAATAAGAGCAGACATAGTCATGTCATTAAGCCCTTCATAGAACCTTTCAAGAAACATCTGTTTGAAACCAGTAAATGAGGTAATACTCCCATCTGGGAGACTTCTATACCATTCATAAGCCGTTCCCTTGAGACATCCAATAAATACCCGAGTAAGGAGAGCATCACTTGGTTGTAATTGATCAGTCATTACTTCAAAGTGATTGATAAACTGACTTGGAGAAGTGGTTCCATCATAGAATGAGATAGTAGGAGGCTTGTATTTAGGAGGATATGATACTTGCTTCCATTCTATCGGATAAGGCTGCTTGATGCCTAACCTTTGTAAACCATCCTTCTGTTTGAATGCCTCGAATTGAGTTTTGAGATTTTTCAATTCTTCAGAGACAACTCCCGAAGATTGTGGAGTTGTGGCTTGTAGAGAATAGTTAGGAGGAGGAACAACATTGTAAGCACTACCCCCAGCTCCAGAGAGACTAGGATTTGGTTGAGCAGGTCCAGGAGTATTGGATTGTACTGCTGGAGGAACTTGTACTGGACTTATATCAGTATCAACTGGTATGGCATCTGACAGTCTGTCGATTTTGCAATTGAGCTGTTATGAGTTCATACATTGACTTCATTGTGTCAGTCATAGACTTCATTTGCTGTTCCAAAGAAGCAATTCTTTGATCTTGAGGAGTCAGGAAAGAAGAGGGTTCATCAGTATTCCCATCAACCATATAAGTCGTGACTGTATGAGGGATTATTGATGAACTAGTAGATGTTGTATGCTCTGAATCATTGCTTCGTGTATCAAAGTCAACTATAGGAGAATTACCTCCAGTAGGAAGAGGTGGGAAGTTAGATTCTCCAAGAAATTCAGAATCAATTTCAGGGATCAAATTTCTTTGACTAGAAGCCAGGACTCTTGCTCTGGTGTTTTTATATACTCCATCTGGACTATCAACTCTACCCCCGGTGTCCCGAGAAGTCATGTTGACAGAGGCAAACAAAGGCTCATCTTCATCAGGCATAGGTTTATACTGAATCCTATTAAAGACAGACTGTCGTTTATTTTGACATCTGCATTGCATTGTGACTCTTGGCTGGAAGTCACATTCAGTATGATCACCATGGTCTTGAACTGTTGATTCACATCTACACTGAATTATGACTCTTGGATAGAAGTCACATTCAGCATGTTCCTTTGATATAGAATTACTCCTTCTCTTCTGTTGAAGATATTCCCGTAAATCTGTTTGTGAAGATTGAGGAATATACTTCCTGTTCTTGGGTCTTGATGGCTCTTGATTATACAAAGAGTGATTAATGTGAGCCACATAATTTCTTGCATACTCTGCATCTGGATCTTTTATCTTCATATCCAATTGGTATGGTTTCTTAACACCAGAAGTGCTGAGTTTTGTTCTTAAATCAGTGGAAGGTAACATATTAACTTTGGAAACATGGAGTTTTCCTTCCATTGATCTGGATATTTACAGAGAAGGAAGAGTTAAACCACTCCCTTGATTAGGAGTTGGTAACAGACCCTCTTTAATGGACAGATTCTGTGCCCAATTTGAAGAAATCAAAGAAGAAGACATTAAGGAATGTTTCTTCTTAGACTCATTCAGATGTTGAGACATAGAATGTCCAGAAGGAAGAGTAGTCAAATGACCATCTCCTTTCCTTTGACTAACAAAAGTATCAGTCAAAGCTGTTCCTGGAGTAAAAACTACAGGAGCAGAAGAAACAACTAAAGAGTTATTCCTTTTTGAAGGGACTTTGTGTGGAAGACCACCCCCAGTTCTAGTAGAACTCGGTGAAGAAGAAGAGATAACTAAGGAGTTATTCTTCTCTGATGAAATACACGCTGAAACAGACTTGGTTAAAGAACCAGAGCTGTTAGCGTGACTTTTGATTTTAGAATTACACGCTGAAACAGATTTGGCTAAGGAGCCAATACTGTCAGCGTGACTTTTGAATGTGGGGTTGCACACTGGAATAGATTTGGCTAAGGAGCCAGTACTATCAGCGTGACTTTTAGAGTTGAATTTGCACACTGGAACAGATTTGGCTAAAGAGCCAGTACTGTCAGCGTGACTTTTAGAATTGAATTTGCACACTGGAACAGATTCGGCTAAAGAGCCAGTACTGTCAGCGTGACTTTTAGAATTAAATTTGCATGCTGGAACAGATTCGGCTAAGGAGCCAGTACTGTCAACGTGACTTTTACTTACTGTCATCTTCGAGCGCACAAGAGTGTGCGTGCTTACAATGGAGTTCTTGCCAGTGTTAGGAGTAGACACTATGGCAGAGACTTCACCATTGACTGCCAACTGATTCTTAGGGACATAGACAGAGTGTCCCTTCGACTTGGCAGTGATAATGGAGGCTGGAATGGGCTTGCCACCCTTAGCCCGCTGTATTTCTTCATAGGCGAGTTGATCGAATTTGATCGTCATCACCTTCTTCGTCGAGCCGATAGACGAAGTATCGCATTGAGTTGTTACCATCTCAGAAGAGGAGATGGTTTTCCCCAGCAGAGTCGCCAATTTGTTTTCCATAAATAAATTTACTTTATTTATTTTGTATCTGAGAAAATTACAACTGTAGGAATCTGATCTAGAAGACGATCGCTTTATCCTTTGGACTATGCGAAGAAGAAAAGCTCTCAAAATTTTGACAGTAGATATCAATGTATCTGTACAATGAATAAAAAAAAACTCTATTTATAGAGTCAAAACAGTAACTGAAAAGATAACTACCTCACCACTAGTGCATTTGAAAAGTTACGCAGACTCTAAATACACGCAGGGTTAGTGAGTAGTTACTGGACGTGGCCCGTAACTGTTGGACACATGGCATTAGTGCATGGGTCGTGTGCAAGTTACTGGGCACGCGAGAGAGAGATCGGTGGCATGGCTGCCACGTACTCCAGTTGAAATGAAATCCACGCTGTCTTGCTGAAGGCAAAAAATCCACGCAGTTTCGTTGACGCAGACTCGTTGAAGGCGAAATCCACGCAAGCTTTGAAGAAGAATACTTCAGAATTCACGCAGGCTTTGAGAAGAATAACTCAGAAGTCACGCAAATGTTTTGAGGAAGGAGAAGGTTCAGAATCCACGCAAACCGCCAGCTGTCTTGATTTGGCACGCTTCGTCTGACACAAAATCTCTGACATTGATTATATTGTCAGCCGCATTAAATGAAGATAAGACTCAAAGTCACGCCAACTTGGTGAAGAGTGAGTCTTGCTAAGAAAGATTTCGAAAATCACGCAAAAGACGGCGATGATCTCTCGAATTCTGTGCATACGTGGCATACGAGGAGACGTTTCTCGACTGCTGTGTTGTCAGTCATTATGATTCTGACATATGGCTGAGCTGTCTCTGCGTGACTTCTAAAGGAGATAGCCAGGCAGAACTTAGTGTATCTTTTGTGCTGCTTCTCGGATCACTCTGCGTGACTTGTTCTGATCAACTCAGCGTGACTTTCATTTTTGAGTCCTACAGCTCCCTGATGTGGGGGTAGTACGAGTACTTGCCCCTGATCATTGTTGGGAGATTCTTGATAACTATCCCGTTCGTTGGCCGTCGGGGGCTGGACACGGATAGTTTTATACAACTTTCCATCAGGGGCCCGCGTAATAGTCAGCAAGACGCCCTGATAGTCAGAAGTTGGGACAGCTAACTAAGCTCGACGTGCCCGCGCTGTCCTAGACTTCTTCCCTCTAGCACCCAAGAGTGCATAGTAGGAAGAGTCTAAGTGGTGCGTCACAGAGTTTGGCACAACCTCCTGAGAGCCTCTAAGGTCAGGATCGCATGAGAGACGGTCAAAGACTGACCGTGAGCCGTATGGTGCAGATGGTATGCGGCTGGGATTGGTGGCCGTGCAGGCTGTCTGCATACGGCTGGCGTGTGTAGCCGTATGAACCTTCTGTATGCGGCTAGAAGCGGTGGCCGCATAAGCAGTCTGCATGCGGCTGACAGTCATGGCCGCATGAGCCTCCTTCATGCGGCTAAAAGTTTTGGCCGCATGAGCCTTCTGCATACGGCTGGCTTTTGTGGCCGCATGAGTCTTCATGTGGCTGGCGCCCCTATACGGCTTCTTCTTGGACCGCACAGAGTTTCTCTTTGCCCCTACAAGTCCAGCATCGTAGTATTTTCCTCTGTCGGACTTGGGGACAGCAGAGTCCTCTATGGTTTGAAGTAGGGCCGCACGAGAGTCTTTCCCGTCATTTTGGGTAGTAGAAAGCATTTCCTCCAGAGCTTGGGGAGGAGCAAATGATTTGGGCCTCCACTCTCTGCGAGCCTTCTTCGTGCGGGCTCACTTCTGGACCGGGCCAGCGCTCCCGTCGGAGAGCATTTCTTCAAACGCCTGCTGGTCGAAGCGGACGACCAGCATCTGTTAAGTGGAGCCAAGCTTGGCTGCGTTCGATTGCGTCACCAACTCCTTAGCCGTGGAGAAGTTAGTCTCCAACAGAGTCGCCATCGTGTTTGCCATTGATTATAAAAGAACAGAACAGTTTTATGGGAGGACTGGACTTTTACTTCACAACACAAACTCGTTCGTACAAAGAAAGCCTAGGGACGAAAACCTAGGTACAGCAATCTAAGTACAATTATTTAGTTTTTCTGGGGGGTGACGGTAGAGGCTCGGGAGAGTACTATCCACTCTGCCTTACTCCTTGGACGATCGGACGTAGCCTTGGCTCTGATGAAGAAATGCTCTCGGGATGTGTGAGGGAATTCTTTTGGGCACCGTCGCTCTCTTTGTGCCTGTCTCTGTCTCTCTTTATCCTTTTTTTGCAAGAGAATGACACCTTGTTATTTATAGGAGTGGAGTGTGATAAGTAGGGTTTGCAATGATTGCTCCTTGAAAAGTGGGCGGTTAGGGATTGGTTACGATTTGCCTTGATCTTGTTTGTTGAAGATTAATTTGGGCCGTCAATATTGATTGTAACAAATCTGGCCAGTTAATGTTGATTGCACCAAATCTGCATGGGCAATTAATGTTGATTGCAATAAATCTGCATGGGCAGTTAATGTTGACTGCAACAAATCTGCACCGTGATGATTTGTTGATATCAGCAAATCCGAGTGAATAAATCTTGGTCAATCTCCTGCCACGTGTCCCAACTGCCTGTTATGCCGATTGCCATAAATCTGGATTGTTGGGATTTGATCAACTCCTGCCACGTATCCCAACAGCTGCGAGCCGCATGGAGGACTGTCATAGTTGGGCCGCATGAGTGTGGCCTCGTGTTAGAGCCGCATAAGGGTGGCCTTATCTGAACTGCATGGAAGTCCTTTAATCCGAGCCGCATGAGGGTGGCCCCCATGATTCGAGCCGCATGGGAGTAGCAGCCGCATGGGGGTGGCCCCCATGATCCGTGTAACTCCTCCTCCCAAATTTTTCAAAAAATTTATTTTATTATATTTATTTTGCTTAAAGATAATGTCATTGAGACGTTGTGAACGATTTGTTTGATTTACGCTTTTATCAAAAACTAGTTTAAATTTAAAATACTAATTTATCTTGGTTATTTTATGCCTAGATTATTAGTTTGGACTTTCAAATGGTTTGGTTTTAAAAAGGAATTTATAGAGATTATAAATATTTTATAGACAAAGTGATTTGTCAATTTATGTTCAATATTATGTTGAAAGTAATTTTCAACAAAATTGGTTTATTTTACTTCGCGTGATTTAAAGTGAATATTTCCTTAAAATTTAGTATAAGATATTTTCCATTAATTTTGTACTTCAAACTACTTATAAAATTTATGATTACCATTTATGTTTGTAAGAAATATTTATCCGGGAAATCTTATTATTTTCATAAAAATATTTGGTTAATAATTATTGGGCTTTTAAAATATTTTTGAAATGGTTTCGGAGATCATAAATAATTTATTCAATGGAAAGATTTTATATATGATTTTGACTAATAAAAATATGTTTTCAAATATTATTCATAGTAATCAATTATTTAATTTGATTTGAATTATATGTCTTAAATTATGAGATGGCATTAAATATTTTTCCGAAGATATCATGTTGTCGCTTAGATTATTTTGAATTTTAGATGTGAAGTAAACAATGCTAATTGATATTGTTACCTACTAACAGATATCGATTAGATTGGATTATTTTAAGCTTTCTCTTGATTTAAATTAATCGATATTATTGAATATACACTTTAGATATTATTATTAATATTTATATGGTAGCGATTTGTTTGAAATTTGTTTTAAATTCATTTGAAGGGGAGAAGACTTATCTACTTAGATATTCTAGTCATTATCTAATTAGGATTTTAAGCACAAGTCTTTTCCTATTTAAGGAGAACTAGCTTTCCCCAACCGAAATAATTCCACAAAACCAACACCAACTGCCATCACCACCCAGCCTCTCATTTACCTTCGTCGTATCCCAACCATCTTCGTGTCCGGACCCATGCGTCCGTGTCATTTTATCTTATACCAATATTACAAACTACAAACAAATTTATGTGTCCGACCCAGACACGATCCATCGAACTCTCCAGCCACCCCGTCACCACTGTCCACCATAGTAACCACCCGTCTCCTCCTTTCTGGCCATGCCATGTGTGTCGTTACAGCAACCGACCATCGACAATGCCACCACATACAGCATCAAGCACCACCCCGCTCCACCATCACCACCGTCTATCACCTCCTCCATGTTTCCCCAAATATTGCCACTAGTGCCAACCAGACTCCCCGAAGTACCGCCTCACCGTCCAGTGAACACGGCGATCCCGACTACCGCAAAAGCAGCAGACCACCACCACCAACAACAACGTCTTCCCCACCATTGTAGACCACCAGCGCCGCCAGAACCCCTGTCTTTGGCCAACACCCTGCCCGTCGGCTGAGCCTTCCCGATCCTGTGTCTCTGCCACCTAGTCCACCGTGCCCTCGGCCACGCTAAAGGACGGCGAGCCCCTACCGCGATCGCAGCCGGTGGCTCTTGCTAGCTCCACAGCGGCTGCGCCGTCGACCGAGACCCGAGCGACCCACCTTGACCGCAGTAGTGTGCTGCACTTCAGCGCCGTTGATGAAAACCCCTCGCCGCTGTGGAGCGCCGACCTCAGGCCGCCGGTCCACCGAGCTTTGGTAAGGAAGCTCTTCTCTATTCCCTCTTCCATTCATTTTCATTCTTAATCTCTCCCTTCCTCTCTTTCTTTTAAATATTGTTTATCTGTGTTGGGCTAAGCCCACAGAGTGAGCAGTGTATTTTTATACACTGGTAATCTACTATACATATTTTATATGTACAATAGAGTATTGGTAATTTATTATTATTATAATTATTATTGATAGTTTATTTATTGTTATTGTTGTATGATATTATTTATTGTTACTATTTCCTAAAAGTATATTGTAATAAATATAGTATAGGGCATGAGCTTGGGCCCTATAAGTAATTTTAAGTTGGGGTTTTAGCTCTAAAAAATGGGTTACTTTCTTAAAGAATAAATTCCTAAATATGTTTTAGTATATAGCTTCTAAATAATTTTAAATATTTTTTCTCTAAAATAGGTATATATATTTTTCTAATTAAAAATTATTCCTAAATTAAAATTTTCTCGTAGATTATAACGTTCTCAATCATGACTAATCAAACATTTACTATTTTCTTGCAAACCGAAGTCCCTCGTATCGACCTAGGCTAATCGGACTAGTCTGAACTCAATGGAATTGTCGGTTTCACCAGCTAAGGACCTCAGGCAAGTGCACTTTCTGATTGCTTTCGATTCATAGTAGTCTTTTCATTTCATGTCTATACATATATCTTGCTTCTTGTTGACACGCTCGTCATACGGAGTAGTCGGGAGGGGAAATATCTTAGTAGACATGTGGACTACCCAGAACTATCCTCCGTGTCTTTCGTGAATGCTAGCAGCTGTACATGACGCGTGCAGGGTGCCTTATTTACCCCTAGCCGTTCACATGTTGAAAATGATATTTCACACCACACAGGCAGATGTCTTTTATTTTTTTCCTTTACTTCTCTATCGTGCTATGTCATCAGTTATCTTCCAGTTTTTTATATCTCATATGTTATTTTCATGTCTTGTTAATTCTATTGTGTTTTTGCATTGCCGTCGATTTGTGTACTTGTTCCATTCCTGACTGGAAACCAACATTTTTCAGGTTTAGCCGTGATCACTCTTAGCACTGGGAGGACATGGGTATGCTGAGGCCGAATTAGATAGTGGAACTAGTTGTCATTTTCATTAATTGTGAGAACCTTGTATTTTCCTTTAAGTATAAATGTTGTAACTGTTGTAATAAATTTAGAAATGTGAATGAGCAGCAAATGTTATTTACTTTGAGCATTTATTTCTTGTGGGCTTGACAGCGTTCTACCGCCGACTCTGCGGCGTAGGCTGGCTTGGACACGTCTCGTATCCGAAAAGCGGGTGCGGGTCGTGATAAGTTTTTATGGTGGCCCATGCAGGTCTGTTTTCGCAAAAATTGTGCGAACTCGTGGTAGTACCATATTAGTCGTACTACTACGAGCCTGCGACTAGGAAATGCTCATTCACAACTAGGAGTAAATCAACTTTAAGAGAATGATTAGGATTAAGAGTCCCTATTTTAATTTAACATTTGGGTAGTTAAGGTTGCTACATAGGCCTCATTGAATTCTAAATCCTGTTAGATAATTTTCGTAGAAGGATGCACTATTGTATTCTGAATCGATAGTATTTCTGAAGAAGGGTAGATTCGCAACCCACTTTCCGGAATTTTGTTGTTTACTTATTTGAAGTAAGTATGATTTTTTTTTATTTTAGAAATTTTTATTATTACTATTATGTAATATCTTAGTCATGGTTAAATTTTGGAATGCCAAATGACTAGAAGTGATGGTACGGATAGTGCAGTGGCGTGATTTGACTAGTGTATTAGCTGTGGTTGGGAAGATCGAACAATAAGTGGGTCCAAACTAGAAAAACCAGGCCAAGTTGTGACTTGACCCAAAATATCTTTATTTATTTATTTATTATTAGAATTATTGGCTTTTAGAAATTTCGATCGTTCCAAACCAGCCCAAATTCAACCCAAGTCTTAGTGGTCATGTAGTGCGACCAACTCGTCCATGTAGATATGTAAAAGTGTATATATTCGTAGTCCACTTTTGCATTGTGAATAATTTCTCTAAAGTATGTATTGAATAATATATATGTATTTAAATTCATATTTTACTGGAAAATAGGATTACCTTCTCTTAGAATATTATTTTGGGATTATTGGGATTCACTTAGGCTATACATATATACTTTTATATAAATATATTCATAATGGGTAGACCTAGTGCTATTTACATACTTTTTCTTCGATCTTGAATATTAGAGAAATTTAATTTCAAGTTTATATTTCTTCGGTCCTTTCCTTCCTGATCTTATCATTTGTACAACTTTATCTTATGTCTTCTCTAAACATCGCCATATCATGAGTTTGTATCACTTATATTGTCTTGGACCCAAGGGATTTATCTTTTTAAATAAATTCTCACTCAATTGTCTATACCTTAATCTTAAGTTAAGTTTTTGGATTCAAGAGTTATCCATCCTAACTAATTATTTTCTTTCCAAGACTTGATATTCATACTGGAAGGACAGATACTTACACCCTCTTAGAACTTGTTTGAAATTCTAGAACCTCCTTTGAAATTTCATAAGGAATAGTTAAAATAATGTTCGTTGACTTGCGATGGCAAGACAGCAGCGCACTGTCGCTACTTATTTAAATTATCGAGATTACGGGTTCACTGCAGCCAGCAGCGCACTGGCGTGGCATGTCCCCCAAGTCGAAATAATTTCAAGTAAGCGTGAGTTATCGAATGTCATCCAAGCTATAGCTTAGTTGCCCTTGAAATATTATGTCAAGATTGGATAGAGTTGATAGGGTATTCATTACTGTATCCTCATTTGAGTCGTGGAACCAAGTGTTTATTGCAGCTAGCTGTATACTGACGAGGCATAAATTCTTGGTAAAACGACTTCAGATATGGTTACGATATTCGAATACCATATAGGCTACGTCCTTTATTGGCATACGACTATAAAGTTTCTAAATTGATTTGTGCATTATTTCTAGTTACCAACTTCTCAATAAACTGATTGTTCTTTTCCTCCATATTATCATATTTTTGAATCGTCATCTTTTAAACCTAATTTGATTTCCTTCCACTAGATTCATAATCACCCCTAGATTATGATTCTTTGATCATGCTTACCCAATCGATCGTATTAGAACAATTTCGATTTGAACCATCCTTAACGAACTTTAGATCACGACTAGACTATTCGATTCTACTTCAATCGTGCCAATTCGCATGTTATCCTAGAATTCGATTCTATAATTATGCCTAAATAATTTTGCTTAACAATTTGTTCGTACCAAAATGATTTCAATTTTGATCGATCTTGAACAATATTTTTTTTTGTTCATGACTAAATCATAATCGTGCCTACATTTTTCCACCGTGATCATGACTATTGTGATCTTGTTCATACTCGTACCAACTTTTAAATTTTGATCATGCTTAGATGACTTCCATGAGTAGCCTTGATCACGACTACTTCTTAAATCTATCTAAGTGATTTTTCATGTTTAGCATCAGCCTAAAATTTTGACCATTGATCATGCCGATATAATTCCAAGGGTAGCTAATCGTGCCACCTAGTATCTTTTCTTAAAATTTCAATTTTATTCACGACCTAATTCATTTGATCAGCGATCATATCATTTCTTGATCATGACTAATTGTGCCATTCGAAATTTTCGAGTAAGAGTATTTCTAAGGTGGGTAGAGTCTTCGATTGATTTGAAAACATTTTTGAGCATTTTGGAATTCAAGACCATAGCCTATGACTCCAACACCAAACCATACCTAATTGCCCCTTTCATTTCCACCATAGTTGATCGATACTCCTATTAAACTATTATTTTTCTCTTTTCAATATTTTCTTAGCATAATATTACCATCTTTTTCGTCTGTCAACCTTGTCCATCTATTCTAACAGTCCTTAAATTCGAGGACGAATTTATTTCTAAGGTGGGTAGATTTGTAACTCCTCCTCCCAAATTTCTCAAAAATTTTATTCTATTATATTTATTTTGCTTAAAGATAATGTCGTTGAGACGTTGTGAACGATTTGTTTGATTTACGCTTTATCAAAAACTAGTTTAAATTTAAAATACTAATTTATCTTCGTTATTTTATGCCTAGATTATTAGTTTGGACTTTCAAATGGTTTGGTTTTAAAAAGGAATTTATAGAGATTATAAATATTTATAGACAAAGTGATTTTTCAATTTATGTTCAATATTATGTTGAAAGTAATTTTCAACAAATTGGTTTATTTTACATCGCGTGATTTAAAGTGAATATTTCCTTAAAATTTAGTATAAGATATTTTTCATTAATTTTGTACTTCAAACTACTTATAAAATTTATGATTACCATTTATGTTTGTAAGAAATATTTATCCGTGAAATCTTATTATTTTCATAAAAATATTTGGTTAATAATTATTGGGCCTTTAAATATTTTTAAAATGGTTTCGGAGATCATAAATAATTTATTCAATGGAAAGATTTTATGATTTTGACTAATAAAATATGTTTTCAAATATTATTCATAGTAATCAATTATTTAATTTGATTTGAATTATATGTCTTAAATTATGAGATGGCATTAAATATTTTTCCGAAGATATCATGTTGTCGCTTAGATTATTCTGAATTTTAGATGTGAAGTAAACAATGCTAATTGATATTGTTACCTACTAACAGATATCGATTAGATTGGATTATTTTAAGCTTTCTCTTGATTTAAATTAATCGATATTATTGAATATACACTTTAGATATTATTATTAATATTTATATGGTAGCGATTAGATTGAAATTTGTTTTAAATTCATTTGAAGGGGAGAAGACTTATATACTTAGATATTCTAGTCATAATCTAATTAGGATTTTAAGCACAAGTCTTCCCCTATTTAAGGAGAACTAGCTTTCCCCAACCGAAATAATTCCACAAAACCAACACCAACTGCCATCACCACCCAGCCTCTCAATTATCGTCGTATCCCAACCATTCGTGTCCGGACCCATGCGTCCGTGTCATTTTATTATACCAAATACAAACTACAACAAATTTATGTGTCCGACCCAGACACGATCCATCGAACTCCCCAGCCACCCGTCTACTGTCCACCATAGTAACCACCGTCTCCTCCCTTCTGGCCATGCCATGTGTGTCGATACAGCAACGACCAACGACAATGCCACCACATACAGCATCAAGCACCACCCTGCTCCACATCACATCGTCTATCACCTCCTCCATGTTTCCCAATATTGCCACTGGTGCCAACCAGACTCCCCGAGTGCCGCATCGCCGTCCAGTGAACACGGAGATCCGACCACCGCAAAAGCAGCAGACCACCACCAACAACAACAACGTCTTCCCCACCATTAGAGACCACCAGCGCCGCCAGAACCCCTGTTTTGGCCAACACCCTGCCCGTCGGCTGAGCCTTCCCGATCCTGTATCTCGCCACCTAGTCCACCGTGCCCTCGACCATGCTAAGGACGGCGAGCCCTGTCGCGATCGTAGCCGGTGGCTTTTGCCAGCTCCACAGCGGCTGCACCGTCGACCGAGACCGAGCGACCACTTGACCGCAGTAGTGTGCTGTACTCCAGCGCCGCTGATGAAAACCCCTCGCCGCCGTGGAGCACCGACCTCAGGCGCCGGTCCACCGAGCTTTGGTAAGGAAGCTCTTCTCCATTCCTCTTCCATTCTTTTTCATTCTTAATCTCTCCCTTCCTCTCTTTCTTTTAAATATTGTTATCTGTGTTGGGCTAAGCCACAGAGAGAGCAGTAATTTTTATACACTGGTAATCTACTATACGTATTTATATGTACAATAGAGATTGGTAATTTATTATTATATAATATTATGATAGTTTATTTATTGTTATTGTTGTATGATTTATTATTGTTACTATTTCCTAAACGTATATTGTAATAAAATAGTATAGGGATGAGCTTGGGCCCTATAAGTAATTTAGTTGGGGTTTTAGCTCTAAAAAAATGGGTTACTTTCTTAAAGAATAATTCTAAATAGTTTTAGATATAGCTTCTAAATAATTTTAAATGTTTTTTTTAAAATAGGTATATATATTTTTCTAATTAAAAATTATTCCTAAATTAAAATTTCTCGTAGATTATAACGTTCTTAATCATGACTATCAAACATTTACTATTTTTGCAAACGAACTCCCTCGTAGACCTAGGATCGACTAGTCGAACTCAATAGAATTGTCGGTTTCACCAGCTAAGGACCTCAGGAGTGCAACTTTCTGATTGTTTGATTCATAGTAGTCTTTTCATTTCACGTCTATACATATATCTTGCTGCTTGTTGACACGTAGTCACGGGAGTAGTCGGGAGGGAAAATATAGTAGTAGACATGTGGACTACCAGAACTATCCCCCGTGTCTTCGTGAATGCTAGCAGCTGCACATGACATGTGCAGGGGTGCCTTATTATCCCTAGCCGTTCACATGTTGCAAAGGATATTTTACAACCACATAGGCAGATGTCTTTATTTTTTCCTTTACTTCCCATATCGTGCTATGTCATCAGTTATCTTCAGTTTTTCATAATATGTTATTTTCATGTCGTGTTAATTCTATGTGTTTTCGCATTGCCGTCGGTTTGTGTATTTGTTCCATTCCTGACTGGAAACCAACATTTTCAGGTTTAGCCGTGATCACTCTTAGCAGGGAGGACATGGGTATGCTGAGGCCGACTTAGATAGTGGAACTAGTTGTCATTTTCATTAATTGTGAGGACCTTGTTTTCCATGAAGTATAAATGTTGTAACTGTTGTAATAAATTTAAAAATGTGAATGAGCAGCAAATGTTATTTACTTTGAGCATTTATTTCTTGCGGGCTTGACAGCGTTCTACCGCCGACTCTGTGGCGTAGGCTGGCTTGGACACGTCTCGTATCCGAAAAGCGGGTGCGGGTCATGACAATCCGAGCCACATGGAGTAGCGGCCGCATGGGGGTAGCCCCAACCAAACCGCATAAGGGTGGCCACGTGTCAGAGCGCATGGGTGTGGATTCCCAAATCGGAGCCGCATGAGGTGGCCCCTACGATCGACTGCATGGGAGTAGCAGCGCATAGGAGTGGCCGCCACATGAAGGAGGTAGCCGCATAGGGAGCTTCGAAATTGGTAGATCGTGCCAGCTATAAAGATTTTCTTCGTTTCCCTAGGAGCGCGCCATTATGTCAGAGTCATCATTGCAGCTTTATGTCAGAGCTGTCAATTCACCTTATGTCAGAGCTGCCGTGTTACGTCAGAGCATAGTGAGGCTGGCTTGATGGCCAGCTGTAGTGGCGAACCGCATAGGGCCACGTAGTTGTATCCGAGCCGCATGGAGCTATTGGGGATTTCTGAGCCGCATGAGGCTCTTAAGGACTTTTGAGCCGCATGAAGCTTAAAGGACTCTTGAGCCGCATGAAG